>JAVCKU010000070.1:714240-724956 GCA_032273985.1 Hypsolebias coamazonicus
GTATGATTGTGTACAGCACTTTGGTCCTGTTGGGTGCATAAAGTGCTTTATAAATAAAGTTGGTATGGTATGGTATGATGGAACATCCGCTGGAAACAGTTCTGCCCAACTGATGGACAGCAGCCGATGCTTTGCTAAGATCAGCGCTGAAATCTTTCCAGAAAACTGAGCATTTAAATAAAAACTGTTTTTTTAAACTCACTGAAAACAGTTTTTGTTCCTCGGCTCCATCAGCTACTTCTCCCTCAGTCAGCACCTGTCCAGCCAGCCTGCCACGCCCATCTACACCTGCTCCCCGTTCTGTCTGTCACAGCTGCAGCCACTCCCCTCAGCAGCTTCGCCACATTCAGTTCCTTTTACGAGAACGTTTTATCGAGTCTCATATCTTTTACCATCATCTGCCGGTTTGGACTTTTGACGTGCAAAAACGGGAAAGGATGTGCAATAAAACTGCTGGAACAGTCCTACAGAACCTCACTGACCTACGCAAGGTGAGGTTGGTGAACAAGCACAGGCTGATTCTGGCAGATCCTGATCACCCCCTCCATGGTGAGTTCAGGCTGCGTCTAGTTGTTCTAGTGGTTCATGTTTTGTCTCGTACAGATGTTATTTTTACTGGTTTGAAGTTCACCATTAGCACTCAGATTGGTGCTCACAATGACAACAGAGGTTTTGGTTTCAGGAAGCCCGACAGAACTGGACATGAAGGATCATGTTGAAGAGCACAGGAAGGTCAGAGGGCTGATTGACGGCCAACGAGGAGGCGGAGAGGAGGAACATCATTCAGGCTCGGCTGTGACCTCTTTGCTGTTGTGCCACACAGACGGTAATGGGATTCTGAAGCAATAAATTATTTAGGGGAAGACTCCCAGAATCCATTTCTGCCACATGTCTGCACGTCTGTTCGGAGAATCGTCTGAGTTTAGATGAGTCAACGCTGAGCTCAGTATCTAACCTGAAAAATATATTTAAATATATGTTCCAATCTTAATTTGAATATGTAAAAACAGACTGAACAAGAAAAAATGTTACGAACGTGGTAGTGTTTCTCTATTTGAATGAACATTATTTGGCTTATTTTAGTCCAACAGTTTAAAATATAACATCCTTCAAATATAAAATCAGATTGTTGTCTTGTAAAAAGCATCAGATGATGAGTCATTGAAATACAGACACTGAAACTGAGCCCAGTTCCCAAGATGGAGAGTTTTCTTTTATTCTTATTTTTGTTTATACTGTATAATATGACAATTACAGATCATGTATAAACATCTAACAGTTCAATTTTAATATTTAGTGGCTATAAATAAGTTTGTTCATTGGTCGGTTATCAGCAACAATTAGAGAGAGCTTTAAATGTTGGCATGAATTTTGCTTTTTTTTTTTTAAATGACCTTTTTTAAAATAAAATAAAAAACCTGAATAAAATCATACTCTTGATAAATGTATCCTCTGTTGTGCTGAGCCTTAGCATTAGCATTAGCATTGTGTGAAAACTTATGCAGCCTTCACTCGATTGCGATCCATTTTTCTTCCGTATGTATTTCAGCGCGATTCTCATCCTGCAGTTGTTCAGCTATTTCAACAAATCATAAATCAAGACGTTCGGCTCATTCAGGACAATCCTGCTGTGACTTTTGTTATTAGTGCAACTTTAGCTTTTTGAAATATTTAGCCTTTTCTGCCATTTTCTTCTCGTAGAAAATGAATGGATCTCATTTTACATCCTTCAAATCTTTAGATCTGTTCACAACTTTTACTGCTCCTTTCACGTTTTGTTCTGGTTCGGCTTATTTCAGCTTCCTGGTGCAAATTTAAACTTTTTGTCAGGTATTTTCAGCTCATTTCAGCAGTTTTTTTTCCTGCTCTTTTGTGCTCCTTTCAGATTCTTTCTGCTAACAACAATTTTGTGCTTCTTCCAACTTCTTTCTGTTAATTTCAGCTTGTTATGCTGCTTACAGCTTATTTCTGCGTTTCAGCTATTCCTGCTATTTCTGCTACTATTTAGCTGTTATGATAATTTAAACTTTTTCAGCCTAATTCAGCCAAAAAAGTGCCCTCCATTTTCTTCTTGTAATTTCAGCTTCTTTCTGCTTTTTAAGCTGTTTTTGCTCATTTCAGTGTATTTCAGATCAGTTCCACTTTCATGTGCTCATTTCTGCTTTTTGCTGTTAGTTTAAGCTTGTCCTAAATTTTCAGCTAGCTTTTTTTTGAAAATGTTCCCCTAATTTCAGCAGTTTTCAGATAAATTCAAGTTTTTCTTGGTAATTTCTTCTACTTTAAGATAATCTTCGTTCTGCAACTAGCTGTTTTACACCAATTTTAGCTTTTTCAGCTATTTCCACATTTTTAGCTCATTTCAGCTCTTTCCACTTCTTTCAGGTAAGTTAAGCTTCTTTCTGCCTTTTCAGCTACTTTTTAGCTGGTTTTTTTTTTGCTAATTTCCACAGTTTTTAGCTAATCTCCTCATTCTTTTGCTCATTTCTTCTTATTTAAACCTAATTCAGCAAATATGTGTTCTTTCTGCTTATTTCTGCCAACTAGGCTTGTTCTTTAAGCTCAGCTACATTTCAGCATGTTTTAGCTAATTTCAGCTGTTTTTCAGTACCGGTAAGTTCTTCAGCAATAAGCATTCACACAGTATTTTTTTGCAGGAAATGCAATTTCTCTAGTTTATCTTTGATATTAATATTCCCACTCAATGTAACCATTTAAAAAGAAACTCTTTCTTACAAACCATGCCAGTACAAACTACTGAAGTGAATGTTTATTTGCGTTTGTTGTTGTTGTTTTTATTCTCCGGGTTTTCTTCATGTCCGTCTCCTCCAGTCTGTTCTCCTCAGCCTCCTCTGGCTCTGCAGCAACAAAACCTTTCATCAGCTGAAGAGAAGAGCGTCACGCTCCGTCAGCGCCGCTCCTCTTGTTATAACCAAACCCTTCCCACAGAGCTGCTGTCATGCGTCTTCTGCTCTGGTTTCTTCTCTGTCGACTGGAAGTAAACTTCAGAGCTGATGCCCCAACTTCCCCAAAATTAATTTACGAGAACTTCACAAAGAAAAGTTTTAAACTCTGTGGATTTATGTCAGATATAATATTTGCGCTCCACACGTATCCAGATGGTAAAGTACAGTAACCCCCGGGTGTGGGTGGCATGTCCAAAGAGACGAGGTGAAGTTCTTCACTTCTGAGAAAGAAACGATGACTGAAAGCTGTGGGGACGAGAGTCGACGGAAGTGGAGTCATTCTGGAGAGGCATCGAAGAACAAGTCGGAGCTAAAGTCAGGAAATAATCTATGGCAAGATGACGCTAACGGGAAAATTACTGAATTGAGTTTTATACAGGTGGCACACCAATGTCCTCTGTCGCTGCAGGATATTTGTAGTGAATATTTATTGTACGAATTGTTTATTGGAGGTTATAATTAAGTTGTTTATTATATTGTAAATCAAATGAGTTGGTTGTATGAATTGTTTATTGGTGAGTAAGGGGCAGAAAAAATAAGATTGTTTTCTTCTTCTGCTGCCTTTCATTTTATATAAGCGTTGTCTTTTCGTTTCTTATTATTGTATATATTGTTGTTTTTTTGTATTTTAATTATAAAATGAAGAAATAAATAAATTAAAATAAAATCTGAATGAAAGCAGTTTTTGCAGATCGTGTATGTTTGACGTCCTGGTTTCTTGTCTGTGCAGTGAGATGTCGGCCTCAGACCAGAAATGCAAACGTGACAAACTTCCTCCAGTAAAAGACAGATGGAGCTAACAGAAACCGACGCTGGGATCAGCAGGATGTCTCCTGACTGACGCTGTCGTGACTGATTGTCTGGGACGTAAAGCACCTGAAGCTTGTTCCCCCGGGGTCCTGATGCAGATGTTAGAGATGCTGAGGGGTGAAGGGGGGTCAGGTGTTAGTATGCAGCTCACTTCAGGCCACAAACCTCTACAAGATCCCAGACAGGTGTAGAATTCCAGGCAGGTGAATTTTAATGTTGAATTTGCATCGAATGCTTTGAAGCTGCTGTCGGTCGGACTCTGCGTCACCTTTTGTTTAAAATAAACTCAAGCAGATCAGCTTGCACCTGGTTTGTGGGTTTTAAATTCAATAAAATGCAAGTTTACAGTGAAATAGTTGGCTTCTCCTGAGCTGGATTACAGCGTATGACAGATCTCAGCTAGCCGGTCTTCATCAGAGTGACGACTTCAGCGGAAGCTTGGCATCGTCTTCAGTTCCTAAATGATGGAGAGAATCTGCAGAGGAAACAGAACGTCAGTGAGCAGGTGTGTTTCCTCGTTACTGCAGTCTTTGTAATAGAAAGATTGTTGTGGTGGTGTGCATGCTAATTAAATTCACGCTGATGGAAGCTGGCTGATGGAGGCCTTCTCCTCTGGGACACAGATGCAGATTTAGTCAAGTCACGTTGGGATGCTTGCAGGAAAACAGGATTGTGGCACTTTATTGTCACCAAAAACACACTTTTTGTCCAAGACATGAACCTGTCCTTCATGACCAGCAAGTTGATGCAAAAACTCTGGCTGTGTTTTCTAACGAAGCTGATTGTCAGAAATAAGCAGATAAAACAGTTTTACAAGAGAAAATAAAGTCCAGTCGTGTTGTCAGTCATTTAGTCTACGTCCACACTGCAGCTCCTAATGCTCAGTCAGTCAAATGTGACCTCCTTCAGACTCCACCGTGAACCGTTCAGTCCTGAGGCGGCCCTCACGCACAGTGTGACGTCACACGCAGCATGTTGTGGTAATCACACGTGTTAACACATGTGAGTCTGAAGTTGTGCAATCAGAACTAATTATCTGACGTGCTTGTTTGGTCCAGAGTTTACATGTACTTGTGCTCATGGCTCCTCCGGTGACATCCTTTGCCAGGCTACATGTAGTGTTGTAGTACTCAAGACCGGTCTTGGTCTTAAGACGGGTCTCAAAACCACTTTTTGATGGTTTTGTCTCGGACTCAACCGCCTTTGGTCTCAGTCTTGTCTTGGTCTTGGACATTGAGGACTCAGGATTTTATTTCAAGACCACAACTGTGGAAATATCACTAAACTGCCAGAATATTGTCCAGTTTATTTGTTATCATCTTTGTTTTTATTGGATGCAAAACCTACTGATTCAACTTGACATGCTTTTGTTACCGCTGTCACGCCCATCCCCTTTCACCCATACACAACACTCCCCGTGTTGCCAGATTAGGCGGTTTACTGCCAGTTGGGCAGTTTTCATTCTGATTTTGTTGGGAACTGTGGGAAGATTTTTGTTGTATTGTTACATTTTGCCACAAATTGTTAAATTACCTTGGCTTGTACTGATGTGTGTTCATGTTCAAACAGTAAATATAACAATATGTTGATTGGGTGGATTTTTGTGTGATGTGGCAGTTTTTAACAGCTTTTTGGGCTGGAAAACCTCGACTATCTGGCAACACTGGTCACTCCAAGAAAATGAGAAGTGATTAATTGTCTAGGTGCGGAAGAAGATGTCTGCCAGTTGCAGTTATGAAATTTGGCAATTTAAATCACAAAGAATATATTTGTAACTAATGCAACTATATGATTATCCTTGGTCTTGAGTTTGGACTTATGAAGAATGTTGTACCACTGCAGTTTTTTAAGATTTGGCATGAGATGAAACTGCTTCCAGTTTAACAGTTGTGTCATTTTATTGTTGAATCACATGAAGTTAGACCACAATGTCTGATTTTTTTTTTTGTTATGTAGCTTTGAAATTTTATAAAAGCTGACATGTTCATTCAAAAGAAAACTTAAAGTTGCAGTATGTAACTTTTATTAAAAAAATAATAAAATTTTATATTTTATTTGAGGTCTTGGTCTCGACTTGGTCTCGGACTCTAAAAATCTTGGTCTTGTCTTGGTCTCAATACACTCTGGTCTTAGTCTGGGGTTAGGTGGTCTTGAACACAACACTAGCTACATGTGATGAGCACTGGCTAAGAGTCAAACAGAAAGTTTGCAAAATCATGTAACAAGATGAGATAAAACTCTAAAGTTTGTCTGAGCACAACTTTTAGTGCCGTGCACAAACTAAAAGTAGTCGATTTTCATGAAAAGTAAATTATTCCCATCAAAAGAAGAGAATAAGTTGTATATTTATGAACCATCTCATAAGATTGACTTGACAGATTTCCATCTCTGGTTTGCAGCCTGTCCGACTGCTGCTCCACCCGAGTGGGCTGCCCCGTGCAGAGGGTAGACGTGGAGGTGGGCTCTCAGGGAGCAGAGCTGTGCACGTGTTACTGTGTCATTAATCCAGAGAAGATGGCGCGATGAGGACAGAGACACTGAGACAGTGGTGGAAGGAGAAATTTAAATAAAACAGGATGTAGGCAAAGGAAAACAGAAGAATTTGAGATGGTGCTGCTGCTGTAGATAAGTAAACAAGGATGAACTCAAAGTGTGTGTGACAGATAAAGTAAAGGCTGTAAAGGAATGATAGCCGGAGAGACTCGCACTCAAAGAAAGACTGAGGGTGTAATTACAGAGGCTGAGCCGCGGGCTTCCTCCACGGATCATTAGGCAGCTTAAAGAGCCAAGGCCCAAACTCTGAGGAGAGACTCGGCAGAAAAGGTCGCAACTTCTGCAGCTCTGGATGAACGCTCCGCAGTGGCGCTCAGGCTGCTTTGCTTTATTTATGTGGGCAGTTAGGAAACCCGGAGCCTGCAGATAAGAAGCGAACATGAAAAACTAAATGCACAGTCATGCATGTAGGTCACTGCCTGTTTCACAGACATCCTCGTCCTTTAAGAGTCTTCTTAGCATTAAAACAGGTCGAGTAATGACAGGACAGCATGTGTGTGTGTGTGGGGGGGGGGGGTGTCTGTGCGGTAATGCATCATATATCCTGTTGCCCAAGTAATACAGTTATCCTAACTTCACTATTTGTGTCTGTAAGCATATAAAGGTGTATTTGCGTTCCTGAAGTGGCTATTAGAATAAACTCAAGAAGTGGGTGCTTATGACAAAGAAGAACACCCACAGAGCGTCTACCACTGCAGATATCATCTGAGTCGACCCCCACCTACACCGCTTAAACCGTGCAAACCTGCAGAAACTACAAGAGGTGAAAGCACTTGGGATTAGACACAGCAAGCTAAAGAGAAAATGGAAGCTAAAGGATTCAAATCTCCTGCAGACCACACATCCTGGAACAAACGCAGCAGCCATCTTGGACCGTCTCCATCAAAGAGCGTTTCTTCAGTCATTCTGCATTAAAACCTGAAAGTTTAAGAACATTACAGCGGCAGCATGTTGGGGTGTCATCAGCCTGCCTCTGAGCTTTTTTACAGGACGGTGGCTCACTGGTTTCCATCTCAGCCCTAAAAGAGGCTTCGTTCTTCAGAGGCAGTTAGGCTACAACAAGCTGCTTGAGAGCTGTTCCAGTCGTCGGCCAACCCCCCACTGCTCTGTATCCACAGCTCTCACCGCTCACAACATCACAAGCATGTGAAGGGACCTGCATCGTGCACTGTATCAGTTGTCAGTGCAGCCTGCAGCAGTCACCGTGCAGGAGGCAGGTGACTCCATGGACAGGTTCACGAGTTCAACCCAATTTATTCTGCTGTGTTTAATCATCTGGGGCTCGATAAATAATATTTAGTAGGAGTGATTGTAAAACAGGCTTGCAAGCACACCCCTGTCCTACCATGATTTAAAATATCTGCATGCACTCCAACATCGTTTCAGTTGTGCTGACGTTATAAAACAAGTAAAATCATAATTCTTTGAAATGAGCGTACCTTTTCCCATATTTAGATGTTTTTTTATGAAACATCCTGATATATATAATTTAGCTTCATGTCCCTGTTTCTACATGTCCTTTCACTGTTGCAGTGATGAAATGCTGTCCTGTAATAAAATTCCTCTTGTCAACAGGAACTCTTTGCTTGTTCCAAACAAGAACAAATGAAGATGGTTTGATTTTTATTATTGAACGGAGCAAACAGCCCGACGTGCCTCATGTCTCACAAACATAAAGGCGGTGGTGAGTTGATAGTTCTCATCTTTCCTCGAGTTCACAGCTCATTAGTGTGAGGTGAAGAACATGTCATCCACTTCTGTGGCCTCAGGATTCCATCTCTGCTCTTCGCAGATGATGTGGTCCTGTTGGCGTCATCGTGTCGTGACCTTCAGCTCTCACTGGAGCAGTTCACGGTCGAGTGTGAAGCAGCTGGGATGAGAATCAGAACTTCCAAATCTCAGCCCATGGTCCTCAGTCAGAAAAGGGTGGCATGCTGTCTTCGGGTCAAAGGTGAGTTTCTGCCTCAAGGGGAGGAGTTCAAGTTGAGCCAGCTGAGGTGCTTTGGGCTGACTGGGAGGAGACCACGAGGAAGACCCAGGACACGATGGAGAGGTCTCTCTGTTCACCTGGGAACACCTTGGAGACCTCCCAGAAGATCTGGGAGAGGTGGCTGTGGAAAGAGACGTCTGGACCGCCCTGCTCAGGCTGCTGCCCCTGAGACCTGACTGAGTCCAGGAAGATGGATTATTAGTATTATTGTTATTGTTATTGTTATTATTATTGGTAAAATGTGGAGAGTCATGTTTTTGACACATTGTTTACTATGTGAATCAGTAATCTTTTTTATTTTATCTGGGTCCAGTCCATCACAGGGACACAAAGAGACAAACAACCATTCACTCTCTCACCTAGGAACAATTCAGAGTTACCATCAGTCTAACATGCATGTTTTTGGTCTGTTGGAGGAAACTGGAGTACATGGAGAAAACCCACGCAGCACGGAGAGAACATGCAAACTCCACCCAGAAAGACCCCCAGACCGGGATTTGAACCAGGTCAACCAGGTCAACCTGCTCACTGCGAGGCCACAGCTCTACCAACTGAGCCACCGTGCAGCCTCATCCATTATTATTTTAATCTCAACAAGATGACTGCCAATGTTTGGTTCTACTTACATTTAGTAAATGCAGGTAAAATATCTTACGTTGTAGTAATTGCTCAACGTATGCTGTAATGCTGAACTTGGTTATTTTCAGATCAATCAAATATTTTCACTTAATTTGACGTGGCAGGTTAATTCAAATTTGTAGGTTGACATGTGAAACGCGTTGAGAGCCAAGTTGTTCTGACGTCGTTCGTCCAGTGACACCAATCCAAACACGTCTTGGGTTAGACTTGACCCGTCACATCAAACCAGGAATTAGTCCCGTTCAGTCAAGCTAAGCACGTCTGCACATTCTTTGTGACACACAGGTAATTCTGATGTTACAAAAATACAAATTACATTTTTATTTGTTTTAACAAAGCTTTAAATATTTTACACAATACAAAAAACCTTTTGATCATTTATTAACGTCTGTCTGGCTCAAAACTCGTTGAAAAATGTCAGAATATATAATAAAAATGCAGAAAAAAAAAAGGTTTATAGGCTCAGTCATCCAAAATGCAGCTTTTTATATAAGGACAAAAAAAGGATTTAAAATAAATGTAAATTTTTAACCAGATATTTATTTATTCATTCACTGTATTTATAATTTCATCACATTTTTTTTCTTGTTTAACATTTATGGTGATGTTTTTTCACGGTAGCTTTTCTTGTTATACATTTGAGAAATTCCGTTCATTAATCACTCTCCGGTAACCTTTGACCTTTGTAAAGTTGAGCCTGAAAGTTTTACACTGTTGTGGAAAACAAACTGTTAAAAGAGCCACCATTCAAGCTGGAATTTATCTGTTCCGTGTCTAAATCTGCATTTTTTTACGATGCTCAAACGATGAAGAGTTGTAAAATAAAGTGTGGTGCTGGACAGATGGCAGACTTCTTCACAGTTCAGAGACGGATGATTGCATCAACCCAACAACAGAACAACAGAACCCTTTGAGCTGCAGTCACACGTTCCAGCCGTCTTCATCTGAATGTTACTATTCTTTGCTCGCTGTCACAGACGTGAACACGTTCGCGTCTCTGAGCGGCGGATCTCTAAAGCCGGTGAAGCTGAAGGCAGCAGCCTTCATGCAGATGATTGACAGCTGAGCGGATGAGAGCTGAGAGCTGCTGCAGCAGCAGCAGGGGGCGTGCAGAGACAAAACGTGCACGTGATGCGAGCCTGATGCTGCCAACGATCGTTCCACGTTCAGCTTCAAATGGTGTTCATTGGCAGCGCTCAAGGTCAAAGTCCAAGTTAAAGTGAGACTTGAAACACAAAAGGTGGTTTAGAAATCCATCAGAAATCAATAGTCATTTCTAAACATGTCAAAAAAAAAAAACACTGTAATAATTTAATTAAATGCAGTCAGTTTTATAAATGAGCAGCAAATGAACCAACAATCTGAGCCTGCATGTAATAAAAGCTCCTTCTATTAAAATCAAATCATGTATGAGTTTAATGATGAAGCTATACCCAGATACCATACCATTTTATTTATAGACTGATGCAAGGACCAAGGAGAACCAACACCAAGACCCAAGATGTATTTACAATGTTTATTTACAATATATTCAAGTGCTGGTCATAAAACTAGAATATCATGAAAAAGATTATTTATTTAAGTAATTCCATTCAAAAAGTGAAACATATTATACTAATTCATTACACACAGACTGATATATTTCAAATGTTCATTTCTTTTAATGTTGATGATTATAACTGACAATGAAAACCCCAAATTCAGTATCTCAGAAAATTAGAATATTGTGAAAAGGTTCAATATTGAAGACACCTGGTGCCA
>JAVCKU010000070.1:942839-960985 GCA_032273985.1 Hypsolebias coamazonicus
TGCAAACTTTACAATGTGACAGCCTGGATGGGTAGCTGCACAATCATATGTGAGCAGAGTGAACAGGAGAGGGCTCAGCACACATCCCTGAGGAGAGCCAGTGCTGAGGGTTATGGTGGAGGAGGAGAAGTTGTGGATCCTCACAGACTGTGGTCTGTTTGTTACCCAGTCGCAAATGGAGGGACTTAGTCTTAGAATGAGTAGTTTGTCCATCAAGGTCTGAGGGATCATGTTTTGAAGGCAGACGTGAAGTCCACAAAGAGCACACAGACAAAGGAGTCCTTCAGCGCCAGGTGGGTGAGAGCAGTGTGGACCACAGAGGAGATGGCATCTTCTGTCTGCATGTTTGTTTTTTTTTTTTTTTTTTAGTTTTTATGGTGTATTTGGTGGTTTTATTTTGTTGGTTTTATGGTGTATATGGTGACAAATAAAGAACCTTGAATCCTTTAATTTGTAAGTTTTACTAGTGTAGTTTAGGGTTATTTCCCTGTTGTTTGAGATGTTCCCTTTAAACAACAACAAATAGACTTATTTTTATCGTGCAGGCCTATTCTCGATGCTTTAAAGTATGTACTTGTGTTTTAAACTATAAAAAACAAAACTTTTCTCTGAACGCTGGTTTGAATAAGTGGGTGGGTCTACTGCCGACTGTCTATCTTTGACGTCATCGCGTAACTTTTACAGACTCCGCCCCTTCATGGCGAAGCGTTTCCGCCAAGATGGTTGTCGGTGCCTTCCCTATCGCCAAGCTCCTCTACCTGGGCGTGAGGCAGCTGAGCAAGCCTGTGGCGAATCGGATAAAAGCTGGAGCCCGGAGGAGCGAGTTCTTTAAAACTTATATCTGCCTGCCGCCGGCACAGCGTAAGTAACCGAGCTAACGGCTGCTAAAGCTGGGAGTTCACCGACAATTCATTGTAACGCGTAACGTGTGACAACCAATCACGTTGAACCTCTACGAGGTCTTAGCCAATCAGCTTTATGGAGTCTTACATTCGACCAACAGCAGTCGAGCTAGTTTAAAGAGGGCGGAACTTACATGTCATTGAACACTGCTGTGAGGACATGACATTAGCTTTCTAACCCGTTCATTAACAGAGGTTTAGGCGATTTAAATCGACAGAATCTTATTTGAGTTGACATATTGTAAGCCTTACTTATAACACATTATATACTTTCTGAATTTAATCCAGCAAAGCGCCCCATTAACGTAAATAAAGCTAACAGTACATGCTAATATGAGTCATCAGAGCCATTTAAAAATGTTTTACTTTTTAGTCACAAATAAAGGGTTATAAAGCCAACAACAGAGTATTAATAAATGAACAGAAAGGGATGAATGGTGTGAAAATTTATAGAACTGTCTGAGTTCATGACTTGGACAGTGACATCTCCACAACATCCTGGAAACCTTTACTAATAAAATCAAATGTTCTTAAATGGCATTAATTTGCAAAATACAGTATTAACACTTGTATGTTGTTTATAAAAACACACTCCGTCAAAGTAAAGAAGCACAAAGATTTATACTTGTAACAATGAGCAGTTTAAAACTTAGAGATTAAAAGAGAGTTTCACACACATTGCTGTAATAACCACTTGAACACAAACCTTTTAAATAACTAATCAATTTATTACAGTTGTTTATGTATAACCTATTTTAGCGTACTGTTTGACGTTTGTTTAGCGTATATCTTAGTGTATATCTTAGATCCTTATATACTGTTTTTTATACTTTATATTTTTGCTATTGTTGAATGTAATTGAGACCCTGAGTAATAATTTTGTTCCACCTCATGTACCACACGTGATGCGAATGACAGTAAACTTGAACATGATGTTCTTTAGCATATCAACATGGCAGCATTTCCACCTAAGACTTTTTTTTTTTACTTTTAAGATCACAAGAACAGCTATTTTTATTACTTTTGATTTACCTGTTTACATTTTTGCTTTAATTTGCACACTGTTGTGTAAATGCTGACTCTGTCTTGTGATTTCTGTGTAAATTAACACTCAAAACTTTGAAACCTGTTTGAAAATGCTTTGCTTTCTTTAAGGCCAGCGTTCACTCCATGGAGTACGGTCGCTCAGATAGTGTAATCTTCAATCTGAATCAAAATATGAGACCAATAAATTCTTATTTTGAAAAAGGCTTGTGCAGGATGTAACTCTGGATCACTCAGGATCGTGCTGCAGGTGCCTCGCCTTCCATATGACCTGAAACAGGAACTCTTCAGACCACTCAGCTCTTTTCCAATCCTTATGCTGTAAATCATTTCTGAGTTCTAGTTCACAATTTATTTCCAACTTTTGCTCCTTTTCAGCTCCTCTGATGCTTCTGTGCATGACTACAACACTTAACTTGTCTCCCTTTGTGTTTTACTCTCACAGTTTACCACTGGATCGAGATGAGGACGAAGATGCGGATCATGGGATTCAAGGGCGCCGCCATCAAGCCGCTGAACGAGGAGGCGGCAGCGGAGTTGGGAGCGGAGCTGCTGGGAGAGGCCATCATTTTCCTCATCGGTGGTGGATGTATGGTGCTGGAGTACAGCAGGCAGGCGTCCAACTCTCGCCGCAAGGAGGAGGAGCTAAATGAGACCATCATAGACCTACAGACTCAAATAGCAGAGTTATCGCTAACCACAGAGACGCTGGACGCTCAGCTGAGAGAAGTCAACAGGCTGCTGCATTCACTGCCTGCTCCCAACACAAAGTGACTCATTTAGTGCAGCGCTGCGTATCGTTGGTCTGTGCATGAAGAAGTAGAAGTGCACCAAAACGACGCTGCTGTGTGCACTTCTTGAGTTACCTTCCTGCACACACCGCCACCTGCTGCGGAGCTGCCAGGACGGGTTCAGATCTGTGGCTTCTGGCTGCCGTATTTGCTCATGTTTTGAGCAGCTGGTTGTAAAATAAGATCACTATGATATTCATAGTGAATTTCTGTGGTTGGCATCGCAAGTTTGTTTTAAATAACACAAACTGTACCAAGAAACAGTGACCTTAGTGTTAATTTATTTTATAGCAGCTTGAGTTTGACTTTTCAATCCAGTGATTTTCTTGATCACATTATTTGGAAAATGTTTATTTTCAGGGTTACGGATCAGCTGACTGATTATTCACTTTATGGGTTTCAAAAACGCAATCACAATAAAACTAACTCAATGCGATATTTTCTCCCCCCAGTTTTATGCACGTGTCATTTGTGACCCCTGCTTCGTGTTAACATGGTGTGAAATAAAACAACCTGTTGTTTCCTGTAGGTGATGTTTACTCTCCCCTCTGTGGCATATGCTGGACGCTGTGGTTAAACCATTTCAAAGACTCACAACCCAGTAATCACGCTGGCCTAACATTTTAAACTTTGTGTCAAAAAACCAAGCTAAATTATTTTTTCTGCATAATAACTTATTGAAATATTACCCCAAAATATATGCAGGTGTTGGTATTTAATGGTAACATGGTAATACAGTATATTTTAAATTTAGAATAATTATTGAAAGAACTGCAGCCACTATTTCTTTCTGCATTGTTTTTGATATTTAAATGTGATCTTGAGCCAGTTCTTAAGGCTTTAAAAAAGTGCAGCTTTTGTTCTTCTTTCTGGTCCAGTTCTGATCTCATCATTGTCAAACTAATATTTTTGTTTATTAGTCAACACATGGGAGGCAACTTCACAACAAACCACTGAGAGGTTGTATTTTAGTCACTTCTAATCTATCCCAAAGGTATTTTGGCAGGTGTAAACTTATATTTTTGCATCAACCAGGTGTTTCCTGTAGCAGTATTAGCTGAAACGTGCAGGACAAAAGAAAATTGCTGTAGAGTACATCAGTAAAAAGCAAAAGTTATGGACTAAAGAAGTAATAGCTGAAAACTTGAGAGATGCAGAACCCACTGGTTGCCCAAAAGATTGCATTCGTATAACTGTAAATCTGAATAAAATGATTAAGTAATGAAAACATCTAATAATTTTAAATCCTCATAAATGAGTTAAAAAGTACACAGGTAAAAAAAAACTTAGATAAAACAAGCATCTTTCATTTCTCATTTATTTATTTATTCATTTCAATTTTTTGAAAAACACAATGACAATTTCAAAATACAATCTTAGGCATTTATAAAATGGATTTAATGCTTGGATTTGCTTTTAAATATTTTACCAAACTGCTTTTTAAACATTCATTCATTCTTTGTCATAATTTTGTCTTGGTCATATTTCTTATTGTAGAGAGTTGAGAAACAAGCTCTCTTCTGCGCATGTGCACAGGAGGTTTGGTAGTAGTACGACGCTAGAGGGCGCGCGCTAGCTAACAATCATGCGCACAGATTTTGTAAGGTTTAGCTAACGCCCTTCTGCGCATGTGCACAGGAGGTTGGGTCATGTTGGCTTACGACGCTAGAGGGCGCTAGTGGTTCTTTCAGGCTTTTACTACGATTTACCCGCGCATCGACGCGTACTGAGGTAGGCCTCAATTTTGTTTTTAATCGTTTTTTCCTTTATTTTTTCCTTTAAAAAGTACGTGTGCGATGCATTGACAGTAGTGCCTGCACAATAAACCGAAGTAAATCATACAATCTGTATTTTCCCTTCTATGGAGTCCTTTGTTCCGCATCGGTTGTCGTTCCATGAGCTAAATGCTAAGCTAAAAAGGTTATCTTCGTTAGCCTTACAACACGGGACGATTTGAGGAGAGGAAGAGACAATTAAATATTCTGCTGGTAATTGTCTCATAGAGGAAAAAATGCATTCGTGCCGGCTCGTTATAAATCGGTCGGTTTTTTATTTAGTTTTGTTTCCATTTTTGTGGCGGTTTCGTGCAGCGCTGCTAGCCCGTCCGAACCGTGTTTTTGACAGCGAAGGAAACCGCGCGAGGTCCATTTGAAAGTTGGATGCCTTGACGTGAACTGCACGTAACCATCTCCTGACTTGTCTTTTTTATTTTAGTTTTGTGACCACAGCAACACTCGGAGATACCATGAGTTTAGACGTGAAAAAACTGAAAGTGAACGAGCTGAAGGAGGAGCTCCAGCGCCGGGGCCTGGACACCAAAGGCCTGAAGGCGGACCTGATGGAGCGGCTGAGAGTCGCCCTGGAGGAGGAGGAGGCGCAGGCGGACACCGCGGAGGAGCAGGCCGAACACTACCAGGAGGAGGAGGAGGAGGACCGTGAGGAGCAACAAGAAGGTATTAAAGCAGTTTCCCCTCACACTGACTGGACGAACTCTGGACCAACTGTAGGAAATCAGTTTTCCATTTATTTCTCGGGTTCTAATGTTTATTTCATGAGAAAATCTTCACCTTTGATTTACATTTTTGATAGGGTAGTAGTTTTAAGTTTCACAAACTATATTTATGTTTGTTCAACTTTTTTTATTTATTTTTTTTTTTTTCCCCAATTTCCCTATCTTGCAGTAATGTCCAGTCTCATCAGGGCTCGTCATCTCAGGCTCTACAGGGTCTCTGTTCTTTTTTATTAAACTTGAGAGCCACTTGAATCGTCATAGAATGCCTAAAACATCTGCAGAGTTACTCTATCCAAGGCAAACACAAACACTGAAATGGGCACCTAAGTGATTTAAAGTGACAAAACATCCACCGTCCTCTGCTACGTTTCTAAAAAGGCGGTGGCATAGTCAGTGCGACCTTCACATCGCTGATCAGAGCCTGTAAATTGACTCCGTTTTATTTTATCTAGCTCCCTCTGACTTGTGGTCAGCCAACAAAAATGTCTATACTTCCTCAAAGTGCTATGTTCTGGTTGCCATTTTAATGGATATTTCTTTCTTTTCTTTTTTTCCCAAGTAAATTAAAATGAATGCTGAAGTTTCAAGGTTTTAATAATGGTGGAACTGATTCTTGTGAAGGAGATGCTCTCATGGTTGATATATCTCGCTCGCTGTCTCCGACGTCAAATCTTCAACTTGATTAGGTTCCATAATGACACTGACATCTAGTTTGATCCCTTAAAAAGTTCATGACATAATGCAGCCCCTCAAAGTTTTTTTTACAGTTGTTTGCAATGCTTTAAAGTGTCCTGATGCATGCTCAATAATCCAGGTAGACAAATTTAACAAGGTTGAGTCAGGTCCTCTGGACGGATTCTTCTTGTTGAAATATTTCGTGTTGTCTTTTCGACCGAAGTCTTGTGGATAAAAGATGAAACGTTTCAACAAATGAGAACCCATCCAGAAGAACTGACCCACCTTGTTTGATGCTTTGAAGAGTTTGTTTCCTTAAACAGGGAAAAATTGACACATGAACTTACAGATGTGGCTGCAAGTAACTATTGACTAAGACCCAGGATTTCTACAATTTTAAGTACCCCCCAACTCCCCACCCCCAAAAATTGACATATTTATCCATACATTATTTTTACCCGCTTCTTCCATTTCGGGTCCCCGGTGCCTATGTACAGTAGTCACTGTGCGAGGGGCAGGGTACACCCTGGACAGGTCTTCAGTCCATCACTGAGACACATAGAGACAAACAACCATTCACTCTCTCTCTCACCTAGGGACAATTTAGGGTTACCAATCAGATTAACATGCAAGTTTTGGTCTGTCGGAGGAAACTGGAGTACCCAGAGAAAACCCACGCAACACAGAGAGAACATGCAAATTCCACCCAGAAAGGCCCCGGACCGGCATTGGGATTTGCACTGGCAACCTTCTCGCTGAGAGGCAGCAGCTCTCTACCAGTTACGCCACCATGCTGCCCCTGTTAACATATTAAGTATAAATAAAAACATTAATACAACATTAAGAATCTGATTTTTAAAAAATGTTTTTTTTTCTTCTGCAGAGCAGAGAGTTAAGTTTCTCGCCTCAAAGTTTATAATTCTGCTTTTCTAAACTTATACATGCAAATTATATTTCACCTTTTTCTCTCAGTTCCTGCGACAGATCTGGACGCAGCCATCTCGTCAGAGTTCCTCGTGTCTGTCTTTCATTTTTAGCCGGTCTCCAGACCAAAGGTCCACCGTGGGGTTTGACGCGGTGCAAAACAGTTTCCACCTCTTGCGTGTTGTACTTCAGGAAGTAGTCTGGTGTGGACTTTAGGGAATTATTTTTGTTTGTAAAGACAGTCTTATGGTGTTGGACTTACTTGTTTTCATTCTGCAGGCTTGGATTTCAAGACGTAAATCTGGGCAGGGGATTGTGGGATTTGTCACAAATTTCAAGGATTGGTTGAATTTGCTTCAGTAGTTGTGATCCAGCTTCCTAAAGGGAAGTGTTTTTTTGTATCACCGGACAGGATTTACAGCTCAACACAGTCAGATGTTCAAGAGTAGAGTTAATGTCTCTTTTCCACTTCTCGTGGTATAAATCCCTAAACGTATTATAAGGTTACAAAAATATTCACTGGTGTTGTATTGTTTTAAACAAGCTGGGATGAAATGAGAGTTTTCCATCTCTCTCTGTCCAGAAGCAGCTCTGGGCTCTGGAGATGAGAACACCGGTGATGGAGACGCCCTTCAAGAAGAAGATGAAGGGAAAGATTCTGGTGGCGACTACGAGGAAAAGGAGCCAGAGGGCGAGCCCAACGAAAGTCAACCGGCCTCAGAATCGGCTCAGGGCGAGCCCGACTTCACAGCCGATGATGATCTTTACAAATCAAACGTCTCGTTTGAGAAGGAGACCAAACAGGCGCCGGAGGAGACTGTCAGGAGCACGCAGGGTGATTATCACGTTTTGAAGAGTTTGTAAACTATAATTAACCTGTATGGTTCTAAAAGGTTATAACAATGAGTGATTTGACAAGAAAGCTGTGTTAAAATGTTCTTGGACTCTTAATATCAACTCCTACACCAAGGTGTTTTTTATTATTATTTATGTTCTTATGTAGAGATAAAAAGAGAGATTAAAACAGAGGATGAGTCTGAGAACCAACATCAAGATCCACCGAGCTCTGAGCAGCAAGATGCTGCTGGTCACACACGGGAAGTCAAAGTGGAAGATAAAGGTGGAAGCGCCAGCCGTAAGAGGCCCCACGAGGACAACAGGGGCTACAACTACTACGGGCACCGGGAGGAGAAGAGGTAAACTGGGTTTTTAACGCTCTCCGTCTCTTCTGATTCAATGTTCTTAGTCAGAAATTTGTTTTGTTCAGATCTCGAACACCTCAGCCTCCTGCTGAAGACGAGGAGGAGGACATAGATGATTCTCTGGTGACGATCGATACGTGTGAGTTGTCTAGCTAGTTATTTATATAGTTGTTTGATTTTAACTCTAATAGTCTTAAAGCAGAAGTCTTAATATATTTCTTTTGTCCTCCAGATAATTGTGATTTGCACTTCAAAGTGTCCCGGGATCGTTACAGCGGTTATCCTCTGACCATTGAAGGCTTCGCATACCTTTGGGCCGGAGCTCGAGCCTCTCACGGTGTCGCCAGGGGTCGCGTTTGCTACGAGATGAAGGTGATTTTACAGGAAATAAATATGTTTTGTTGTCTGTGTGTGTAAACAATCTGAAATACTGATTATATGTAGCAGACAAAATGTTTTTGAGTGAGTCCAGGTCGTGGCGTTCAGACATTCACCCGTCAGTCAGACTAACAATCAATCAATCAACATTTATTTATAGAACCCTTTCAAACAGCCCAAAGGTGCACAAAGTGCTTCACGATACAAAAGTTAAAAATAAAAAACTGCAAAAATGGCAGAGAGCCACTAGGTTTTAAAAACCTGCCTGAATTGAAAGGCTTTTAGATTCGATTTAAAACGTCGCATATCAGTGATGGAGTGCACGTCCTGAGGAAGTTGGTTCCACAGCGATGGTGCAGCGACCCAAAAGGCTCGGTCACCCCAACGTCATTTAGACTTCGGGACAACCCGTAAAGGAAGTATTTGATGACCTTAAGATCCTTGTAAAAAAAAAACTAAATAGCCGCTACATAAGGTGGGGCGAGATTGTGAAGATCTTTGAAAGTGAATAAAAATAGTTTTAAATGAATTCTAAAACTGACTGGAAGTCGATGAAGAGAAAATCAATTGTAATGTGCTCACGTCTAGTGGTGTTGGTTAAAAGACAAGCCGCAGCTTTTTGGACCAGTTGAAGACATCTGATGAAGGATAGGCAAATTCCGACATAAAGAACATTGCAGGAGACGAGCCTTGAGCTGATAAAAGCTGTGATGGCCTTTTCCAGGTCCGGACGATTTTAAAAAAGGCTTAACTTTGGTTAAAAGACGTAGCTAATAAAAGCTGGCCTTGACTACAGAGTCTACATGTTTGTTAAACTTTTAAGTCATTGTCAAATGTCAACCCCAAGTTTTTAACTTGGTCTGAACTTGGATGTCAAAGCACCAAAGTTACAGGAAGCATCATCACCAAAAAGATCTTTCCTTCGTTTAAAACTGAACATTTTGTGAAGACACCGTTTAATGTAAAAAATACTGTCAATAAAAGAAAATGGGAAAGTTACTACATCTTAGCCTCATAGGCAAATAAATGTGTAGACCGTTTGCATAGCAGTGAAAATAAATGTGATGACTGGCTATAGCTGATCCAAGTGGCAGCATATACAGAGCAAAAAAAGGGAGGACCGAGAATAGAGACCTGTGGAACACCACAAGGAAGAGGAACTGTAGAGGAAGACAGATTGCCCAACATGACAGAGAAAGTTCTGTTGGTCTAGTAGGAGGTAAACCAGATCTACCAACATCGTGTTGAAGATGAGACGGACAGCAGGTCCACTGTGTCAAAGCAGCTGAAGGTCCAGCAGCACTAAAGCAACGGGACGCTTTGCATCCATGGACATGACAGTACGGTGAAGAGTTTTAAATCCAGACTGAAATTTTTCATGAATTCATGTTTTTGTAAGACAATCTTTTAATTGCATGTAAAACAACTTTTTCTAAGACTTTAGCTAAAAAACAAAAAAAAAGGGCAAATGATAAATAAATGTAAAGTTTGATCAAATTAATGGTTCATGGTGTGTGTCTCACTTTTTCTTCATGTGATAATCACTGAGGTTCACCACCTTAGAGAACTTGAAGCATTCATCATGAAGCCAGACATTCAGCAGGATTTAGTTCTCAAACTAGGTTCCTCGCTGTTTATTAATCATTTTCTGCCTCCAGTTTCCATCAAGCTGTCCACTTGGTTAGTGCTCATCTTAAAGGGATTCCATTTTGACTTTTTGTTTCCCATTGTCCTTCCAGATAAACGAGGAAATCCCCGTGAAGCACCTGCCCAGCAGCGAGCCCGACCCCCACGTGGTTCGTATCGGATGGTCCCTGAACTACTGCAGCACCCAGCTCGGTGAGAAGAGCCGCAGTGTTCGACGTCAGGGATTTGTAATGAACCTGAACAACAACAAAACAATAATTGTGATATTATTTTTAGGCGAGGAGCCTTTTTCCTTTGGATATGGAGGGACGGGGAAGAAGTCCAGTGACTGCAAGTTTGCAGACTTTGGCGAAAAGTTTGGTGAAAATGATGTCATCGGCTGCTACATCGTAAGTACTCATCGACTGGCTGACCCACTTCCACGGCCCTCTGAGAATTATAGAAACAATGTGTGGAGTGAATTATGTTTGACGGCAGATGGGGTGGGTATTTAAAGCAAAACGCTTGAAATTCTTCAAGTAATTGTTAGATTCCTGGTCCAGCCCCGTCTAAACTACAGGCGTTTAGACAGAGCACGTTTGATTTGCAGGGCTAATTATTTTAGCACAACAACAAACTGACATTTTAACCAGCTCTAATCTCAGCTTAGCGTGTGCTGCTGCTAATCCTGCTAGCTGGGATCTTTAAATGAGCTCACAAGGTTCTTCAGGACGCACGTCCTTTTTCTGGCGATTCAAAAGTTCCACCTTTGTCTCCAGCTGATTAACTCCCTGCCTCGTCCTGTGTAGTTCTGACATTCAGCCAATTAAAAACTACACAAGGCACCATTTTAATTTTTTAGATTTTAACACGCCCGTCGAAAGGCAGACGTCTCCGTACGTCCATAAACTTCCTCTCGCTCTGCCCATAACTTCTGATTCACTCAAGGTAAACCATGAACATTTGTACCTTCACTAGACGGAGTGTCGCATACACTTTAACACCACAGCGCCAACATCAAGGTCAAAGGTTATACAAGGGCTTGACCTGTCTGGGTCATCGCTATAGATTGCTGTATACTGTAATAGTTTTCGATGGTCGTATAGTGCGCTGTATGTGGTTCTCTTGTTATAGTTCTGCCGTGACTGTTTTATCTTGTGTGCCTTCAGATGGCCTCTGTAGGATAAATGAAGTGATTTTATGAGTTTTCATCGGTCCAATGGATCAACGTGGAGGGGGGGGGACTCCCTAGCAGCAATTCTAAGCTTCCCTGAGACCATCACTTTCACTTTTTAAGCCTTTCAAAATAAAATACACCACCAGACATAGATGTTGGAACGGCAGGTGCTCAGTTATACAAAACACTCCAACTATGAAAAACTTTGCAAACAACTTGTTAAAAACAAGACGGTTGCGTTAATTCAAGCGTTTATGCTGAATGAATGTCCCTGTTTGTCTGAACTGTTCTTTCAAAGTTCACAGGTGCTTCTTTCCTCCGTTTCTTGACCCGCAGGACTTTGAGAGTGGAGACCAGGTGCAGATGGGCTACTCCAAGAACGGCGTGTACCTGGGCGTGGCGTTCAAGACGACCAAAAAGGAGCTGGCGGGGCGGGCTCTGTTCCCTCACGTGCTCGTGAAAAACTGCGCCGTTGAGTTCAACTTCGGGCAGAAGAGGGAGCCCTACTTCCCCCCGAAGGAAGGCTACACCTTCATCCACAAGCTTCCCATGGAGGAAAAGATCAGGGGCACGAAGGGACCGGCCAACAAGTCTGACTGTGAGGTAGGGCGGCGTCACCGAGCCCAACAGGAAGTGAACGCTGCAGATTGAGCTGCAGTGCTTTCTGGTATCGTTTCAGATTTTGATGATGGTCGGCCTCCCCGCCTGTGGAAAGACCACGTGGGCCGTGAAGCACGCCATGGAGAACCCTGAGAAGAAGTACAACATCCTGGGCACAAACGCCATCATGGACAAGATGAAGGTCTGTCCTCTCGGCTATCCCGAGACAAACACGTTCTTTTGGCTTCATCGTGTCGCGTGACGGCGTTCGTCTGCGCAGGTAATGGGTCTGCGTCGCCAGAGGAACTACGCCGGCCGCTGGGACGTTCTGATCCAGCAGGCCACCCAGTGTCTGAACCGGCTGATCGAGATCGCCGCCCGCAAGAGGCGCAACTACATCCTGGATCAGGTACTGCTCGTCCACCTACACTCTGTTCTCATCCTCACCACAGTGAGTCAATGTGCCCTGATGATCACTTTCTCTCTAATGGACTATTTATTTATCTTTCAGGGGGTCTCTGTGTATTATAGAATAGAAGAAGCATTGATCGCTCTGTTCTCGTTTGCTTGTCATGTAAAACAAACTGATTAATTGCTCGTACAAGTGACAGAACATGTCGTGTATTTTTCCTTCATTATATTTGCACCTGCTATTTTATGTCGTATTACAGTTTTGATTGTTTTGTCTTGTGGACAATGTACAAGTAAACCATGACTTTGTAAAGATGTTGAGAAACAAGTAAGCTCTGACTGGTGAGTAAGAAAACACCTTCTGTTGCTAATTTAATAAGCCAGAGTTGACCGCTTCTTTAAAAGCTACTTTTAAGTGAGAAACATGGAACTTTTTTAAGTGTGTTTTTATTTTTATTTTTTAATTAATTGACCCCAAAGGTAAGTAGCGACTAACGGCTTTGTGATTTTCAGGTCCTTGTGCTCAGCTGATGTGAAAAGGTAAGTGGGTCTGGTGGTTCCGATCCCTGTCCCCGGACACTGTGAGTATGTGACGGTAAGTCCTACATGTCTGTCTGAAACGGGACTAGAGCTCGTATGAAGACCAGGTGAGTCCAGGTAAGAGTGGGGGACCCCTCAGTGTAGCCACTTGATTTTTCACGTAGTGAAGACAAATTGGGCGTCAGAGACTTTTCTGCTAAAACGATGGATAATTTAAACTTTATGGTAAGGAACATGAAGTAAACAGCTTCCTAAAGCTTCCCAAATTTTTATTGTAATCCACATTATTATCTCCTGTTAATGTTTTCTACAATTTCATAAATCTTTAACCTTCTGATCTTCATTAAATTACACATTTCTTTCATTGCATGCAATGTTGGGCACAAATACAAGACGTGATGGACGGTTGTAGTCGCACACCTTTAACCTGCATGCTGCAGCTTTTCATTAACTGAGCACATGCGCATAAATCACGAGGAAAGGCTTTAAGACGATGGAGCAAAGTGATTTTAATTTAAATAAAACACGACAAGACCATGACTAGATGAACGTTTCTGTTCGGTGCCCGGAGGCTGGGACTTGGCGCAATAGATGTAAGCTGAATAGAGTGATCTGTAAGTGTTTTATGGGGCGGCGTTCGTCTTCAGGTGATCTCCAAGCATCAAATAAGATTGTAAAACATGAGTTCTAGCTAGAGGAGCGCGTCACATTATTACCAACGATGCTTAAATTCATTTGTGAGGTGACCGTTTAAAGAAATGTTGGATACGTTTCGGTTACGTCGCTCAAGCTTCTCTCGTCGAAGGCTGCGTGTTCGTGTGCGAAGACGTCGCGTCTGTTGACGTGTTTTAAAAACCGAAAGGGCGTAATGCCGAGCTCACGTGGAAACTCGTCTACTTTGAAGCTAAAAATATCAAGTTCGAGCTTCTCGTTAACCATCTGAAGGTCTCGTGAGGAAAAGTCAGAGTTTTGTTTCTTTTTGTGTTGGTCAATAAACACGACTTAATATTTAATTTGTGCGGCTTAGAGACAGGTGTGTTCTGTTGTCCGAGAATTACGGTACATATTTGTCTACGTTTTCTTAATTTTGTCATTTTAAAACCTCACCGTAGCATTATATAAATGCCTAATTTTTCTGTAATTTTCTTATCTTAAAAATTACCTGTTCAGATTTTTCATGTTTTATTTTTTTTTTTTTAACCTCTGCATGTTTTAGATTTTTATAGTAGTCCTCAAGATGATTCTGCACTTTTACATTTAGGAGACGATGTAAAAAAAACACTAACGGTCAGAAACTCGCCTGCTAGTGGTGCGTCCATCGCGGGCGGACGTTCCTGTGGAGTCCCGTCTCGTATCTCGACAAAAAACTTGGAGTAAAAAAAAAAAATAAAGCAAAGACATGCGTTGTGCACGAGTAAAGTATACATGCATTCAGCTGAAGAATGCTCCAGAGCTCATTACAGCTAACTTCTGTCGGCTTGACTAAAACACGGGACATCAGCAGCAGCTCGGTGGTTAACCGGCTCATTAAAGTGAAACAACAACTGGCGTAGTGCACGGGGCAGTTTTAGGCATGAAAAAAATAATCCAGGCTTGTGCAAATTTAACTGAAAAGGCTTTTATTCTCTGTTTTGATGGATTTTGGTAAAATGGTTTCATGAAAATCTAGCAAAATAAGTAATTAAGACCTTTTGCTAAAAATAAAATCCAATAAACTTAATAAAAGTTCTGATTGCTAAACGTATTTTGACTACATTTAAAGTCGTATTTCACTTATTTTTAAAATAAGAAACCAGAAAAGTGTCAAAGATTTTAAATGATATATTAAAGCAATGGTCCTGTCAGGTTTTTGTAAACATAACTGTCACATTCTGCCAGAGTTCAAAGGTCACGCAGCTTTAATGGACAGATGAAAGGTTTTAAGATCTGGAACGGTTCAGGCGGGAGAGACTTTTTTTTTTTTTTTTTTTTTTTGTGAGAACCTCATGTTTGTCTAACTAAAACCTGTTTGTCATTCTTTTTAAAATAAATCATCAAGTTGAGTAATAATGTAGAAAAATGACACCGTGCTTAACGAGGCAATTTTATTAATTAACTTTTACTTACGGTAGTATTGATTTTAGATAACTAATAAAACCTGTGGATTTCTAACCTGTTTGAGCTGAAACGTTCATTAACAGCTAATTTATTTCAACACCAGTTTAGGTTTTTATTGCTCTTAAAGGTCATTTATTTAAAGCATTTAATTAGTTTCTATGCTTTCCACCATGAACAGCATGCGGGTCGACAGATTTTACTGAAACGCAGCACGAATTCAAGATGGCCGCCACAGCTAACAGACCAGATAAATGTCTACCACTGTTGTTTTTACAGACGCTGAGCTAAAATTTGAGGCTGAGTCACCCCGACATACTGATGATGTAACTTTATTTTGGGTCGTTTTTTTTTTAAGTGAAGATTCTTTGACGACTTAAGCGACGTAGTGGAGATAAATGGGAGAAAGATTTATTTACATGATCACCCGAACAGGAAGTAGTTGCTGTTAGTTGCCGTCGGCTGTTTTTATCAGTAAAAATGTTTTATGGTTTTGTTGCGATTTGAGAGTTGCCATTTTGATTTAATTTTGTAAAATAAGATTTACTGATTCGTATAAAAGACGTTTGCTTTTTTAATAAAACAGTTTTGTTTTTTATGTCAAGGAAATTAAAAGTAAGTTTTGAGCTCGTTTGCGTTATAATCTGAGTCTTAAACTCAGCTCAGGTTTTAATCTGACTTTGAAGGTGTTTTTATGAATTAGTTTGATTTTTAGAGCGTGTTGAAACGTGTTCTGGAGCTTGTCCCGTCACATTTTCACTCTCTAAGTGAGCAAATGTTTGTCAGGTAACATTTATTGTGAATGCAAATGAAGCACAATTAATGTGTTGTTGGGAAGAAGCAACAGTTTTTATGTTTTGAGATTTTAAACAATAAAATGTCTAGTTGGTTAAACTTTTATGCTAAACAAGGAACATGGAAGAGTTTAACAACCTAAACACGTCCCTTTTTAGTCGTCATTTTATTCACACGTCGAATATATTCTGTATGGTCCTCGTACGCTGTTCGGGCTGATAACTTCTGATCCGCTCAAGATAGTTTAACAAAACTTGTACAAATTTGTATTACCACTAGACGGCACGTCGCATAAACCTTTCATCAACTCCAAAAATCAAGGTCAAAGTTTGCCGACGGGCGTGTAATGTGTCGTATGCGGTACTCTTAGGAGTCATCTTTATCCACGTATTGCAACGGACGCCATCTGCATGAAGGATTAATCCCAGTAACGCGCCCTAACAACCCTTTTCATCGAATAACGAGGCAGCTCCATTGCTTGACAGATGTGCTCACCTGACCGCTTCACTATAAAAACAAACATCTGCTTTAATCTGGATTAACCTGGAAGTTGTTGTCAGTCAGTTCAGACGTTCGTGGGGTCCCTCCTGTCGTATTTAACCTGTGTCAGCAGTCGTACCTGGGGGACTAGGGCACTCAGGTGCCGAGGTGAGTCTGTGGAGTGATGAGAGGCCTGAAAACCCGTAGACTGACCTCCAAGCCAAACCTCTCTCACTTGATTATTGCAGGGTTCCAGCTTCCTTCCAGTGGAAAGCCTTTACAAGTAAACAATAACGAACAAGCTTCTACTTCTTTCTTGTCACCATTGCTAGACAAATGTATATGGATCAGCAAGGAGACGAAAAATGCGTCCCTTTGAAGGTTTTCAACGCAAGGCTATTGTAATTTGTCCCACGGACGAGGATTTTAAAGAACGAGCATTAAAGCAAACCAATGAGCAGGGGAAGGATGTGCCCGATCATGCTGTGTTAGAAATGAAAGGTAGGAACGCTGTGGAAACAACCAATTTAAAAATAAAAACAACAGATCTACTTTTTAAAATTTTTTATTTTTGTACCTTTTTAAGTGTCGTATCTAAAATCAAACTTGGAAGATGTCCCCCTCCCCCCTCCCCATCATAGCCTTTGGCCAGATATCAGACTTGGACATTTTTTATACAGTTACCATAAATTTGATTGTTTTTGCCTTTTTCCTGCCACTTTCCATTCAGCTTCTGACGCACTGCAACCCGACGCTTCGGCCCTGCTCGGCTTCTCTAACATTTGACCCAAAAGCTTTGCAGTAAACGAGCTCAAACCGGCGGCGGTTAATTTGTAACGCTGTGACGGAGGCCGTCCTCGGTTTGCAGTGCCGTTTTCTTTTATTTGACCTTTTTGTCCCCTCCTTCTCCCCGTCCTCTGTCTCCGTGAACAAAAGTTTCCTCCATGTCCCCTTGGAGGTGATGTTTGTTCCCTTTACCCTGCCATCTGCTTCATTATCTGATCTTAGATGCTCTGATTTACGCCGCCCTTGTTTCGTAGTAACTGTCGTTCGTTTTGTCTTCCGGTGGTGTGGCCGCCCTGGTCTTCACTACAACCCCCCCACCTTCCTCCCCCTCTCTGTCTCTGCCTCTCCCTCCGTCCCCGCTCGGATGGGATGTCCCCTTCACAAGCCAACTTCTCGCTCCCCGAGCCCTGCGACTTCCTGGAGGACGTGGCGTTCGTCGAGCTGCAGCGCGACGAGGCCGCAAAGCTGCTGAAGGAGTACAACGAGGAGGGCAAGAAGGCCGGCCCGCCCCCCGATAAGCGCTTCGACAACAGGCAGGGCGGCAGCTTCCGCGGTCGTGGCGGCAGCAATTTCCAGCGCTACGACAACCGTGACGGGTTCCGCGGGGGCTACCAGAACCGCAGCGGAGATGGAGGCAGTGGATACCGAGGAGGTGAGCCCGTCTTTGACACGTTAACTTCTCCGTCTTTATTACGCCCCAGAACTGTTGTGACCGTAGCAGCTCCTGTCAACAGGCCTCATCAAGACCATTATTTGAAACTAAACTAGCTCTTTCTTTGGATTCACCCAGTAGTTGAGATGTTTGAACAGAAGCCATCATCGATTTTTACCAACAAAGTTTTCAAACTAAACAACCAAGTCTGCTGAAAACAAACAGGTTTGGTCCAGCGGTCGTGTTTAAAATGTTTCTGACCACACGATCAGGTGGTTGTAAAAGTTAACGTTGACGTTTCTACATGCCGTCACTAGATGGCAGGCACTTTATTATTTGATCCCAAGATTTTATGTTCCCAAATAAAACGTTAACGAACATCAGAAAGGAAATGAAAAGTAAGTCCTCAATCAGCTGGGTCCAGCAACCCTGGAAATCAGATTTCTGTTCTATGCTTAGTCGTCTGTATGAGGTTATTTTGGTTTTATTTATTTGTGTTGGGTTCCTGACTACCGGTAAGTTTTTTCATGTTAGATGTGTGTGTGTGTGTATATATA
>JAVCKU010000070.1:1006507-1017863 GCA_032273985.1 Hypsolebias coamazonicus
CTTAAAAGTGGAGCTTATTGTCAAGATCAGCATGTTGAACCTAAACACAGACAAAACTCAAGGAAGCGCAAGGATAAATAAATAAAGTTTAAAAAAAATGATTTGTTAATTTTCAGGAAACAAAATCAAAAACCTGAAGAGGCAGCGTTAACTTCCAAAAAAGTCATGGAGGCTGAACATGACGTCTGTGGAACGCAATCAACAGACAACGTGAAAACACAGGGATGCAGAAGTTAAAGGGACACTAATGAGACACGATGATGAACGCCTGGGGACAAGGACAAGGTGGCCGTGGCAGGAGATGACTACATGCGGAGAAAATCGGACTCAGAAAACTATAA
Organism: Hypsolebias coamazonicus; assembly: GCA_032273985.1. NCBI lineage: Eukaryota > Metazoa > Chordata > Actinopteri > Cyprinodontiformes > Rivulidae > Hypsolebias > Hypsolebias coamazonicus. Next base: position 1,006,849 of record JAVCKU010000070.1, read on the forward strand.
AAAAATCATCACAAAACACATATGTCAATTATTGTAACTCTGTCTCTATAGCCACTTAATAGTCACTTCTTAATCAGTTGTTTTCTCAGTATTCCTAAATTTACAAAATAATGTATCAGTATGCCAAAACATACAATCTGACTTATTAATAAAAGTAACTTTAAACTTCTTTGCTTTTTCTTATTTTCCAGACAAAATGGGTAAAGGTTTGTTCAGTGCTCTTGAGGAGCTGGGTGGCCAATATTACCAACCTTCAGACTGTACTCAGCCGCCGCCCCTCCCCCACCTTCAGGTTGACCCTGCTGCTGAGGCTTTCAGGCTGACTGAGGCTCTCAGGGCCATACTGGAGAGCCAGGGCAGTGTGGACCAGGGGGCTCTCAGAAAACAAGTCACCACTGAGACAGCAAATGTTATACTGAAATGGCTGGGGATAAATGAGGTACAATCTGTTTTATTTACAGGAGAGGGCTGCATGCACAAATTAATTAATAATTTACTGGACAGTATCATTACAGAGGGTTTCATATACACATTTAAAACCTACAAAAAATGAGAAAAAGACAGTATTGACACATATATTAATTTGCCTCCGTCTACTGGTCACCTGGGTTTTACTATTTGCATGACTTGCTCTTTGATCCTGGTCATCAACATCTGGGGGGCTGTTTTCCTGTCTGCTAAGAAGTGAGCTGAACACAAGATCTCATAAACAGCACCAGTAATGAGATCCAGAGCTGCTGTTTAATGTACAAGCAGTCACAACCCCTTTTCACCTTTATGTTCTTTCCCATTTGTTGTTTCCCTATCAAAAAACAAACAGACATATATGAGTTACACCAAAGAGTTTGTCATCTAGTGCTCTCTTTCTTCTCAAACATAGTGTTGACATTTTTACTCTCACTTTCACTCTCCTCCACTGCCTCCTCCCCTTCTGTGCTGCCTTCACTGACTTCTTACCCTGCACCACATCTGAGAAGCATGTGGTGGAAAAAAAAAAAAGAAGTTTCCTCTCCCCTATTCCTGTTTAAAAGCCCCACAAAATGAGCTTGCCTGAGAGGTACTGCGAGAACAGGCCCTGAGAGAACGGAAGGACGGGATAATGGAAGGAATGGGATAAGTTAAAAAAATACATATATTTAGCAAGATGTGCAGAAATATAAGACAGACGTGCTGCAAAAGAATGAAGCACAGTGAGCATATACAAGAAATGGGTAGAGAGTAGTTAGAAAAAAAAAGAAGAAGAAAGGGGGTGGAAGCTGGGGGGTTGGGGGAGTACAGCCAACTGGCAGAGTTTGACTTATTCAGTGGAGCTCTAAAAGTCCGAGGCAGCCTCAGCTCCAAACCACACAGACCTTCTAGATTCCCTCTGCACGCTCTACATCTGCAGCATGGTGAGCTTGTAAAAGGAGGACAAACAGCTAAAAGCCATTGTTTTGATTTACATTAAATTTAGTTGGACAATCAAGCCAGAGCTTGACTACAATGGGCCTGCAGAATGGAGTATCATATTGATTTCTACAAACATTTTGCCTGGCTCAGGAAGGTAAGACAAACCCCACTTGCATGTCTTTCACACTTTCCCAGAGGTTGCACAGAACCTTGTGTGCAATTTGTTGCTTTTATGGTATAATTACAGTTGCCACAGTTGGCAATTTAGAAGAAGAGGTGCTTTGTTTTTCATATGAAGAGAAGCTGCAGAATAAGTTAGAAATGCATGAAGTCTTGTAAACAGGATTGTTTTGGGAGTGAGATATGTGAAAACAAAATTATATTCTTGCAAAATGTATTTTTAATTTTTTGGATTCCAGATATGTTACCCTTGTTGTCTTCATTACTTTGATGTTTTATTCTGGGTTAACAAAAACATATACATGTATTTCCTTGATCAAACTTGATGAATTGGTCTTTAAAATGTATCCTGTGTAGTTGAATGGATTGTGTTAAAACAATAATTTGGTCAAACTTTGTAAATTGCTGTTTGACAAAGTTGAATCTGTAAAATTAAATATTGCTTCAAAAACAGCATAGGCCCATTTTAAATTAAAATATAGTCACATTTCAAAAGAAGCATGCAATAATTTGAAGGAATAGATTTGTAATGAAAATACTGTACACTCTGGTATTACACAGTGCACAAGAATAATAATAATAATAAAAAAAAAAACAATAGTCTGGGTCAAGACTATTGCCAATTTATATCTAAGATAAACAGAACAATGGCAGTTACAAACAGTGACAACACTACTAAACACATTAAACACACACATTTACTCAATATTTCTACTATAAGTAAATCAATGAATGATGACATAACAAACTTAACTTTTATTCCATAAACTTCAGGGAAAAGTAAATATTATTTGCACATGTAAAATGGAACTAAGTTTGAATGGACATCATTGAGTTGTAAAATTTTGAAAGTATCTGAAAGAAAAATGCATTCTTATCAAGGCGTTACATTCTAGTCAAGTATTAAAATACTGGATTTTTAGGACTATAAGGCGCATCAAATTAGAAGGCGCATTAAACGAAACAAAACAGTCAGATAAGTCAAATGTTATTCAACTCATTCACAATAACTCTCAACATTGTTCACTTGTACCACATAAAATTGGTTTGAGGTCAGTAAGCACAACCAGAATTAATACATCAGGCTCGCTGGTTTAAAAGGCTCACTGTCGATTTTTGAGAATGTTAAAGGATTTTAAGTGCACCTTAAAGTCTGAAAAATATGTAATTCATTGTTCAAATAATTCACCTTGAATCCAACTTGTGTTAGTATATAAATATAAAAACTCAACACATTGTGTACAAGTGTTTGTATTGTTTTTATTTTATATTAAACTGCAGAAAATTTTAAACAAAGGACAGAAAAACAAGACTGCTTCAAGCGTGATGGACACATTTTTACCAAACTGAGCTGAAGAGGATTATTATTTTGGAAACAATGTGCAAATCTTTAAAAATAAAATGTCTGTTTTAGCTAAAATGCACATCAGACGAGCAGAGATGGTTTGATGCGTTTGAGTAAAAGAGATTTTTGTGTTTTTGCAGGACGACCAGGTGGTTCTGCAGTGCACCGCCTCGGTCCTGAAGGAGCAGCAGATCAAACTGTGTCTGTCCTGCGAGGGCTTCGGGAACCGGCTCTGCTTCTTGGAAACCACGTCCAACGCTCAGGTCAGACCCCCCCCCCCACACACACACACACACACTCTGTGTACTCTGAACCTCGGCTCCTCTTCCTCACCTGAGTGTCTTTGCCTCGCCTGCAGAATGTGCCGCCTGACCTGGCCATCTGCACCTTCATCCTGGAACAGTCCCTGTCGGTCCGAGCTCTGGTGGAGATGCTGGCCAACACCGTGGAGATGACCGAGGTGAGAGCAGCTGCAGGAAACAGGAAGTGACCTCCACAGGCCGAATGATTTGTTAGAAAGAGACGTCAACATGCAGAAAATGAACCCCGCCAGCTGCTTGTCAGAATAAAACTCTGCCCTCCAAGAGGAGCTTTACCTTAAACACAGAGGAGCAAAATCATTCATGCTCTGAAAGGATAGCTCTACTTTGGAAAAACTACTTAAACGTCAGCGTTTAATACCCTGCACTGTAGAGCTATGAGCTAACTGCTAATACATCTATTCAGTGTGGACCTTAAATTTGTATTTCAGCCAAAAAGACCGAAGTTGTGAATCAAAAGGAAAATGTTCTGGTTGTGTTTATTTTGAAGAGATACAGATCAGTTATTTCATGCTCCTCCAGAAATCCACCAAACTAAAGTAGATGTACGCAGATTGATCCACTAATTCATTTATTTTTGACTATGTTGGCCACTTTTTTTTTTAAACAAGGCACTTAGTTGTGTCTGCATCTTTAAAGGTTTTAAAATTGAAGGAAAACAAAAAAAAAACTAGCACACTTTTTGGGGTAATTTGCCTTTTATTTTATTGTGCAGCTCGTCTCGTAACCTTTTAGTAATTTAGCTCTAGTTTCATGTTTTTAATTCCTCATATCTGACATGCCCCTCCTGTTTTTGCTTCCTGCCAAGCAGGCGGTCGATTTGGACCAATGGGTACGTCTTGTCTTTTACTTCCTGTGGCGCCTGTCCTGTTCCTGTTTCCTGAAGTTGTTGTGTTGTTTGGTCTTCTTGGCTGTCGGTGCTCGTCTCCTTCATCTTTGTGTGAATTTTAGTTACTGAGGTGTTTTTTATTTTTACGCTATTCAGTTATCTGTAGCTTAATATTCAGAACATTTAATATTAAGCTGGTAACATTACAGGAGTTTTATTTCGTAATTTTTTTGCTAATAAATACAACCCATTGTGTCTTTTTCATCTCGTTCAGAAATATCAACAGCCCATTTTTTTATTTGCTCAGTGTTTTGTTTGGTGTTCCACTTCTTATTCCTGACAAGTTTTTATAAAACATGACTTTAAACTTCTAAATGTGACTTTAGGTAAACAAATGTTACTGTAGCTGTAAAAAAAAAAAAAACCCACAGCTGTTAAACAGTGCTTGAAATGAGCCAGTTCTGATACTCAGCATCACCAACTTTAAGCTACAGTCGAGCCTTAAAAAACTGCATTACCCATAAGACACTGGTTGAAAACAGGAAGTCATGGCTCACATTACTTTGCCTCTGATCAAGTCACATATGGGGGGGATCAGGTGACTCAAAGAATCATGATTAAAAGTGAAGCAGAAGGAGTCAATCAGAGGCACAGCTGGGTGATAGCTGGGAACTTTCTTCTGGCTACTGAAGTCCGTCTGCACACAGAGAGGAAGATCATCCCTGTAGGGAAACAACAAATCTGCTGCTTCTCAAGGAAGAGGACATCTAACATCAGAGTGGAACAGCACCGCCAGGTTCAACTTATGTGCAAAGCTCCGCCCCTTTTTGGAGAAAACAAAATAACATCTACAGCATTTAAAAAAAAAAAAATTGCTTAAATTAATACCACCACACATCATTTGTCTGAAGCTTCGAGGTGCCTAAAAATCAAAACCATTTAAAGAAAAGATTATTTATTGACACTGTTTGTTCACAATCACCAGCATTCTTTAGAAAAGCATGAAAAATGTGGTCTAATTACACAGACCTCCATTCATTGGTCCAATGAACTGGATCCTTGGAAAGTTAGGAACCGTAAATTAAAGTGATGAGATGTTATCTCTTGCAGCACTATATTTAGAGAAGAACTTTGATTTTCAGTTAATTATGAGTATGAATAAAACCATGGGAACGAATAGGGACTGTACTACACCCCATTAATTAGTCATTGTAAAAAAAAAAAAAAAAATAGAATTGATTTAAAAACTTGCACAATACTAATGACTAGATGTATTTTTGAATGTACAGTTTTATTCCATTTTCATTCATTCCTTGATTTTTGACATTATTTCTTGTCAGCCACATGGGGGTGCTGTAGTTGGCTTCTCCAATTCCCACAGCCTCCAGTAATGAAAATTTACTAAAGCTGAGAAAAGTATCCACACAGAAGAGAGTCAGGTAAAAGCGTTCATCCTGTGTTGTGCATTTCTTTAATTAAACGTGGCACCGAGCTCCCAGGAGCTCGTCGATGTTCCTCATGATAAACAGGATTGGAATAGCCTGACAGGCAGCCAGCTCTGGAGAAACTGGACACCTGCTCCTGAATCTCCCCTCTTGAAAGCACAAGCACATGGGAAATCCCCCTGAACAAAACCACCTGTCCCAACTCAACAGGTGTTAATGCAGAGCCGAGTTAACGGTTTCATGAAGCCACTTGACATACCTGACCCTGAATCATCACAGCAGATTAAAGAGACACGGAAAGCTTTACTCTTGACTTCCTGTTTGTTTGAGCTGATCCATCATCAGCTGCCACTGTAATGATTGTCATTCTTTTTCTTGTTGTACTCTTAATGGATGTTGAGAAAAGGTAGGACGCTTAATGTTTCATTAATCACACATTTGAGATTTTTCTCTGTGAAAATAATGTTGAAGAAAACTTCTATGTGAGTTTCTGTTTTTTCTGTTTCTTTATTCTGTAAACATATTTCAAGTGAAGTTTTGAACATTTTGAATTTTGATTTATGATTTTTTTTCATTCAACCTTTATTTATATATATCATTGAGATACAAGGACTCGTTTTAAACAGACAACATATAAAGTACAGACAATAAATAAGATTGTGACTATCTTACCTGTTGTAGATGTCTCTTTGAACAGGTTCAGGTTGTAAAAATACTTTGACAAGACTGACAAGCTAATGGCTAGTCCAAACCCAGCTGTGGTCAAAGTGTCTTAAAACAATGCTAATCTCTAGTCTTAGAGCGATCCATACAAAGTCTGTTTTATAAAGCTTAACATCAATATCAGTGTTGCCTTACATGGTCATTTACATAAAAATCTGATGTTATTTGCATGCACAAATAGCTGCAGCAACAGCTAGCGGTAGCAGTCCCAGCAGGAATTTCACAGTGTTCTAATATGTGTAGTGCAACATAGGGAGAGGTGTAAAGTTTATTTATTTATGTATTTTCTTTTAAATTTATTTTAACATTTGCATTAAATATCAAGTTTTGAAGTTGTTTTGAAACTATCCTTTTTTTTAAGACAGCCTGAGCAGACCCACTTCATTTAAAATCATCTCTTATTTTAAAAATTTAATTGTTTTATGCAAACACTCTTATTTGAAATGTTAGTATTGTATTACATGATTATTTCAGCAGTAATAATAAATTATTTTAGGAAGTGCCCTTGCTGCTGTGGAAGTAGTAAAGCTAGCTGATGCTAATGCCATTTGTTCTTGCTAATAGCTGTAGAATTTTAAAGCAAACAGCTATGAAATGATAAATGGACAGCAGTGGAAAAATCTATTAAATAGTCACAATCTGTTAGGATTCTTTTAAAATTAGTGGGGTTTTTTTTAGATGGCAGCAGCGTTTTTTAAATTAATTTATTTTATTATTATTATTATTTTATTTTTGACTAGCCGTTAGCTTGTTTGGTACTTAGGATTAGCAGTTAGCTTGTTTTGTTTGGACTTGCCATTAACTTGCTGGTCTTGTCTAAATTAAACTATTGCTTCAAATTGAGATTGTTTAAGAAGCTTTTAGAACTGGTTATATATTAATTGTTTATAAAAATTTAATGCTGCTTGGTAAATAAAACCTGACATTTACTTTTTCCCCCTCCAGTCGTCTCAAGGTGGAGGCCATCGCACCTTACTGTACGGCCATGCCATCCTTCTGAGACACCACCACTCGGGCATGGTGAGACTGGCTTCAAACATCTTAACAACACGTAGAGTAAATGTTGTCTGCATTTAAAGGCAGAGCTTTTCCTCACATTTGTCGTGGATGAACAATTCCCCCCAGTACCTGAGCTGTTTGACTACGTCTCGATCCCTCACCGACAAGCTGGCCTTTGACGTGGGCTTACAGGAAGATTCCATAGGTAAACTCAAACCATGTTAAACACTCATTTTTATCTAAATTTAAATGTTTTGTAACACTTATTAATTTATCTATTGCTCTTGGCAAGATCTGTCACATATTTTTTAATTGCATAATTGCTGAGTCACCTTTGTTGTTTCTGTTTTTCTTAAATATTGTAAGTCATCTAACTACTTTAGCATACTTTAAGCTATTTTAGCTGTTTGTATATCTAAACAATAGCTCATTCAAGTGATGAGTGCTGTCACCTTTGATTTTTTTTCAACTTTTATACTTTTCAAAATATTTAAACTTTATTTATAAATATTTGCCCATAGAAATACATTAAGATCTCTTCACTTAATTCAAAAATGTTGTTCTCTTTATAATCTGTTTCAACACACTGGCTTTATTTTTGTCTTCGTTTGCTACTAGTAGCTTTTAACCACTGTTCTGCTTCTTTTAGCAAGTATTTTTTTTTTGTATTATTAGCTTTTAGCTGGCCTTTTGCTACTTTCTGTTTTTTGCTCCACTTATCTGCCATTTTTGTACTTTTAGAATTTTGATTAACCTTTTGATAATTTCAGCTTTTAGCTAATTCTTTTTATATTAATAATAATAATAATAATAATAATTATTATTATTATTATATTGTCACTAATGCTGCAGCATTTCCTTATTGCTATAAAAATGAACAAAATAGAAATAAACTAGCATTCTTTTAAAGAATGCATGTCACCCGCCTCCTTGCATGCCAAACTTCTACACAAATAAAACAAAGGTTGTTGAGCAGCACGTGGAGAATGAGGCTCAGCGGGAGCTACAAACAGCTGTTTGCTTCTGTCCGTCCTGCAGGTGAGGCATGTTGGTGGACCATTCATCCAGCCTCGAAGCAGAGGTCAGAAGGTGAAAAGGTCAGGGTGGGTGATGACCTCATTCTTGTCAGCGTGTCGTCTGAGAGATACCTGGTGAGGCTCCCTGTGCGCCACCCTTCCTGTTCTGATATAAACTGTGTGATGCTAAACTCAGTGTCCCTCTGTCTTCTCTGTCCTCAGCATCTGTCCTACGCGAGCGGAGATCTGATGGTGGACGCCTCCTTCATGCAAACCCTTTGGAACATGAACCCGATTAGCTCAGGATGTGAACTGGCCGAGGGTACAAACCTGCTCAAACACAGCTGTCTTTCCCAGCCAAACACTAAACCTCACTGGTCAACTGCAATGTTTAGTTGCTCTTCTAAAACTGCTTCAGTCCATCCTAAGACGAAGGCAGCATTCTTTTAGAGTTCTGTGGATTGTTGGACTATCTGGTCAGCTTCATAGGATTAATCTCTTGAGATTTTGGAATCATAACAAACCATTTATGCTCCTCGTGAAACGCAGTGGGGTTAATAACATTCAGATCAGACGTTTTGAAGTTAAAAGCCATCCAAATATGCAGGATAGTCACCCTGAACCAGGCATGGACACCTTTGATCGAGCCTCTTGGTGCTTAAAGTTGGTATTTGAACTTAATTTCTTTTTCAGAATATCTACTAGAGAATAACTTTGTGTGATTCAGATTTAAATAAACTGATTTGCCAAAACAGTTTAGTTGAAAAACTGTTGCCCACAGGAAAGCCAGGGTATAAAGTTTCACAAATGCAATTTGCAAACAAATTACCAACAATTCCAGCTCAGTGAGATACTGGTTTGACTCCTGATACTTATTGTATGTTTTGTGGGGTCCCTCAGAGTTCTGTTCCAGGACCACTAATGTTGCGTTACATTTATAATCCTTCTAAAACTGATTTTTAATCAGTTCAGTAGCACGCTTTGCTGACGACGCCCATGAGCAAGTCGCATAAAGGAATGGATTTAAGTGAAATATGTTACAAATTATTTACCATGACAGAATTAACCAGACGTCAAATGATTCAGTCAGACTCCACTGTTGAATCAAGTCTGGAAATAGTCAAGCAAATTCTAAAAAATAGGTATGGAAATCTTTTTTTTTCCCACTTAGAAAGAGGTTGGTGTTAAAGCCTAACTTTGAGATGACTGTCCACGTTTCATTTCCACTCTTTAGACTTACTGGTGTAACTTATTTATCCTTGATGCCCTCTTCATCTTCAGATGATCCAAAGTCTGCAGCAAGGCTCCAAAACAACAGAAGCAGACCTCCAGTGTTCTTGTGATTATTTCTTAAAAAGAATTAATAAAAATAAATTAAAGTGAGCTTTGATTGGTCAAACAGCTCAGGATATCTTAAGTGTTCAACTCAGACCTTTAGGACATCTAAACTGAGATTATTAGCAGCTTGTCACACATCCAGTATAAGATTTATCATCTATAAGTAGATGATTTCCACACAGTGTCAGTAGATTCTCGATCCTGCAGTTGGTCTTTAGTGCTTGAGGAAAAGCCAACAGAGCATCCAAGAACTGAAGAAGTGTTTTGGGTGCAAAACAATCTAAACCCCTGACAGGAAGACCTTCATTCAAGTCCTCTGGAGTTGTATCTCCAGACACATACAAGCTTCATTCACAAGACGGTTCCACAAAAAGGCTGCACAGACCAGTTTGTAAACTCCCTCTAGGCGTTCACAAGTCACTGATGCAGCGGGCCACTCAGCTGTACGTGGTTCTCTACATGTTACACGAGGGTCAGACGTCTTCACTCACATGTCTGAAAACATGGTGATCGATGGGGTCGGCCCACCTTTTCAGACGTCTGCACTTCCGTGTCTGGTACCACCATGCTTGGAGGTACCGGGGATCCGAGACAGCTTACTTCAGGTGTTCCAACAGATGCATCTGTCTCAGACCCCCTTGGCCGCCGCAGTGTGTCTTCTGAATGAACCGACGTGGTCAGAACACGTGTCAGTCCCGGCCTGAGGCGTCTTGTGAACGAGGCTAAAGACTCTGTTGTGTGTTGGTTCTCTCAGGGTATCTGACCGGCGGTCACGTTCTCCGGTTGTTCCACGGCCACATGGACGAGTGTCTGGCCATCCCCACTCCAGAGGAGGGGGAGGAGAAGCGCAGGTGAGGTAGAGTTCAACACTTCCTGCTGATCTAAAGTCACGTGACTGAGTCTGTTCACTTGTTGCTGCAGGACGGCTCACTATGAAGGCGGCGCCGTGTGCAGTCAGGCCCGGTCCCTCTGGAGGCTGGAGCCCCTCAGAATCAGGTGACTCCGACTGAAATGATTGTTGATTAGATACCAAATCATGGAGACTGGGGGCGTTCAGTCCTGGTCCTCAAGGGCCACTATCCTGCATGTTTTAGTGGTTTCCCTGCCCCTGAGCAGATCTTCAGGTTCTGCACAAGTCAAGTCAACTTTATTTCTAGAGCACATTTAAAACAGCCCCGTTATGTCTCATTCAATCAGGTCAGGGTATTAAGGCAGAGAAACATATGAAATATAAAGGATAGTGGCCCTTCAGGACCAGGATAACGCACCCCTGATTAATCTGATGCATGCTCAATAACCCGGGTAGAACAATCTAAAAAAGCTAAGTCTGGTCCTCTGGACATTCAAAAAACAAAACAAAGCAAAAAAAAAAAAAAAAAAAAAACAAAAACGTTTATACAAATTATTTTTTCTTTGTTTTTTTTTTTTTTT
>JAVCKU010000070.1:1017963-1028214 GCA_032273985.1 Hypsolebias coamazonicus
GGATGGTGATAATGTTTACCAGTGACAATCCTTATAGCTCTTTTTTGCAAAATAAAAATTGGTTTAGTTACAGTTTTACATGCAGTACCCCAAACCTCAACACAATAAACTAAATGCGGGAATATTATTGTATTATATAACAAATACATTGCTTTATCATTTAATAACTCTCTAACTCTATACATTACTGCAATAGATCTAGCTGTTTACAACCTGTTACTGCTCCCTTCAGCTTCTATCTGCCAATTTGTTTTCTGCTTTGATAGTTGTTTTTCTGCCATTTTTTGTTGCTATTCCTTTTTTACTTCTTTCTGCTAACATCTGTCTCTTTTCTTTTTTGCTTTTTCAGCCTTTTTTTAAGCTGATTTCTTCTTTTTTTGCTTATTTCAGTTTCTTTTATTCCTAATGTCAGATTTTACTTCTATCCATTATCTTTTACCTGCTCCTTCCTTTCCGGGTCACTGGTGCCCATTTCCAGCAGTCACTGTGCAGAATTTCACTTTTTTTTTTCTTCTAACTTTTCATCTTTATGCATATTTTAGCTTATTCTGCTTTGTTTCTGCTCTTCTGCCTTTTCTACACCGTTCTGCAGCTTTCTGCTTTTCTTTTCCTGCTTTCAGCAAATGTCAGCTGCTCAAATTCATCTTGCACCAACAGTTTTCAGCAGCTTTCAGCAGAAATCATTCAGCAATAAATGTTCATACAGCGTTATTACAGGAAATGTATCTCTTTAAAGTTGTAAATGTGTTGTTTGATGAGGGCGCGAGGTTTGTCACGACCATCATGGACGTGAAGCGCTAATAAAACTGCTCCTTGCTCTTCATGACAATTAAATCCAACAGGAGTCACTGAAGTAGTGTGAGATGATTCATGGCCTTTTTTCTGTGTGCTGTTTGCAGTTGGAGCGGCAGCCACATGAAATGGGGCCAGTCTTTTCGTATTCGACACATCACAACGGGTCGGTACCTGTGTCTGGACGAGGACAAAGTCCTGAATGTGGTCGACCCGGAGAAGGCCAACACCAAAATGTCTGCGTTCAGCTTTCGTGTTTCAAAGGTCAGAAATCACACTTTGACCCGTCCAGGCCATCTTTACTCACCCCCTCACAGTTTTGTCCGTTTCTTTTCTTCGCCTGTTGTCCGCCCTCGAGCAGGAGAAGGTCGATGTGGCCCAGAAGAGGGACGTTGAAGGGATGGGCATTCCGGAGATAAAGTACGGAGAGTCCATGTGTTTTGTCCAACACGTGTCCACCGGCCTGTGGGTCACCTACGCTGCTCTGGATGCTAAAGCTGCTCGGTTAGGAATGATGAAGAGGAGGGTAGGTACCCGTCCAGCAAAGTCACGATAACTGGAGTCAATTTAATACAGAATCAGCATGAAATTGACTTTTAGTTCATATTCAGGAGATGGCAAATGCTGAGTCTGTTGTGACTTTCAAACTTTTCAAAATATTGACCTTAATTAAAAATGTCCCATAAAAAATGATTCAGTCACTTTAATTCCTCCAAAACGTTGTCGTCTTTGAAATCTGCTTCAGCAGTTTGGCTCTAGTTTTGTCTGCTTTTGCTACTGTTCTTCTACTTTTAGCTTGAAGCTATATTCTGCTACTTTTAGCTGTTAGCTACCATTGTGCTACTTTTAACACTTAGTATCCATTTAGCCATTGTTAGCTGTTAGCTATCATTTAGCCATTGGTAGCTGTTAGCTTCCATTTAGCCATTGGTAGCTTTTAGCTACCATTTAGCCATTGGTAGCTGTTATATAGCTAAAAGCTAAACATAACAAAAGTCATGTTTAGCTTTTGGCTATATTCTGCTGCTTCCGTTCTGTTTTTTTGTTTTGTTTTAAACAACCATTCTGTTGCTTTCTGCTTTGTCCCACTGTGACTACTTTTAGCTATTAGCTACCGTTTTGCTACTGTTAGCTATCATTCTGTCACTTTTAGCTTTTGACTAATTTTGACTAATTTTAGCTTTCAGATGCTAGTCTGCATTTTTTTAGCACTTAGCTACAGTTATGCTAATTTTAGCTTTTGTGACTATGTTAGCATTAGCAACTTTCCAAGTTTGGCTAGAATGTTGTTAATATTGTTTTCCTTATTTTAGCTACATTTTTGCATATTTTCACTTTAGCATCTCTTTTGCTAATTTTAGCTTTTGTTTTGCTGCTTTTAGCTTATTATAGCTGCTGTTTTAAAGGGTTTAACTCCAAAAGTTAATCAGCGTTAATAAATTATAACTTTCTGAAAGTTTGTTTAGAATCTGTCCAGTGATTTATGAGATGGTTTGCTAACATCACATATAAACAGAGACACAGGCAGAACATTATTTATTTTTCCTCTTGTTGTGGGGATTAAACATGACGATCCAAAGACTGTACCTTTCAAAATAAAAGCAGAGAAGAATTAAAACTCTTTCTGTGGTGACGACGTGAGGACGGTGTTTGATGAACATGGTCTGTATCTTCAGGTGATTCTGCATCAGGAGGGTCACATGGACGACGCACTGACCGTGTCCCGGTCCCAGTCCGAGGAGTCCCAGGCTGCTCGGATGATTTACAGCACCACGGGTCTCTTCAGGCACTTCATCAAGTACGTATCTGCTGATATTTTATTTAAAAGAGTACGTTTGTTCTGCAGGTATATTGGATTGTGTTTGTGCTCCTACAGAGGACTGGACTCCTTGAGTGGGAAGAACAAGTCTCCAGGTCCAGTGTCGCTTCCTCTGGAAGGTGTCATCCTCTCTCTTCAGGATCTCATCTTCTACTTTCGTCCGCCGGAGGAGGAACTGGAGCACGAGGAGAAACAGACCAAACTCCGCTCTCTACGCAACCGGCAGAACCTCTTCCAGGAGGAGGTAAATCACAAAATCTCCAGCCGCTGCTCAAATTCACTCATTCAACAGTTTTCTTTCCCTGAAACCAAAGGAAAGTGTAATGAATCCTTAGAGCGTTACCATTATTTTCCTGGCACAGTGCATTCTGGGTGATGGCGCACATCGGTTGATATAGAGACTAAAACACAAGAAGTCGAGGCTAAAAAGTTTTAATGTCTGACATTAAAGTTGTATTTTGTATTAGTCCTTATGCATGATTTATGGGTTGAGACACTCAAACATGATCAGCGTGTGACGTTTTAACGCTAATGCTAACAGGCAAAAGCTGAGGCTCCACCCATAAACCTCTGCTGTCCGTCCTCCATCCATGGCTGCTCCGGCCTGCTGTTGTGTGTGCCGTCCCGGTGAATAACGTGGTTTGGTGCTAAGTGTTGTGTGCTGCTCTGTGGGTTTGATTGGCTTTATATCGACTCCAGAACATCACAACCCAAATTAGGACAAGCAGTGGATGGATGGATGGATGGATGGATGGCCAAAAATTATATTTATAAATAAATAATAAATAAATAATTATTCTAATGAGACTATTGGTTTATGCATGTGATGCGCAGCGTGTGGCGGGCAGCAGAGTCGCTCATCAGCAGCTCTTCTCTCCTCTTCATCGTTCAGTCTTCATCATCTTCAGCTGCAGCCTGACTCGTCTCTGCATTCTCCTCTCCGTCAACGCGCTCTGCTTAAAATTAGACGTCAGACATTGCCCAAAATTAACATTCAGGGATGGAGCTTGCACCGGAATGACCTGTTTACGTCGTTTACCCAGAATGCATTGCAGAGTGAACAACATGGCATTGTCTGTGTGACATCATTTAAAAAAATGTATATAAAAACTAAGTGTACTTCAGTACAGGTATTTTTACTGTTGTTACAGCTCAAGCAAATTACCAAATAAGGTCTAATGTTCCAACCAGATGAGTAGCCTTTTATTTTGGAGACACTTCCTGTGCTCTGAGACTAAAATAAACTGTTTGGCCATAGAGACCAAGACAAGGGGGGGTGCTTTCATGCCTCAGAACACCATCTCTGCTGGGAATTACGGGGTTGTCAGCATCGTGTTGAGGGGTGTTCTGCTGCAGGAGATGCTGGTGACCTTCACAAAATAGATATGAGGATGTCCGTCCACTTAAGGTGTTTACTGCTTGGTGGAGAAACAGTTTGCTGCAACTCCCCTGATTGATGATGCCCTCTGGATGAAGGATGAAACGTTTCTATTAAAAAAAAAGAAACCGTCCAGATGACCTGACTGAGAATTATTGGATTTGGTACCTGGATGATTGAGCATGAACTTTGTTGTCTTATCATGAGGAAAGATTGTATCAACATTTCAAGACATCTGTCAGCAAGATGAAGCTTGGACACAAATGGGACTTTCTATTGGACAGTATCCCTTATCACACATCCAAATTAGTTACAAAGTGGCTGAAGGACAACAAAGTCCTTGTTCTGGAGCGGAAACCATAAAGTCTTGATCTCTGTCCCATTGAAGAATAGAAAGAGAATTGGAAGTTGGGCCTACAAACCTGACGGTTCCACAAGTTCTGTCTGGAGGAACGGGACAAAACTCCAGCAAAGAAGGTCGTAGAAGGAAACCCAAAACGTTTGACCCTAATACAAAATATCTGTAAAATGTGTAATCCCAGTGAAGAAGCCTCATTTCAGAAAGTTTTATTATTCTCTGCTGTTGTCAAATGGTGTCCATGTTCAGAGTCAGTGTTTGGAGCCACCGGAGGATCCATGGGAGGCGGCGTTGGTTTGACTACAACCATTTCCTGTTTCCACTGAGACGGGCGTGTGTTGAATCATTTGAAGCGGGGTTGTGATGCGCGGGGAGTCCCTGCTGCCATCAGGTGGTTCCTGTGCAGAGCTTAGAGTCTTTGTCGTGTTTAGACTCCGGCACATCGGAGTGACGGCGTTCACGACTCCAGTTCTTCGCTGCTTCGAGCTGCAGCTGGACTCAGCTGCTCTGAATCACCGTCCCTGCGCCTCCTCTTCTTTTTCGTCTTCCTCTATGTTCCTGTGGCTCTGCCACACCTGAGCTGCTCTCGTGGCGCCCGGCTTTATCTTTAGACTTCTTTTTCTTGCTCTTTTGATGTTTTTTTTTTAGAGCCGTAGGTCTCAGAGCCGTCCTCTGTTTTCTCATGTGCTCAGCAGCGCTCTGATCCAACTTCCTAAAAGAAGAGTGAATATTATAGAGGCGTGCTCAGGGAGGTGAGAACTTGGACTTGTTTGTTTCTTGATGTGCAGCAGGAGAAGATTGGTAAGTCTCTCCCAGGCGTTCCTTCTGTCCTTCACTGCTGGTGATTCTCGGCCGTCCTGCTGCTTCCTCTGACTGTGAGACTCGTCACATTGGGGGATCCCTTCGGCTCGCGGCCCACCCATCTAACCGTTGATAGTTGCAAGAGTAGGAGCACCTGCCGTAGTTGTCCATCCATCATCTTCCTCTTTTTCTGGGCTCAGGTCTCAGGGGCAGCATCTTGAGCAGGGAGGTCCAGACATCTCTCCACAGCCTCTTTCAGCTCTTCTGGGAGGACTCCAAGGTGTTCCCAGACCAAATGAGAGACACGGTCTCTTCAGTGTGTCCTGGTTCTTCCCTGGGGTCTCCTTCCAGACAGACATGCCCGAAACACCTCTTTTGGGAAGTGCCCAGGAAGCGTCCTTACCAGATGCTTGAACCACCTCAACTGGCTCTTCTCGATGTGGAGGAGCAGCGGTTCTACTCCGAGTCTCTCCTGAACTTCTCAGCCCATCTCTACGGGAGAGTCCAGCTACCCTGCAGAGGAAACTCATTTCATCCACCTGTATCCACGATCTTGTTCTTTCAGTCACTACCCAGAGTTCATGACCAGCGGTGAGGGGAGGAACGTAGAACGACCGGTAAACAGAGAGCTTTTTCTTACAGTTCAGCTCCCTCTTCACCACAATGGACCGGTACAGAGTCCACAATACTGCACCAAAACGTCTGTTGGTCTCACGCTCTGTTCTTCTCTGACCATGAACAAAACCCCAAGATACTTGAACTCCTCCACTTGAGGCAGAACCTCACCCTCGACCCGAAGAGAACACTCCACCCATTTCCAACTGTCGTGATCCAGTAACAGGTAGAGCTCGCTGCCAGTGACGATGCGACTCCCAGTCCCTGTGTTTGTGTTCAGGAGGAGGCAGACCATCCCTGTAAAAACAGATCTCATGGTTTGGATGTTTAGTTAATGGGAATAATTGAAGAAATCCTGATGAACCTAAACAGTTTTCACCTTCTTGAATGTCAGACAGTCAGGACTGATTGGTTCTGTCTCTTTTCATAGTGGATGTAAACACCGGGTGTCAGTGTTTATTTCAGTCTTCTGAGCCTGACTGAAGGTCAGATCAACAGAAGTGACTCGTTTTGTTGGATGACCCTCCTGTTTGTTTCTGTGACCGTCAGGGAATGATCACCATCGTGTTGGAGTGCATCGACCGTCTGAACGTCTACAACACCGCCGCTCACTTCTCCGAGTTCGCCGGCGAAGAGGCGGCCGAGTCCTGGAAGGAGATCGTCAACCTCCTCTACGAGCTGCTGGGTACAAAAACGGAACCGAGAACCCTGAACATACACCAGAAGTTTTGTTTTCCTCACGTCTGTGTTGTGTCTTTCATTTTTTTTTTTTAACCGTTCAGCTTCACTCATCAGAGGGAACCGCTCCAACTGTGCGCTGTTCTGTGACAACCTGGACTGGTTGGTCAGTAAACTGGATCGCCTGGAGGCTTCCTCGGGTACTGGATCTCCTACAGACCAGACACTGGACCTGACAGCTGATTTTAATGATATTATTCTGGAACTATGAGTTTAAATGAAGCTGTTTTACTCGCTCATGCACAACTTTATCTGTTTCATGGATGTCTTTGCCTTTAGGAATTCTGGAGGTTCTGTACTGTGTTCTGATTGAAAGCCCCGAGGTTCTGAACATCATTCAGGAGAACCACATCAAATCCATCATCTCTCTTCTGGACAAGCACGGACGGAACCACAAGGTTGGCTTTTCCTCAGAACTTGTGCTTCTGATTAAAGTTCGACTCATAAAACCTCTTGGTAGTTCTGTTCACGAGTCGTTCTCATCCGACCCGTAGGTTCTGGACGTGCTGCGCTCCCTGTGCGTGTGTAACGGTGTAGCTGTGAGGTCCAACCAGAACCTCATCACAGAAAACCTGCTGCCGGGTCGAGACCTGCTGCTGCAAACCAACATCGTCAACTACGTCACCAGGTTTGTTCGTCAGCGCTGGTGACTAGTTTCTCATTTCTGAGCCTGAATTTCTTTTAAATTCAAAGAAAACAGAAGCTGAACGGAGCTGGACACAAAGAGAGCAGTGATGAAGTACATTTTCATAAAGTTTTATTGAATACAAAGTCACACACTGGTCACCTGTGATTCACTGCAGCAACAGCCGTTAGCAAATAATAGAATAAGTCGTTACATTTATTTATAAAGCACATTTAAAAACAGCAGCTGTTACCAAAGTGATTAACAATAAAAATCAAGGGCAGTAATTTAAAGATAAAAAAAAAAGACAAACATTAACAGTAGACCCCCTCCCCCCACACACAAAAACAATGAAATAGTAAATCATATTCAAATTCAAAAACTATTAATCCCAAAGAAAAATTAAATGTAACTCGTTATCCTCGTTTCATTAAGAGTCATGTTATAGATCCTTGTCACAGTGGATCCGAAGACACAGGCTGCAGATCCCATCCGATCCGTCCACCCAGACTCAGCTGGCCTCTCGGTTCCCCCGGGCTGCTGCACCGCCCGAATGCTGGGCAGAACTCCTTTCAGCAGCTGCCGAGCTCCTCGTCACTGCACATCCAGCTGCAGGCGTCGGGGGATGATCTCGGTCTTTTTGCTGTCATGATCCATGTTTCCTGCCATTTCCAGGATCTCAGTGGTCAGGCACTCGAGCACAGCTGGCAGGGAGACGGGAATGCATCTACGACGCCTCCTTTTTCAACTCGTTTGAGATTTGAAGCTGTAGCTGAGATGTTATTTGAGCTCTTTAGATGTAAATCAGCTGCTCCCAGTTGTAACAAAAAAAAACACCTTGTTGTTCTGGTTACGCATCATAACAAACGTCCAAAAGTTAAAAAAGTTTCAGTAAAAATCCTTCCAGCTGCACAGCATCTGGTAGCAGAGGAAACAATCATCGAAAAAAGTGATTTACAACCAGAAAAAAAAAAAAAAAAAAGAATTAAAGTTTCCAAAAGCAAAATCTCTGAATGTAACAGAGCTGCTCCAACGTGCAGCCACCCCGAGCACAATTCTAGAATCACACTTTGCCAAGTCGGTGAAACGTGTGTTTTTAGAAGAGATTTAAAAACAGGAGCTCAAGTGGCCAGTCTAATTAAGATTGTTAAAAGTTTAGGGCCCGCGACTGTAGACGTTCTGTGCTCTGCAGAGACGGGGAGATGTAGATGTTCATCCAGACATCTTCTGTGCTGCCTTGATCACCTCCTGGAGCCTCGTCTGCGTCAGTGCAGCTCCCGTTCTACCAGACAGGGCGCCCTCCTTGTATAACGCTAGGTGAAACACTGGAGTGCACGTGATCAAGAGCGTTTTCCCCTCTGGTTGGACACTTGACATGATGGTGGAACGTGAGGAGTACAGTCAGTCTGTGATGTGAACGCCATCCGGGTGAGCCCTCTGCTGTTCGTTTATAGAGGTCAGCAAGAGGGTATGCACCATGCTAACGTTAGCGTCGGATGTGAGGCAGCTGTGATGATCACTGCTGTTGCTCTCTTGGTAGAACGAATGTCCGACATCTGGTAGACACGTCTTCAAGGTCTGGGTGGGAGTGCTTTTTTATAACCACGCTGTTGTTGCACCAGTCTTCATGCACGTAAATACAACGCCCTGGTCTCCGGCTCTTACTGGAGTCTACAGTCTGATCTGCGGGGAGCCAAGTGCGGCCTGCTAGCTGCACGCTGGCATCGAGGATCCTCTGGTGCAGCCAGGACTCTGTAATAATCAGGACACCGCAGTCCCGTACGGAGCGATTCCCAGCAGGTCGTCCATTTGGATCTGCTGCTGGAGAGATACAGGCTCTGCAGAAGTGGCTCGGGCAGTTGGTTCCTTCGCCTTAGCAGGAGGCCGGACCTGCAGCCATGCTTTTGCCTCCTCTCCCTCCACGTCTGCGACACCTTCTGGAACCGACAGCAATCCACTGGGAACCCGGCGGTGTCGCTGGTTCATCTGAGATGTTACGAGTGCGCTGAAAGTTGCTCAAAACGGGTGATATCTAATGTCCAAAAGATCTTGGTGAGTGTAGCAGACATTCGCCAGAGCATGCACATGCAGCGAGTGCACGAGCAAACGAAAATAATAAAACCTGATAAAAAAGCACAGGAGGAGAGAGCTGTGAGCCGCTGCAACTGTGTGCACCACCATCTTGACTGTCATCATCTTTACCGAAACAGGACATGTCTGCTCTTGGCAGTTTGACTAACTAGCGCTGAGTACGGGCCGACTAATAAAATGTGTGCACTATAATAACAATAATATATTAGAATAAAAATGTAAAAACACCAGAAAGCTGTGTGAGCTACGGATGTTAGCAACAGCAGAGAAAAGGGAAAAACGTGTTTCCTTTCACAAGTCAGCAGATCTTTTTTACCTCCATGTGAATGTGAGCCGACCAGAACCGAAGCTAATAATGGACCCGTTTAAAAGTAGCCTATAAAGCTGATGCAGCGGTTGTTAATTATTTCAGCCTGTAGCTTCTGTGGCAGATATTCTGTGCTGTACAGGCTGAATCGCGCTACACTTCGATACACTTTATTAAACAAGTCCGAGCTGCTGTTGGAAACAACGATCTGCTCTTGTTGTGTGAGCTCTGAAAATGTTCTTTTTAATCTTAGTATTAGACACTGAACGCCGCACTTAGCCGCAGCTAGCAGAGCCTGCGTGAACAATTTACACGTTAAAGTTAGTTTTTGAATTCAGCAACTGTTATCAAACCAGTAAAAGATTTTGCTAATAACTTTTGTAAATAGTAAAAACGTCAAACGTTGGAAAGGTTGCAAGAACTCAAAAGTCATGGTGCACCATTCCTGCTCGAGCCAAACGTGTTGAAATCTGAACGGTTAACCCTTTTACACCTAAGTCTCAAATTTCCGCCTGGCATTTTTTACATGTTTTTCACTAGAAAATAGGAAGAAAATGTTCTATGGCCACGTGCTTCAGCACATTTTTCCAGAATATGTAGAACTTTCAATATCTGGCATTATTTTACATTATACTTAATACTAAACCACCATTAAAACTGTTTAACATCAAGAAAAAACAAAAAGCGAAATGAGATTTTAGAGATATTATGCAAATAAAACACTGCA
>JAVCKU010000070.1:1028314-1038714 GCA_032273985.1 Hypsolebias coamazonicus
GTGTCGCCGGCGACACGTTCGGTTTAGAAGGGTTAAAATACTGAGAGCAAACTAAACATGAGGACAGACGTACGAACGCTGAACAATTCACTCAATGAGGGATGGCTTAAAACTTTTGCACAGTTTTGTTTGTAAAAACAAACATGGCTCCTGATGATGTAACAGTACATGTTGACTTGTCGCCCCCCCTCCCAGTGTGAGACCAAACATCTTCCTGGGCACCTGCGAGGGCTCCACTCAGTACAAGAAGTGGTACTACGAGATGATCGTGGACTACGTGGAGTCCTTCGTGACGGCGCAGGCGACCCACCTGAGGGTGGGCTGGGCTATGACCGAGGGCTACAGCCCCTACCCCGGCGGCGGAGAGGGCTGGGGAGGCAACGGCGTGGGAGACGACCTCTACTCTTACGGCTTCGACGGGTTGCATTTATGGTCAGGTATGGACCTCCTGTACTGGTTTTTAAATCCACCAGAATGAAAACGTCCAACGGCGTCAGTCGCTGCTGTTCAGGTACGGTGGCTCGGCAGGTGGCCTCGCCCAGCGCTCACACGCTTGCCGCAGACGACGTGGTCAGCTGCTGCCTGGATCTGAGCGTGCCCAGTATCTCCTTCCGCATCAACGGCCATCCGGTTCAGGGCATGTTTGAGAACTTCAATGTGGACGGGCTCTTCTTCCCGGTCATCAGCTTCTCCGCTGGAGTCAAGTCAGTGCAACGTCTCGACGCTCAGTTTCAAACAGAAGAAGAGCAGGACTGATTCTGGTTCTGTCCCATCAGGGTCCGGTTCCTCCTCGGTGGACGCCATGGAGACTTTAAGTTCATGCCCCCGCCAGGCTACGCCCCGTGTTACGAGGCGGTGCTGCCGAAGGACAGGATGCGCATTGAACCCATCAAGGAGTACAAGCACGACTTCAACGGGGTCCGCAACCTTCTGGGTCCGACCCAGTCCCTCACCCACACCTCCTTCACCCCCTGCCCCGTGGACACTGTCCAGGTAACACAGAGGACACGCCTGGACACACTGGTGCTGAGTGTGGAAACTCAGTGGGATTACTGACTGCTGAATGTCTGCTAAATATCTGCTGAATGACTGCTTAATGTCTGCTGAATGACTGCTTAATGTCTGCTGAATGTCTACTGATTGACTGCTTAATGTCTGCTAAATGTCTGCTGCATGACTGCTGAATGACTGCTTAATGTCCGCTAAATGTCTATTGAATGTCTACTGAATGACTGCTGAATATCTGCTTAATGACTGCTTAATGTCTGCTGAATGACTGCTTAATGTCTGCTAAATATCTGCTGAATGACTGCTTAATGTCTGCTGAATGACTGCTGAATGTCTGCTAAATATCTGCTGAATGACTGCTTAATGTCTGCTGAATGTCTACTGATTGACTGCTTAATGTCTGCTGAATGACTGCTTAATGTCTGCTAAATGACTGCTTAATGTCTGCTAAATGTCTGCTGAATGACTGCTTAATGTCTGCTGAATGACTGCTTAATGTCTGCTAAATGTCTGCTGAATGTCTACTGAATGGCTGCTGAATTTCTGCTTAATGACTGCTTAATGTCTGCTGAATATCTGCTGAATTACTGCTAAATGACTGCTTAATGTCTGCTAAATGTCTGCTGAATGACTGCTTAATGTCTGCTAAATATCTGCTGATTGACTTCTTAATGTCTGCTAAATGTCTACTGAATGTCTACTGATTGACTGCTTAATGTTTGTTAAATGTCTGCTGAATGACTGCTTAATGTCTGCTAAATATCTGCTGAATGACTGCTAAATGTCTGCTGAATGACTGCTGAATGACTGCTAAATATCTGCTGAATGACTGCTGAACATCTGCTGAATGACTGCTAAATGTCTGCTGAATGACTAATAATTATCTGCTGAATGTCTGCTTAAAAACTGCTGAACAACTTCTGAATGACTGTTTAATGTCTGCTAAATGTCTGCTGAATGACTGCTGAATGTCTGCTGAATGACTAATAATTATCTGCTGAATGGCTGCTGAATGCCTGCTTAAAAACTGCTGAACAACTGCTTAATGTCTGCTTAATGTCTGCTGAATGACTGCTGAATGACTGCTAAATATCTGCTGAATGACTGCTGAACATCTGCTAAATGACTGCTTAATGTCTGCTGAATGTCTACTGAATGACTGCTAAATGTTGGCTGAATGTCTGATGAATGACTGCTTAATGTCTGCTGAATGATTAATAATTATCTGCTGAATGTCTGCTTAATGTCTGCTAAATGTTTGCTGAATGATTAATAATTATCTGCTGAATGGCTGCTGAATGTTAGCTTAAAAACTGCTGAACAACTTCTGAATGACTGCTTAATGTCAGCTGAATTATTGACAATTGTCTTCTGAATGACTGTTAATTGTCTTGAATAATTGCTGAATGTCTGCTTAATAACTGCTGTATGAATGCTTTATTAATGTCTTAAATGACTGCTGAATATCTACTGGATGAGGGCTTAATGTCTGCTAAAGGACTGCTTAATGTCTGCTGAATTATTGACATTTGTCTTCTGAACGACTGTTAATTGTCTGCTGAATAATTGCTGAATGTCTGTTCAATAACTTTTGTTTGCTTAATTAATGCCTGCTAAATGTCAGCTAAATTATTGCTAAATGTCTGCTTAATAACAGCTGAATGACTACTAAATGACTGCTTGATGTCTGCTGAATGTCTTCTGAATGACTGATAATGTCTTCTGAATGACTGCTTAACGTCTGGTAAATGACTGCTTAAAATCTGCTGAATGACTGACAGTTGACTTCTAAATGTCGGATACTTGTGTGCTGAATAATTGCTGAATGTCTGCTTAATAACTACTAAATGACCACTTAATTGATGTCTTCGAAATGACTGCTTAATGTCTGCTGAATGACTGGTAATTGTATTTTGAATGACTGCTTAATGTCTGCTAAAGAACTGCTGAATTATTGACAGTTGTCTTCTGAACGACTGTTAATTGTCTGCTGAATAACTGCTGTTTGACTGCTTAATTAATTGCTTAATGTCAGCTAAATTATTGCTAAATGTCTGCTTAATAACTGCTGAGTGACTACTAAATGACTGCTTGATGTCTGCTGAATGACTGATAGTTGACTTCTAAATGACTGATACCTGTGTGCTGAATAATTGCTGAATGTCTGCTTAATAACTACTAAATGCCTGCTTGATGTCTGCTGAATGTCTTCTAAATGACTGATAATTGTCTGCTGAATAGCTGTTGAATGTATACTTAATAACTGCTGCATGACTGCTTAATTAATGTCTGCTAAATGACTGCTGAATGTATGCTTAATACCTGCTGAATGACTGCAGAATGACTGATAATTGTCTGCTGAATGTCTGCTCAAATTTGTTGCTTAAGCTACACTGAAATCTTAACGATCAAAGAAGCAGATTTGAACTAAAATCAGCAAAACCATAGCTAAAAGTTAGAAATGTGTAAACCACAGGTAAAAGCTAAATATAACAAGACCTTAGCTAAAAGCTAAAATTAGCAAACCCATGGCTAAAACTAAAAACAGCACAGCCATGGGTAAAAATTTAATTAACAATACAGTAACTTTAAGGTTATATGAATAGAATTGTACACAAAATGTAAAAATAGCAAAATATTTAAAAGCTACAACTGTGGCTAACACTGAAAATTAGCTAAACTATAGCTAAAAGCTAAAGTTACAAGACAGCACCCAATATTAAAATGAGCTAAAGCAGTACTAAATATGAATATTTTCTAACGCGTAATATAAAACTAAAAATAGCAAAATGTGTCAAAACGCTTGAAATAGCAAGAAAGTAGCTAAAAGCTAATGTTACTTAAACAGTAGCGGAAAGTGAAAATTGTTGCAACAGAAGGTTAAAAACTGAAAACAGCTTAAGACAAAATTAGCACACTTATCTCCGACATATGTTTTGAAACATGAATTGTTAAAATTAAGGCTGCACCGATTGCAGTTTTCTGGCCGATCACCGATCTCTAAAAAGTCTGAACTGCCGATTCCAATTTTGTTTTATAAGCGACACTGTCCGGTGTTATAAGGTCACAATGCACCTTCAAGTTTCCAATATTATTTTATTGAAAAACATACCCTTGAACAATATCCAAGAAACAATACAAACTACCATGAGGTAGTGCTCTGAAATGTAAATTAAGCTCAGACAATTGTTGTTAAAACAACAAAAAAAAATTGGTAAGATTGTTTTCTCATCCAAGTATCAGCCGATTGCCCAAAATTAAGGAAATCATGGCCAATAAAGCTGATTTATCTGTGCACCCCTTGTTAAAATAGACAACATGTTCATAATGATGAGTGTTTTTCTCAGATTAAAACATGATTTATTTGTCTCTTTAATTTCCTGCACAGATTGTGTTGCCGCCCCACCTGGAACGAATCCGAGAGAAGCTGGCAGAGAACATTCACGAGCTTTGGGCGGTCACTCGCATCGAGCAGGGTTGGACCTACGGGAGTGTGAGTACTACGACAAACAACCGGACAGAAACGTTCCTCCTGCAGTACGCTTTGTCTAAACAACTGTTCATGAGCAACCTCTTGAAGAAAACTGGAGAAACATTTCCTGTGAGAATGCAGTGAGAACGCTTCCTGCTGAACGATTTTAGCTGGAAAAAATGGCTGAAATGTGTAGAAAAAGCTAAATACAGCAGAAATGTAGCTGAAATTAGCAGAAAAAGCTGAAACAGGCAGAAAGAGGCTGAAAAATTAATAAAACATCTGAACTTTCCAAAATAGAAACTAAAATGAGCAGGATAAAGCTAAAAACTATCTGAAAAACTAAAAATCCAGCTGAAATTTACAAAAAGGCTGAAAGAAAAAAAAATCAAATAATTTAAATAATATTCAGAGGAGAAATTAGCAAAAAAAGCTAAAATGACCAGGAAAAAAAAAGTACTGTATAAAGTAGCTGAAAAAGCAGAAATGAGCTTAAATTTAACAGAAATATGCCGAAAGGAATAAATAAATCTGACATTAGCAGACAGAAGCTAAAAAAAATAGCTAAAATTAGCATAAAGCCGAAGATCAAAAGCTGAAATGAGCAAAGTGTAAAAAGCTAAAGGAAGGGGTTTGAAGGATGTGAAAAGAGCTCCATTCATTTTCAAAGAGGAAAAACACAAAGCTAAATAATTCAAAAAGTAAAATGTGCAGAAACGCCAAAACTCTGAGCAGGAATGTCCTGAACGAGCCGAACGTTTTGATGTACGAGTCGCTGAAATAGCCCAAAAACTGAACGAGTTAGGAGCTGAAAAATGTACAGAAGACAAACAGATCTCAGTACCTCAGAAGGATTTAGAAACATTGACACTATTATTCTCTTTGAGGTCAGGGCTGAACTTATTAATTCAGTAAAAAGTAAATAAAGACGGAGCTAAAATAAAACTGAGCTTTTTGAGCGGATTTGTTCTTTTCACAATAAGAGCACACCATCCAGCAGGTTTACGGGTTCAAACACCAAGCGTGTGTAGTTTTCAACTTGGGTTCACCCCTTCAGACAGAGAAGTTTTTTCTTTTAACAGTTAGAGAAGTTCTTACACAGCTCGAGTTCTGTCAGTAAAGACCCTCATGGGAACAACTCGGAGGATTAGCATTTTTCTGAGTCATGCAGAAACTGGACCACGTTTTTTGAAAATAGACGTTCTGATGCGTGAAATGTGTTTGTATTCACCGCCGGTGGTCCTGCGCTCAGCCAAGACACATTCTGTTTGATTTCTTACAACAGTTCAGGGACGACAACAAGAAACTTCACCCCTGTTTGGTGGACTTCCAAAGTCTGCCTGAACCAGAGAGGAACTACAACCTGCAGATGTCAGGAGAAACTCTCAAGTGAGTTTACCGTTCAGGTTGTGTAACGCGTCAGCTTCGACTTCCTGACATCCATCCCTGACAGAGACTGAAGCCTAACCGAACGCCTGTTTCCCCTCAGGACGCTGCTGGCTTTGGGCTGCCATGTTGGAATGGGAGACGAGAAAGCAGAAGAGAATCTGAAGAAGATCAAGCTGCCCAAGACGTACGGCGACAAAAGCATTTTCTCTTTGATCGAACTTGTTGAAACGTTCTGACCACGAGTTTGCTTGTTCTCCAGCTATGTGATGACCAGCGGCTACAAGCCCGCCCCCCTCGACCTTAGCCACGTCAAACTGACGCCGAACCAGAACCAGCTTGTAGAAAAACTGGCAGAGAACGGACACAACGTTTGGGCGAGGGACCGAGTCCGACAAGGCTGGACCTACAGCATCGTTCAGGTGACCACGTTTAAAATCTCATCTTCAAACATACGTTTCTGAAGGATGAAATCTTTATCTGAATTGTTGTTATTTTTGACGTTTTAATCGTTTTTCATGACAAAACTGGGATTTTCTTGACAAAAGCAATGGACGATCCAATGTTGGTACCAACAGGGTGCTCTTTTTTTGTGGGACGCCCCTCCATCAACCTGGGACATATTTTATGTTAACTGCTTCAAGTTGACCCAGGTAGAAAATCTCTTGATGAGATTAGTTCTGTTTTTGACCACAGCTTCTCTCCATCTCTGCTTAGAAGCTTGAACACATTTCCAGGAATGATGCTGCCTCGTTGCGTACGTTATGCATCTCACGCCGTGTCGGGGAGGAGTCTTTGCCTCTGGTGGAGGAGTTCAAGCACTTGGTGGTCTTGCTCCTGGGCGATGGCAGCATGGATTGTGACCTCATCCTCAGTAATGAAGGCGTTGCGTCGATCAGTCGTGGTGAAGAACGAGTTGAGTCGAAAAGTAATGCTCTGGATTTACTGGTCTACCTACGATCCAACCCTCACCTGTTGTCATGAGGTTTGGGTCAGGACCGAAAGAACCAAATCACAGATGCAAGCAACCAAAATGAGCTTAGGGTGGATGGGCTCAGCCTTAAAAAGAGGGTGAGGAGCTCCGTCATCCGGGGAGTAGAAGCTGCTGCTCCTCTTCTTCAAAAGGAGTCAGTTGCAGTGATTTGGACATCGTATTAGGACACCTCTCCTTTGGAGGTCTCCTGGACATGTTCCAGAGGGAGGAGGCCCCGGGGAAGACCCAGAACTCGCTGGAGGGGTTGCGTATCGTCTCTAGTCTGGAAATGCCTCAGAATCCTCCAGGAGGAGCTGGAAAGTGTCGCTGGGGAGAGGGAGGTGTCTGGGTTTCTCTTCTGGACCCGTTGCCTCCACGACCCAACTACAGATGAGAAGTAGAAGGTGGAGATGTACCTTATTGTGTCATTCCTGTTCGTTTTTTTTAATGATTTGTAAGAAGCGGCCACACTTTTAACACCAAGCTACGATCTGTCATCGCTTTTTAGGACATTTTGAACAAACGAAACCCTCGTTTGGTGCCGTACAACCTGCTGGACGAGAGAACCAAGAAGACGAACCGCGACAGTGTCAACAACGCCGTCCGCACCCTCATCGGCTACGGCTACAACATCGAACCTCCAGACCAGGAGAGCAGTAAGTCGGCTCCTTTCGGGTGAAGACGTAGAGGCTGAACTGCTTCAAGACCTCGCACAAAATGTTCTTTGGGTTTCGTTCACTGTTCTGTCCGTCTCTGCAGCTGGCCACGGCACGGAGAACACCCGCGGAGACAAGGTGCGGATCTTCAGGGCGGAGAAGTCGTACGCTGTCACTCAAGGGAAATGGTACTTTGAGTTTGAGGCGGTGTCAACCGGAGAGATGAGAGTGGGCTGGGCCCGTCCCAGCGTCCGCTCAGACACCGAACTGGGAGCAGATGAACTCGCCTACGTCTTTAACGGCAACAAGGTCAGCCCACACTTATCTTTTAATTTAATGTCAAGTTAAGGAACAATTTGAAAGGTTTATAATAAGTAAAATTCAAGACAAGGTTCAACAAAGTTATATCAGGTCGTCTGGACGCTTTCTTTTTTGTTGAGATGTTTCCATCAATCCAAGGATGAAGTCCTTCTCAACCAAAAGAAACTGTCTAGATGACGTGGCTTTGTTGGATTTTTTTTAAAATCTGTATTATTGAGCGTGGACTTTGATGTCAACACAAGAGTTCAGTAAAGACGCTGAAGTTTGGACGTAACCTTTTTTCCAGGCTCAAAGGTGGCACGTTGGCAACGAGCCGTTCGGTCGGCAGTGGCAGTCGGGCGACGTTGTCGGTTGTATGATCGACCTGACGGAGATGAACATCATGTTCACGCTTAACGGAGAAATGCTCATCAGCGACTCGGGCTCAGAGATGGCTTTCAAGGACATCGAAGTTGGGGAAGGTGAGCGCTAGAGGTTATTTATCAGAACTGGTATAAACTG
Organism: Hypsolebias coamazonicus; assembly: GCA_032273985.1. Lineage (NCBI taxonomy): Eukaryota > Metazoa > Chordata > Actinopteri > Cyprinodontiformes > Rivulidae > Hypsolebias > Hypsolebias coamazonicus. The sequence goes on from JAVCKU010000070.1 coordinate 1,036,632, forward strand.
TAATGAATTTTAGGAATTTATTGCTCCAAAACTGTGACGTGTGCATGTTTTAGGTTAAAGTATATTTTTGTGGTAAACAGAAAAAAGATCTTTTGGTTTTACCTCTCAGGTTTCATCCCGGTGTGTGCCCTCGGCCTGTCTCAGGTCGGAAGGATCAATCTGGGCCAGAACGTCAGCAGCCTGAGATATTTTGCCATTTGTGGGCTGCAGGAAGGATTTGAACCGTTTGCCATCAACATGAAGCGAGACATCACCATGTGGTTCAGCAAAAGTCTGCCCCAGTTTGTCCCCGTGCCCACCGACCACAATCATGTCGAGGTAACTCATCCGTGACGCACGTAATCAAATGAATCTGCTACGTTTAGCTCAGCTTAGTTCAGCTAGCCTTTTGCTAAATTTTATGTTTAATCTAGCAGTTTGTTCCATTTACCTAATCTGCTGTTACTTTTAGCATGCCTTTTGCTGGTTTTAGTTATTAGCTAGCTTTTTACTACTTTTAGCTGCTGTTTTAGTGCTTTTAGCTTTTAGCTAGCCTTTCAATATATTTAGATTTTAGCTAGCCTTTTGATGCTATTAGTTAGTGTTATGTTGTAGTTAATTTAGTTTATAATTTGCCTGTTTTTTCTAGTTTGCTACATTCAGCTCGTTGAACGTTTAGCGATGATTTTGACATGATTAGCTATTGATTTGCTCCTTTCATCCACTGTTGTCTTCTCTTGGTTTATTTCCGTTTGGCTCTTTTCAGCTTTAGTGTCTTGTTTAAAGTCAGTTTCAGCTACTTCATCAAATCTCAGTCTTTCAGCACTCTGGCTGTATTTTCTCAGTAAAGTTGGGCTAATCGAGCTGTTTGTCAGGTGTCTCGTGTGGATGGAACCGTGGACAGCGCCCCCTGTCTGAAACTGACTCATAAGACGTTCGGGTCTCAGAACGCCAACACGGACATGATGTTCCTTCGCCTCAGCATGCCCGTCCAGTTCCATGAGACCTTCAAGGTCCCAGCGGGGACCACCCCTCTCACCAGAGCCCTCACCATACCCGAGGAGGAGGTGGTCGTGGTGGAGCCGGACTCCGAGTTTGAAGTTTTAAAGAAGTCTGCCAGTCGTAAGGAGCAGGAAGATGAGAAGAATGAGCCGTCTGTGCCGAAGGAGATGTCGGTGGAAAATGAGAAGGACGCCTTGTCCGAAAAGGGCAAGAAGAAAGGGTAACATCTGTTTCATTAGTTGTTTCTCAGTGTAACAGTTCTACACTCAGAAACTGACATTACAAACTTCAAATGATCTCCTGTGAAAAACAGGTTCTTCTCTAAAGCCAAAAAGGCGGCCATGACACCTCTGGCCCCTCCTCCTGCCCCTCCAACGGTGCCTCGCTTAGTGGAAGATGTGGTTCCTGACGACAGGGACGATCCTGAGATCATCCTCAGCACCACCACCGTGAGACGGCCTTACTCTCAGTGGAAGATGTTCAGGTTGTGTCAGTGAAATTCATCTGCAGCACCGCTGGTCTGATTCTTCTTCTTCTGTTAGTATTTCTACTCCGTGAGGATCTTCGCTGGTCAGGAGCCCTCCTGTGTTTGGGTCGGCTGGGTCACCCCTGACTTCCACCAGTTTGACCCCAGCTTTGACCTGTCCAAGGTGCGCTGCGTCACCGTCACCGTGGGGGACGATAAAGGCAACATACACGACAGGTCGGCCTCGCTCATTCGTTTTTCTTTCCTCTGTAGTAGTTCTACTTCCTGTACAGCTCTTGAGGAGTTCATCTGAGGTGGTGCACTTGTTAATGTTTGCAGTATGAAGCACAGCAACTGCTACATGGTGTGGGGAGGGGACCTGGTCAGCAACCAGCAGACCCGCTTCAGTCAGGAAGACATGGTGGTCGGCTGCCTGGTCGACTTGGCGACAGGTCTCATGACTTTTACAGCCAATGGGAAAGAGATCAACACCTTCTACCAGGTAACAGTCTCGCTGTTTATACACCTGTCCTAAGATGGCGATTTATCAAACAGGAACGTCTTAATCCCAGTCTTCAAACTGGACAATGTGTCAGCCTCATGGACAGAAACTGGAAGTTGGTTCCACAAGAGAGG
>JAVCKU010000070.1:1088607-1099357 GCA_032273985.1 Hypsolebias coamazonicus
CATCATACTGCAGATAAATCACAGGAAAACCAAAGCTATTAGTTATTATTATTAAACTGCAAAGTGAAACTGCAGCAGTCAAAAACGAAACTTAAAAAAACAGTGGGGCGGTCTCAACCACGACTGTGTTGTGTCTTTCCCATAATGCTTAGCGTTATTTCAGTGTTCCTGCACCATGATTGAGATGCATGTCTGTATTATACAGGTGCATCTTGTTTGCTGTTAGTTTGGGTGTTTCCTGAGCATGCATCATTACCAGATGCTGGGCTCAGAGTGTGAACAATGTACTTTGCTTACACAATGTTAAAGACTACAGTCATAAGCCAACATAAAGAACAGATCAGGAAAGTATCGGCACGATTGATCTGATATCCAATATTTCAATTTTGCTGGTATCGGAGGCCGATACCGATACTGGATCAGATCAGCCCCATCCCTAATTAACACAGTATTATATTTTGCATTCTTGTGTAGTTCTCTTTGTGCTGTATGATTCATGAAACCGCATCATAGAAGCCCGAGCGACATGCACAGTTATTGCGCAATGTGCCAGCACGTTTTAAAAAAATGTATTGGCTGTGCTGGTGTGTTGTTGTAACCTGTCTCGAGAGCCACACTGAGTATCCCTGCTATAACGCCTCGGCATTGAGGAGGTGGATTTATTTAAATATGAAAGCTCTGTTGAACAAACGCGACATTTAACCTGCAGAAAATAATATGAATAGTAAATGAAGACTTTGAATTCAGATAGATCAAGTGGAAACTCTAAGAACAGGTTGAAACAACAAGGAAATTAAAACAAATAGCTTATTTTCAGATATGAGATCAAAATGGTCGCACGCGGCAGATATTCACACTTTATTTTGGTTTGAGGCTGCTCCATATTTCTTGATGAATTTAATGATGACTGGCAAAAGATCAAAGATTAATCTGGCAGATGCATCCCGTTGACAGATACGCTTCCTTATAAACACAGTTTGGTGCGTCAGTGTCTGTTTGAAACAGCTCCTGTGTCGGTCACATGACTTTCTAATGGCGATACACGCATCGACACGGGTTTTGCTCTATGAGCGCGACGCATGCGCCGACTCATCACTAACTTGATGAGTAAATAAATGTATTTAATCAGCAGCAGCAGGCTAATTTTAGCTCAACATCTGTAAAAATGACTGAACTAAAGCCATGTTCTGTGTGGCAGCCATCTTGAATCATGTTAACCCCAAAGGTTAATTATAGGTGATTACGTTCAGAAAGTTTCATTAAAATAATTAGTCGGGTGGTTCATGAACATACATTTTATAAAACGTACCGCCCGCTTTTCATCTTTCACGTTTTGTTGCTTGGCAGTGACTATAATTAAAACTCTGTGTGAGTTGTAATGTGTTGTTCTTCTTCTGAGTTTGTATTTACCTCATTTTTAAGACCAGGTTTAAAAAAATGTATCAAAGTAAAGCAGTCTACCTGAAAGTTTTCTTTAGTGATCACAAAGATATATTTAGTCTGATAGAATTGATATAAAACACTCATTTTCATTCAGTCAATAATTGTTGGAACTGCACTTAGAAATGAAAATCACTTTTTTTTAGTTTTGCTACGAGTTATTTCCGTTAAAGTTATTCTGAACATTTGTGCTTTCCATCTCTGATAAGTCCGCGACTCTTTCTCAGTTTTCCAAAACGTTTAGTGCTTTGCCTGAAGAGTTGAGTTTGAACTTGTTGCAGGTTGTCGCGGTGCAGAATCAGGGAGAGCAACCTCCAGATGTTCTGTTGGAGGCAGAGCTTGCTCCATGTGTAACTCCTGCAAACTGCTGTTGCTTCGCAGGAAGTGTGTGCGAGTGTGTGTTACGCTCTGGGACGAAACATTCGCTGCCGTTGTGTGTCTGCACCTCAGGGGGATGTCGAGAGCTGGAATAACTGCCTCCGTCACTAATCCACACCGTGTGCGAGGAGAGCGTGTGTTTCTGTGGCGATGAGGCGTGAAAGGTGCAGCCCAACGAGCCCGGTTCTGATAAATGTCAGAACCTCTAAACTGTACAAACAAGCGTTGGTCACAAAGTATTCATTAGCATTAAAGTCGGACAGAATGTTTTTGTAAAAGGACAGATATATCAGGCATCAGTTTCTTTAAAAAGTGTTTTATTTTCTTATATTTTCCGCTCGACGTCAGCGCTAACAGTTTGAAACCAAATGTTTCAATGATTACAGGTGCTGTGTTTGCTAATAAAACCACTTTAAAAAGGAGTACAACATCGTTTTAAAGCTTTTAAATGCCCAGCTATTATGGGAAGGAGTTATTTAATGTCACATTTAATTAATGATTACCAGCATCGTGTAAATAAAACTTTATAAAAACGCATTTAAGTTAATCAAATCCGACGACAAGCACCTGATCTATCATAAACTGAATCTCAGATTAGTCATCACATTATCTTCCATTAAGCTGCTTTATTTTGCTTTTTTTGGTCATAAGTAAAAGTAAAAAGTAAAGTAATGTGACCTTCATATTGGGGTACCGGTAGTTTAAATCCTCTTTATTTAGACAAAAATAAAAATTGATCAGATATGAAATCACTCCAAAACAGGTCAGATCACACTTTAGTAAAACTATAAACAATTTACCATACTAATAATATCAACATAACTTTTCTTTTAACAAAGCAAAGGAATAAAAATGGTTGTTCTTGTTTACCATTTAATTTCTTATGGGCCACCATCTGTTTAGAGAAACAAAACATTTTGGTGTGTTACATGCAGTGCAGAAACTTTTAGACAACATTTCCACATTTATTTCCATTTTAAAGCCAGTGTTCTTACTGTTTTTACAAAAGTGGGCGTGGTTTTACCCACAATTTGGGCGTGGCTTTTTGAAGTAGAAGGAAGTGTCGTCACAAAGCTCCTCTCCATTGGTGTTGAAATTTATTTATTTATTTTTAAATTTTTGTTAAGTTTAAATCAAATTTTACATTAAAGTTTAGTTTTTAACGTTTGAAACTCATTATGCATAATTATTAAATTTCACTTAATATTTCTTAGTCATCGTATTAAAAACATTCTTATTAAATATTATTTTTATTTCCAAGTCTAACATCTTAGTGGCTATAAACAATAAACTGAAATGTTCCTGATGTCACCAACTGCAGCCCTTTATTACCAACAAAGTTTATTATCTTGGAAGATGCATTTAATGTTAAATATCATTCAGTGTTTTGTATTTGACGGTAAATTTCACCACTATTTTCGGCTATAAATTAGTTGCTAAAAATAATAATTAAAAAGTAATTCTAGTTGTTATATTTCAAATTTATTAGAGTCCAATACAAAATATTTACTGTAATTTCCAGACTATTGAGTGCACCCAAATACAAGCCGCACTCACTAAATTAAATTATTAATAATAATTTGTACATATATAGGCTGCACTTTTCTATAAGCTGCGGGTTTCCACATTGTAACATGAGATATTTACACAGAAAGATTTTTTTAAACTTAGTTTAATAAGTACTGGTAACATACATATATAGTACATACAGTAATTTTTTTAAATGTGTGTGTGTGTGGGTTTTTTCTGAACAAAGCCTGTAAAAATGAATATATAAATAAATATATGGTAGCCTATCAAGAAGTCAGTGATCATTAACTGCACAAAGAAACAATGTTCCTCCCCACTGTGACCTGTTCAGTAATTTCATTGGTCAGATTTTATTTTATTTTTTTTAACCTTTATTTATACAGGTAATCTCATTGAGTCATGAGGAACCACCCCCCAAGAGACATGCGTATTGGGCAGCTCTGCGAGTGCCCGGGTGTAACGAGGCTAAATGTTTTGGTGGTGTGAAGCTTGTTAGCCCATCAAAAAAAGAAAATCTATAAATTACCCACAGCGTTGTATAAACTGTGGTGTGAATAATGTAGCGGCTTATAGTCCCGTGATTACGGTAAATTGTAGTTTACCATGTAGTTAAAGCAGAAATGATTTCAGAGCATCACAGGTGTGTGTGTGTGTAAGAGAGAGTGTGTGTGTGTGTGAGTGAGTGTGGGGGGCAGTGCAGTTTGTCTCGGCAGGGTTTCAGCTCTTGTCCCACTCGTTCTGCTCTGCAGGATAAGGAGATGGAGAAACAGCGACTCCTGTACCAGCAGTCCCGTCTGCACAACCGCGGTGCTGCAGAGATGGTGCTGCAGATGATCAGCGCCTGTAAAGGTGACTTACCCCCACATCCACGAGCACCAAAGAGTCCCAGTCCTGAGACCCACAGCAGTTTCAGCTCTAGTTTCATACCCATGGTGTGTTTCTGCTGGTTCCAGGTGAACCAGGAGTCATGGTTTCCTCCACACTCAAGCTGGGAATCTCCATCCTCAATGGAGGCAACAGCGACGTTCAGCAGGTAAAACTAGCCTGGGAAAGCTTCTGGAAACCCACACCGTCATTTGTTCACCAGTTAGATGGAGGACAAAGATCATACGTGTTCTGAAGATTGTTTGGAAGAATTTCTCTCTCCTTGTTTGTCTGCGTGCAGAAAATGCTGGACTACCTGAAGGACAAGAAGGACGTGGGCTTCTTCCTGAGCGTTCAGGCCCTGATGCAGACCTGCAGGTCTGGGATAGTTTTAGTTGTGCTTCTGTAAGTGAGAACAGAGTTTCATGTATTTGTTAAAGTTGTAAAAACGTGTTTTGATGTCGGCAGCGTTCTGGACCTGAATGCGTTTGAAAGGCAGAACAAGGCAGAAGGACTTGGGATGGTCTCAGAGGAGGGAACCAGTGAGTATGATCTGCAGCACACACACATCTGCTCTGTTCTCCTCACTTGTGTTGCATTGTGATGAAAAGGAAACATCTGTCAGCTCCTGTGGACAAGTGTGCATCGGTGTGTGGGCCTGTTTGTGGATGCCTGGATGCAGAAATGTTCTCAAGAAGGCCACAGAACATTTTAACAACCTCAGTTCTGAAAGTGTTGGGACGTTATTTACACTGTAAATAAAAACTAAATGCAATGATTTGTAAATCTCATAAACCCACGTTTTATCAGCAGCAGAACGTCGAGTGTCTAAACTAAGAAAGTGGAACATTTTGCAAATAAACACCAAATACAGTCATTTTAAATGTAACGTCAGCAACACGCCCCTTTAAGGTTGTTCCAGTCTGTAACGTCCAGGACCTGAGGAGACCAGTTGTTGGAGGTTTTGGAGGACCTGAGGAGACCAGTTGTTGGAGGTCTCATTCTGGTCTGAGGGGGGATTCTCACTGTTCTTAAGTCCTGGGTCTTCTCTGCTGGATGGGAGCAGATGTTCTAAAACCTGTACATACTGCTTTGAATGATGGAGTCTTTCCAGATGTGTAAGCTGTCCATGCTAGCGGCACTAATGCACCCCTATACAATCAGAGAGGCAGGTTCTTGAACTGTGATCTGATAACTTCTCTTTAGTAGAGATGACATGACCTCCATGTTTTCTAAAATTTAATACAACTTTTGATCCGTCCGACCCCAGAACAGTTCTGGACTTCACCTCAGTCCAGGTGAAATGAGCTCTGGTCCAGAGATGACGGCAGCAGTTCTGGATGGTGTTCACATCTGGCTTCTTCTTTGTCTGATAGAGCTTTAAGCAACATTTGTGGATGAACTGTGTTTACAGACGATGATCTGTGGAAGAGTTCCCGAGCCCTGAACAGAACCAGACCTGGTTCTAATGCAGTGGCCCTTGAGGGCCTCGTCCTTTGAGGTCAGATTTCTTCAGCTTCTTCTAGTCTGTGGATCAGATTATGACCTGGAGATGATGGAGATTAAAGTTTTTATTCAGGAGCTTTATTCTTTTGTAGAATCAGTCTTTCTCAGACTGCTGAACCTCTGCTCATCTTTACTTCTGACAGATCCGGTCCCTCTAGAAGTCTCTTTTCACACCTGGTCCTCTCACCGACCTGTTGACCTTCAACCTAACTTATTATTAAAATGTTTGTTTCTGAGATTTACAAACTTCTGTGTTTTGTTTCTGTTCACATTTGACACAACGTCCCAACTTTTTCACGGTTCCAGTTTGTTCTCGTTTTGTACGAAACTGTTTCTCGTCGTCTGACAGCATCGAGACCTCTGGACTCACTTCTTCCCTCTTTGTTTTTCTCTCCCCTCCATCTTGTTCGCTTGTCGACCTTGTTCCGTCTCATGCCCGTGTCCTTCCTCCACGTCAAATTGCTGTTCTCAGATAAGAAGCTAGAACGTGGTAAATGAACCTCTCGTGTGTTTCCCCTCCTTCTCTCTCTGTCCTCCCTGTCTGCTTAATCTCAGACTCGTCTTCTCCTTGCTGTGATATTAATAATTCATTCCATGCTCAACGGTTAGCACGAACAGAGCTGTACCGTCACGTCTCACTGCTGCGCTGGATCTCTGCATTCATTCGCTTCTGAAGTGATTGCAGGGTTTGGTTTTCATCTCTGAATGTGTTAATCTCAGATCTACTGTAACTCCAACCATCTCAGGTGGATTTTCTCCATAAGGAACACTGTGTGATAAAGTTAAACGACCTTCTCAGTAGCATCTTTTGGCTTTTTTGTTAAAAAATAAATAAAAATAAAACTTTGTTTTGGAGTTCTAACTTGGAAATTAAAGAATTCTGAATATTTAAACTTCACTTTAGTCAGCAACATAAAGTTATTATCTAAGAGAGATCTGCAACAGGTTCAGGTAAACGAGTTTGAAGAGTGCAGTAGATCTGCTCTCTGTCTGCCTGTCTGTTTGTCTGTCTGACTATCTGTTTGCATGTGTTCTCCATGTTTTCTCCTGGTTTCTTGTATTTTCATTTCACATTGATGTGACCACTGTTTGTTTGCTTTTGTTTGTTTGTTTGTTGCTCTGATAAACTTTAGTGAACAGATGACTCAGAGGTCCTTGTGGTTTTCACTAACACGCTTTAACAAAAGCAACCGGCACTAATTTTACTTGATCTTAATCGTAAAATAAAACCCAAAGTTATTCATTTTACCAATTATAATTTGTTTTTACAAAATATTATCTATTGACATATTACACTCGTAAACATGTGACATTAAAACCAGCAGTAACCGTTTTGCAGAGGCTACAATGTTGTACTTATGGAACCAGAGTCTGTGCATTAACAATGTGGGGCTTAAAGCCCCGCCCACTCCCCTGCCCACAATCATGGTGTCACAACACCTTTGTTTTAAGCATAGAAAAACTAGTTCCAGAAAAATAAACATTTGAAGATGAGCAGCAAGATAATACATACATAAATCAACAAAGGTCAATATCTTAAAAGGCTTTTATTTGTTTACGTGAAGGGGGCGGGACTTGAACCTTGCACTGTCAGCAGCCAACAGGAAAGCTGGTCCGGTTCCAGCTTTAACTTCCTGTTCCGTGTCCTAGTCCTTCCTGTATTAACAGTTTAGACTAAGCTTTTTCCTTAGTTTACCCATGTCCCAGGAGAAATTTGATAGTCGGCCGGCTTTTGAGGACAAACGGGGGAGTCAGATTCAGATAAGCCACAATTGTTGACTTCTTCAGGCAGACTGTTTTTCTTGTCAGCCTCGAGTTCTGCTGGTACATTTGATCCAAAATGGACAGATTTGTGGACATTCCACTGGTCCGTGCTATGAGCCTCCTTCAAGGTCGTCTCCAACATGCTGGCGAGTCCTAGAAGCCGCAGGTGGCCTGCGATTCTTACACATTGCTTCCATCTTACGGTTTAGCTCGTAAAGCAGCTGATTTTGAGTACTCACAGCACAAACCAAACCTTTAAGGCAGGCAGCCTGAGGAGGGCCTGATTAACTGCAGCTGTCTTCTTTGTATGCTGACAATCCAGGAATCAGCCGATTCCAAAATGCACGTGACCTCTTATCATAAATCCAATTATATATGTTTTGGTGTCCTCCTGAGACAAAATGGAAATACACATCAGCTCCCACATCCATGACATATCCTGCAGTGTGAGTCTCACTAAGACATGAGGGCTCTCCAGGACCTGTTGCTTTGTTGAAAAGATTTTGTCAATTGCGCTGAAAGTCCAGCTCATCAGATCCATAATAGTATTTTTCGTTCAGAAGATGTGCAACAGGAGCTCCAAGACACAGACAGAGAGCAGAAAGGCAGGAGGACGAGGAGAACAGGGGAGGGAGAGAAAAGGCGTCCGCCTTGTGCGAGAGCAAGTGAGGAAAGATGATTATATTATGATTTCTGCATGGTGTGTCAGTGGGTTAGCACTCCTGGCTCACAGTGAATAGGTCACAGGTTTGAACATGTTATCTATCAATAACAGTCGGGGTGTAACGAGATGCAAACTTTACAAGAGTTGACTTTGAGGCGTTTGTGTTTAAAGAAACCGTCAGGCACTAGGACCGCACGGTCGCCTCACTCACGCTGAAGCTCAGCTTCCTCCGCCCTCCTGCAGCCTCTGCAGCTACGTGCTGAGAGGAAGAGCCTGTGCCGAGCATTTATTTATAACAACACAGACATTGTTGATTTCACATGATGTTTTGTCTCTTTAACTTCTTGTTAATCAGTTTGAGCTGAGAAGAAAAAAGTTAAAGTCAAAATGAATCCTCTAAAAGTGATAACGGCAGAATTTATGTAGAAAGTCTGAAATGGACCTGTTTTAGTTTTGTAAATGGCTCCGAGACGTTTTCTTTATTTATTCGTGTTCAAAAGAAGCTGAATTTAAATCATTTACCTTGAACCCAAAATGAACCATAAGAATTTATTTATTTCCAGTGGTTTCTTTGTCTAACTGTTGAGCTGGTAAATGCACACATTAGTGAGCGAGGTTGAGTTTCGTGGTTTTGTTTTGATTGTTTGATCCGTGCTTGAAATGAGAGGTCAGCAGTTTAAGGAGTTTAAACTCAGCTAATGTTTCCTGTCCATCAATCTCTATACGATGCTGACAGGTCAGGCTAGATGTGAAAACCTTCCTGGTGGGAACAAACTCTGCAGTAAAGTGTTTTTTTTGTGATGTTGCAATGAGGCAGATCTTTGTGTGTTGATGGAGGGACTGGAGTGGCTGATGGGCCGCTGCCCCGAGTGGAAATCTAAACACAAAGACAGGACAAAAGGAAGTGGCTGAGGGGCGCAGGGGCGGATAAACGATGGGTTAGCTGCTGACGGCGGGGCGTGATGAGGTCACTCCTGTCCCGCTGGACTCGCAGATGTCCAGTGTGGAGTCAGCAGCTCCTCCAGGCAACATCAAAGCTGTTTTATATGATCAATATTCATTTACCGCTCTGCTCCGTTCTCTTTCACATTAAATCTCCATCTGACGCACCTTTTTATATTTTTCTTCTGCTCGATTTTCAACGTCATTCACTTCCTTCAGGATTTTATTCTAATGGAAATCAGATTTTGTTGTTTATTCTTCAAAACCTCTCCTCTTTCATCATTTTCTATTCTTTCGCACTCTGTTAAAATCACTTTTTTTTTTATTTGTTTAGCCACCTCACCAGTCACTCATCACCCTTTCACAATAAAAGCATCGTTTCATAGTTGCAGGTTTCAGGTTGCAGGATACATGTGTTTGTTGTGTATTTATTTTTATAAAATAAATAAATAAATAAATGAATGAATAGTTGCAGGTTTCTTTAAAAACTGTTAAACTTCTAAAGTTGACTCATTTTCCACAGCAGCAACGTTGTCCTCACTTCTGATGTTATAAACTTCTCACAATGTGACAGCACAATAGGGGCTGTAAATCAACAGCTTTACCACAATACGATATATTAATTTGTTTGTATGACGATACAATTTTTCTCAATATCACAAAGTCTGTCACAACACGATTTTGATTCTATTTGATTCACAAGCCTGTGATTGATATATTGCGATGTCAAATGCCCCTCTCATTTACATATAAATACATTTACAAAAACAATTTAAATATGATTTAAACGTTTTATTTATGATGTTACAGGCACCAGGCATTTAAAGAAAAAATAATTTTTTCTTAGTTAATGAAAAAAATAAAAATAAAGGCCCTTTTCAGTATAGTCTCACATTTTTCAGAAACAAAAATAGATGTTGAGCTTATATAACATGGCTGTCAATGGTTCTTCTTCAGGTGAATGGACATATTTGTTGTTTCCCGAGTATTTTAACTCGCGCTGTTGCATACGACATGAGTTTTGTCTGTTGAGCGTCGTCCTGTTGGAATCAAAATATTTCCACAGTGTTCATTTACAAAATTCAGCAGGAGAGTGAATTTCATTATCTGTGTTTTCTGCCTCGTCTGCCATGTTGCTGAGGTGGCCGCAGAGCGCAGCCGCACACGGAAGTGGTGACACAGACGTGCTTGGGAATTTCAAAATAAAAGCATATTTTAAAGATGATATGAATCGATGTTTTAGTTTTGCCACAATATAATTGAATCATTAATCAATTAGGCAATATATTTATTTAAATCGAAATACAGTACTGTATTGTTACACCCGTACAGCACAGCAAACCAGAAATTTTCATTCTGGATCAAAAGGTTTTATTTTATTTTTCACATAGCATTCCTAAACTTTGACATATATGCACTGAATGAGCTATAAAATAAATAGTTATGTCTCAGGTGGTCTGAATTCTGAACCCTCTGCATTTAATGGTTAAAAAAAAAAAAAAAGCGTTTTTAACTCATGTCAGGGTTAAAGTCAGTTCTCTCTTGTAAATGAGTCCTCCAGTCTCAATGGGATTAACCTGCCTAAATAAAAGTTGAATGAAAAGTTCATGTTCAGTTCAATTCAGTTTATTCATATAGCGCCAAATCACTCGGGGCACTTTA
>JAVCKU010000071.1:24275-45409 GCA_032273985.1 Hypsolebias coamazonicus
CTCTTTCTGGACCAGCAGGTTTTCTTTAGCCTGCACCTGATCTGTTGCAGTCTTCAGAGAGTCAGTCAAACTTTGAATCTGGTCCTTCAGACTCTGGATCTCATTCTGTAATGCTTCTACCTCAATGTAGTGATTAGATTTGAACAAACTGACTTCATCCTCTTTGGTTTGGATTTCTTGCCTCAGTTGGTTCATCTCATCTTCAACGACCATGCTGTGTTTTCTTAGTTCTTCAATCTGCTGGGTGGACTCTTGCTCCAGTTTAACCAGCAGCTCTTCTTTGGCTTTTATCTGGTTCTGAGCAGTTTCAAGAGAATTGGTGATGATGTCAATCTTGATGTTTAGAGCTTGTGTCTGCTGTTGCAGTAAGTCAGACTGTGCAGACGTCTCAGTCTTCAGATGAACCAGCTGCTCCTCTTTAGCACTGATCTCTGCATTCAGTCTCTTCACCTCCTCCTGAGATGTTACCATCTGCATCTGCAGAGCTTCCATGTCCTTGGTGTTCTGCAGCTGCAGCTCTGCACACAGGTTTTCTTTAGACAGCAAACGATCTTCAGCTTCCTTAAGTGAGGAACCAAGACGTTCAGTCTGCTTCTCTAAAGCTTTTACTTCCTGGTGTAGTTGTTCCACTTCTTTTGACCTTTGATTTTCTAACAAACTCAGCTCTTGTTCTTTGGTCTGGATCTCAAACTTCAAGGTCTTTACGTCCTCTTCAGTTGCAGAGAGTTGTTGCTGCAGAAGCTCCTTCTGATGAGCATTGTCCTGCTCCTGCTGGTTTAGCAGAGTTTGACGAGTTTGAGCTTCCTCCTCAGCATTTCTTAGTGATTCACCCAAATGATCCAGCTCTTGTTTGAGACCTTTGATCTCTTGTTGCTGCATATCAGAACATCTGGAGCTTTCTTCCTTCAGAGAGGTGAACTCTTGTTCTTTAGTCTGCACCTCTTCTGTAAGTTTTCTAATGTCCTCCTCACAGGTAGCCACCTTATTCTGAAGAGAGTCCCTCTCCTGAGTATACACCATCTCTTTCTGGACCAGCAGGTTTTCTTTAGCCTGCACCTGATCTGTTGCAGTCTTCAGAGAGTCAGTCAAACTTTGAACTTGCTTCCTCAGAGTTAGGATCTCGCCATTTAGGACCTCCGACTCTTTGCAATGATCAGATTTTATCATCTCCATTTCCTCTTTCGTTGTCTTGGTTTCATCCGTAAGAATGTCAACTTTTTCTTTGAGGCTGAAAATCTCTTGCTCTTTAGAAGTTATCAAAGAAGTTGCAGCCAGCAACTTACAATCAAGATCCTTCACTTTCTCTTTGGTCTGATTAAGAAGATTGCTGTTCTCTTGATTTTTCTGCTTTAGTGTTGCCATTTCTTCTTCACAGATGGCAACATGCTGGTGTAGTCCGTTTATTTCTTGTTGGTAATCTGTCATTTTCTGGGTTTTTGTCTGAATATCAACTTCTGCTTGTTTCAGGGAGCAAAGCGTGGAATCAAGCTCACTCTTAAGACTGCAAATTTCAGCCTCCAACATTCTCTGTCATTTGAGAGAAAAACAAGAGACACCAAGTAAACAAAACACTCTAACTTCATATAATATAATAATAATCCAAATAAATATAATACATGTATTTAACACAGAAAAATATAATAATAAATAAATATAATATAATGTAAACAATATAACTCCATCTCTCAATTAAATTGTATAACTAATTGTTTGCAGACTAAAAAAAGAAGGTTTTACCTCCATTACAGAACCCATATTTTCTCCTTCTTCCTCCTTTGTGGCCTTTCTCATTTCATCTTCTAAACAGGAAAGTTTTCCTTGCAGGATCTGAATTTGTTCTGTCAGGAGTTCCTAAGGAACAAAAGGCACGATGCACTGATTAACTATCAAACCCAATATCAACACAGAAGGAAGATAGAAACTGTACGAGCGTAAAAAAATTTCCACAACTCTCAAGTAAAGCACAGTGTTTTGCGGTTGTGACATAGGATTAACTAAAATTAAAAACTGTTGCTGTGAAACTTTTTGTTGTCTAATTAGTCTACCTTTTGTGCAGTTGCTGCGTTGAGTTCAGACGTGAGATGGCTTCTGTCGCTTCTCCAGTTCTCCTCGGCAGAGGTCAGAGTTTGTGTCAGTCTGCTAACTTCTGCCTCAGAGATGGTCAGCTGGGAACACAGTGCTCTCAGCTGAAAAAAGAATGGAAAACAAAACAAGTTTTACCATCTGGCCTATGTTAAAATTTTGTAATATATAAACATGAAAAGTGTGTAGTTTCCTGAGCAGATTGCAAAATTATTTATTCTGTAATACAGCTGGGTAACGTGTGGTTTACAGAAAACCTATATGACTTTCATTAATGCATTCAAAGACACCACAGCTTAAATGTTATTTTAAAAATCCTCAAGATGGAAGTGGAAGCTACTTTCAAGTTTGTTTTTTTTCCCATAAGGTTTCTGACATAACGAGAGTTAAAACACTTAAGAAAAATTGTCTCCTCTCCTTGGAATATGAAGCCTACCATCTGTAAAGTAACATTTGTGATCAAATGAACCCGGTAAATCACATATTGTAGTCAAAAGATGAACATTTACAGTAATTTTGTCCTTTTGGAGCATATATCTCCAGTCTTCCAGAAAAACTAAGATTTTTAATTTAGTTTTGAGTTTTCAAAAAACTCAGAAATAA
The DNA here is from genome assembly GCA_032273985.1 of Hypsolebias coamazonicus. Classification (NCBI taxonomy): domain Eukaryota; kingdom Metazoa; phylum Chordata; class Actinopteri; order Cyprinodontiformes; family Rivulidae; genus Hypsolebias; species Hypsolebias coamazonicus. The sequence continues at coordinate 26,961 of JAVCKU010000071.1, forward strand.
GATGCAGGAAGACATTTGAGGTTGAGCACCAGATGGAGATCATCACTCTTCAGTGGGAAGACAAATTTTCAATCTGGAGAACACGACAAACAGTACACAAACTGAAGAAGCTTACATAACATGTACCAACCTGAGATGAGAGAGTACCACATTCTTCCGTAAGCTCATCTATCTTCCGCTCCATGACTCTAGAAGTATTCTTGAGCTCCTTATTCTGGTTTAACATATCATTAAAACGCATTTGCAACCTGAAATCAAACGTTAGACAAGAAGATTTTCCCCATGCTAGTTTTAAACTTTGTCACAAAACTGGCAGCATAATAATGAAATGTCTTCTTACACACAAAATCTCAAATTCATTACAAGCACTGTCAAAACACAAGATACGTTTGGAGTTGTTAGGGTGCAGAACTAAATACTGTATACCACAACACAAGAGCAACCCAACCTTGACTTATCAGGCAGCTGTATTAATACTGTATATGTATCCTTTATTTAATCAGGAAAAATAACTCATTGAGATTAAAAACCTCTTTTCTAAGAGTGACCGGGCCAAGATCGCAACATAAAACATACAACAAATACAAAATACTAAACCAAATACAGTACACAAAATACATATCCAGGAGAAATCACATAATTACACATGAGGGCAGTTACAGGAGCCAAGTGATCTGAACTCTCGTTCCTTTAGAATTGATTTAAATTGTCCCAACGTAACACGAGATGAGAATTTTAAATCCTTCTGCACAATATTCCAAGTGGCAGGGGCAAAATATTTAAAAACCTTTTTACGCAGTTCAGTTCTGACTTTTGGGACCTGCATCAAAATGACGTCCTGAGAGCGCAGACTACAATGGTTAAAAGTTCTAGATAAAAGTGAACATAAATATGTAGGAAGATGCTCAGTGATGCATTTATAGATAAAAGCCAGCGAGTGAGAAAGTCTGCGGTCAGTCAAAGAGGGACAGTTTGCTGTAGCATACAAAGTGCAGTGATGTGTTAGATAGCCACAGTCAGTCATAAAACGGAGGGCACAATGATATACAGCATCCAATTTTTTCAAAAGCTGGGCTGAAGAGTTCATAAATAGCAGAGCTCCATAATCTACCAGGGATGGAATGGTTGAAACAATCAGGTGCCTTCTGACTTGGTGTGAGAAACACTTTTTGTTTCTAAAAAAAAAAAGAATCCCAATTTAAGTTTTAGTTTAGAAAACCAGTTTGTCAATATGAGATTTAAAGGATAGATTCTCATCAGTCAGAATTCCTAAATATTTGTAGCACCTGACAGCTTCAATTTCAGCCCCTTGAACAGTTAACAAGCTGGGGAGGACGGGTGGAAGCTGCTTACCATTTGAAAATGACATGATGCAGAGAAGGAAGGTAGACGTTTTATGTGTCCAAGAGACCAAGTGGAAGAAATGTATGTGCAAAGATGCTGCCATTTTAAAAAGGCTGCAAAATCAGTCATGACTGATTATAAACATTTGACTCGATCACTTGTAACTTTAGCGGCTGGTGAAATGAATGTTTCCTGCTCCTCCTCCCTGAGATCAGCAGGACATCTTCTGAGTCAGACATGACAGCTGTCAGTCAAAACGTTGTTTGTCTGTGACAGCCTGCCGGGTCAGAGAGCTTCTGGAGGAGTGGGACCCACATGTTGAACCTAAGTTTCATTTGCACCTTGAGTTCACACTAATCTGTAGACGTGCTAAAAATGAATGTACGATTAAATAAAAAAAAATAAACATTTAGTTTCTATATTAACAAATAATTCACGTTAATAGTTCAAGTTTTCTTACAGCTGCTTGCTTTGATCTTCAGGAGGCTTCATGTTCAAGCAGTGGAAGGAGAAGTATCTTATTCTGACCATGGAGGGAAGTCTGCTGGTCTGCCGGGACGCAGAGTCCCCCCCGGACCAGGTGGTGTCTCTGCAGTCCGGCTGTGAGGCCATCGTCGAGGGCCGGGAGATCCTGGACCTGCCCAGGTTGCCCCCGGGGGGGCGGAGGGACTGCTGCTTCGCCCTCATCCTGCCCCAGAACAAGTTCCTGCTGCTCCTGTCGGATGGCCCAGAGGACTGCAGGTCGTCCCGTGTCCTCTGTCCCACTTCTTATCAGGCGTTATCAGAACCTGGACACCCCCCTCCAGTTTATGCCTTCATGTTTGTCTCCGCCTGGATCTGTGTCAAAGATAACCATTTGTGTTTTTATCTTCACAGTCTGTGGCTGAAGCTCGTGAGGAAAGTCAGGGAGGTCAGTCTGCACCAGACTTTACTCCCGTCTGCTCCTTTTCACCTTCAGAACACCTTTTTATGTTTTCATTGTCTGGATTTCACTTCCCCCGTGGGCTCAAAACCAAACATCCAAAAAGCACACGCTCATTATGAACTTTAAGACGTCTTGTTCCCGACGCACGAAGTTTTAAGAACGTTCTTCATGAAACTTGATTAAGGAAAAGCTGCTGGTTTTAAAGCAGTGAACAGAGGCGAGCTAAAACAGGACCAGAGACGAGGAGAAGTCCTCTTCCAGTTCTCGGATTTCACGTATCAGAACCTAAAAGTCAAACGCATCAGATTTATAGCAGGTTCTAAAATGATTTAAAAGTGAACTAAAACTCACAACCGGTTCCACCGAGTTTTTTTTTTTTTTTTTATATACACAGAAACAAGATGGAAGTGCTGCTTACAAAGGATTTAGGATAAAAAAAGCATTCAGGTGTGTGTTAACACAACGCCAAGATGGAAAGACATCAGCAGTGAGCTCTTACAGTAGCAGATGTCATTCACGTCAATGTGGGAAGGGTCAAAGGTCTTTCCATTAAGATTATTCATCATCTACAGGTCAGATTTGGATAACATTGCCCTCAATTTATAAATATTTCTCAGATGATAAAAGCATTTTTTTTTTTTTAACAGAAGCTTTGAATGTTCAACATCATTGACTGGTCCAACAGAACATCAAGGTTCTGAGGCTCTGCTGAGAAGAGGAGCCCAGAGAACCCAAGTGTTGCTTGATCCAAGGAACTTTCTGTTCAGGAGCAATGATCATGATCCGGTTTAAGTCTTGTTAGAATTTAACTGAAGGCAGTCGTCACCTAACCAGGACTTAATGTGGGAAACACACGTTACTACCGTAGTTTTCAGACTTCAAGGTGCACCTAAAATCCTTTCATTTTCTCAAAAATCAACAGTAAGCCTCATAATCCAGTGCACCTTCTGTATTAATTCTGGTTGTGCTTACTGACCTCGAACCAATTTTATGTGGTACAACTGAACAATGTTGTGAGTTACTGTGAATGAGTTGAATGAAGTTTGACTTATCTGGCTGTTTTGTTTCACTTAATGCGCCTTATAGTCCAAAAAATACGGTAATTGATCGAACTTGTGTAATTTGAGTCATAGACGGAACAGTACAGTTGAATGTCACCAGCACACAAATGGTAAGACACATTATTGAAGCTACTGATCATCTTTCCAAGGGGGCTGATGTATAAAAGGAACAGACTAGGACCGAAGACTGAACCCTGAGGAACACCATACAATAACGGAGTGGTCTTGGACTGTGTGTTAAAGGCCTCACTTAGCAGCTCAGATTCAGCTTCTTCAGCAAAGTCCTTCAGCGCTCAGTCTTCAGCCTGGATTTGAGCAAGACATGTTTGTTTAAAAAACCCTGAAATCACTTAAAAGAGGAAACTTTTGATGATGACCTCATAGTTTTTATTAAATTAAAATTATAAATGAGTTTGTCTAACGGGTGGACTTGTTGTTTGTGTGTAGAAACTTTTAGTTTTTGTGTTTTCCAGGGTGTCTCGTCCAACCAGAGCCTTCAGAGGCAGCGCAGCTTCAGTCCCTGCATCACAGACCGAGACCCGCCGTCCGACTCCTCCAGCGACAAGGACCCCGGTTCGCCCCGGGTCGGGGGGGTCACGCCCCCTTTGTCTCGAGTCCTAGAGAGGGGGGGCTCACTCAGAGACAGAGGTTTGTAAATAAATAAATAAATAAATAAAACATTTGTTAAAAACATCAGCTTCACCAACAAGGCTTAGGCCTCGTGGGTCGCTTGACCCAAGGGCAGCAGGAGGGTTCAATGACCTCATATGATCTTAAAGTGGCTCAAACATCAGAAAGTTTTCAAACTAAAGTGACAAATGTGGATTTATTAGTGTTTTCAGTGAAACTTAGGTTTTAATGAGATCTTTGACCCTCAGAAGGTCCAAAAAGTGTTCCTGTGGGAGAAGGTCGACCACCTTATTTAACCTAATACTCATTTTGAATATGTTTGTCCACAAATAACCAGTTAATCTTAATCTTCAAATTACTTTTGTCTTTACATTTTGGCTCCTTTACGGCCTTTAGTTTTAAAAACCTCCACAATTATTATTATTTTAATTTAATTGACAAAATATTTTAAAAAGAGGCATTTTCTCTTGAAACGCCCACAAGGATTTTTGACGTTTAAAACATTCCAGCCCAGAGTTTTTAGAAGACCATCCAGACTCTCCAGATCCAGTAGCCGAAAACAAGCTTCACAAATTCAGGTGTCGGCTTGTGGTCAGACGTAAAGATTTTAATTTTTTTTAAACTCTGTGCATGACGCCTGTGTGTGTTCAGTTTTTTGCCTTTACTGAAGTGGTTGAGCGCCGAGCCGCTGCAGTCCGGTCCATCGGAAAGTGTGGACCGGAGTTGTGGATTCTGCAGTCCGCATCCATGTGGATCAGCTTTTTGTACCAAATGTTTGTGCACAACACAAGCGTGCTTTGAGCTCTACATTTGATCTAAAACAGGTCGAAACAAGAGACGAAGCTCCACAGGAACGTCCACCGGTGATGGGCGCACTTTTTCAGGAACGTCTCGCCCCCGACTGTGATTTTTATCTCGTCTCTCAAATGTAAAAGCAGATCATCACCTGCTGGGCTCAGTGTTTCCTCTTCCATCATACAAGCGGGGCGCTCCGCCCCGTTAACAGAATCAAGTGCCCCGCCCACCAAACCGAACCGAACTGCGCGTACACTGGTGTCAGCACTGGTGTAAAGTGGTGTGCAATATACAAATAGGTGCGCTAGCTAAAAAGCTAAAGGCAGCGCTCATGCTGCCTCTTCCCTCCCACTGTGCCCCGCTCCCCCACTCGAAAACTGCCAGTACAAACAGAGCACAGCTCAGATCTGTCTCCCCCCACCCCATCGACAAAAATCATAGCCGAGAGGAGCACCCCGCCATGGCAAGTTATCGAGGGGAAACACTGGGGCTGATGTAAAAATCTGAAGAGGGCTAGAGATTAAAAAAAGCTTTACTGAAAGGAATGCATTATTTTATGATGTGAAATCTATGGGACCATAAAGAGCATTTATAAAGGATTTCAATGTGGTTGATTTCCCCTCAAAGCACCACTAGAGGGCAGTAATGTCACTGTGAGGGTATGGAGCATTTCAACAAGTCTGACAGAATGAAAGAAATTAGCACGATTTTTGGAATTCGTCTGGAACAGTCACGTAACGTTTACTGACAACATTTAAAAAAAAATGTTAGTTTTACTCATGAGACATTCTGCATTAAAATAAACAGATACTTTATGAGACGTGAGTTTCAAAAGTTAGTGTGTGAACTTGAAATATCTCCATGTTGACATCTCGTCCGTCCTGCAGCCGGAGGACCCCGGCAGCCTCGGCGGAGCGTCTCCGTGGCACCGCCTCACCACGTCTCAGACTGTCTTCGCCATGGCAACAGCAGCGACGCCCGGGCGGTGAGGGCGGTGTGCCTGCTGATGGGCGGAGCCGCGGCCTCCTCCGCCCTGGGCTACCTGAACGCCTGCGCCCCCTCCTCGCCGCTTGCCTCCCGGGTCCCCGAGGTGCCCCTCGGCCAGGGGGGCTTCTCTGACCTTCCGGCGGGGGGGTCGTTCCACGCCTGCAGCCAGGACATCGACTCGCCCCACTTCAACAGCTTTGACTTCGAAGCCGACTCCGATTTTGATGCGTTCGACTGTGGAGGGTTTGCTTTTTGAACGTGACCCCCCAACAGAACCCCATGGTCCTTTGTAATAAGAAGTCTTTGTTAATAACCAATCAGCTGTCAGGTCATCGGCACGTCTGAAAAATTTATGATGCTGCTCTTCCTGCCGTCAGGCCACGCTCCTCAGGTGAATAATTAATCACGTCCTCTGAACGTCGGCTACGTTTCACGCTGACATCAACCGACTGAAAGATTTCCCTCCAGACGTTCAGACAAAACTTTTACAGTCAGTTTGTAGTTTTTGTTTACCGAGAAATAAAAATGATCTGGTATTTATTTGGTTCTAAAATATTCTGATCCAATCTCAAGTGAACAAAAACGTCATGTTATAATTGATAAAACAAAGTTAAAAAAAAAAAAGTGAAGTAAAGCAATAAAAGGCTAGCTAAAAGCTAAAAATAGTAAGTCTTGCTAAAGGTTACAAAGACTAGCTAAAAGTTACAAAGGATAGCTAAAATTTACAAAGACTAGCTAAAAGTCCAAAAGGCTAGCTAAAAGCTAAAAATAGTACACTGCTGTCTAAAAGTAGAAAAAGGCTAAAAGTTACAAAGACAAGCTAAAAGTTACAAAGGATAGCTAAAAGTTACAAAGACTAGCTAAAAGTCCCAATGGCTAGCTAAAAACTAAAAATAGTAGGTCCATTTCTAGCTAAAAGTAGAAAAAGGCAAACAAAGTTACAAAGACTAGCTAAAAGTCCCAAAGGCTAGCTAAAAACTAAAAATAGTAGGTCAATTTCTAGCTAATAGCAGAAAAAGGCTAACTAAAAGTTGCAAAGAATAGCTAAAAGTTACAAAGGCTAGCTAAAAGCAAAAAATAGTATGTTGCTAGCTAAAAGCTAAAAATAGTACATTGCTAGCTAAAAGCTAAAAAAGTACATTGCTAGCTAAAAGCAGAAAAGGCTAACTAAAAGTTACAAAGACTAGCTAAAAGTTACAAAGGATAGCTAAAATTTACAAAAACTTGCTAAAATTCCCAAAGGCTAGCTAAAGACTAAAAATAGTCAGTCGATTTCTAGCTAAAAGTAGAAAAAGGCTAACTAAAAGTTACAAAGAATAGCTAAAAGTTACAAAGGCTAGCTAATTGCTAGCTAAAAGCTAAAAATAGTAAATTGATAGCTAAAAGCTAAAAAAAGTACATTGCTAGCTAAAAGTAGAAAAAGGCTAACTAAAAGTTACAAAGACTAGCTAAAAGTTACAAAGGATAGCTAAAAACTAACAATAGTAGGTCCATTTCTAGCTAAAAGGAGAAAAAGGCTAGCTAAAAGTTACAAAGGCTAGCTAGAAGATGGAAATAAAAGTCTGGGTTAATGTTGCAAAGGGCTAGATAAGTATCATAAAGTGAGCTAAAAGTCACGAGAAGTCTTGCTAAAAGTTGCAAAAGGCTAGCTAAACATTGCGTAAGAAGATTAAATCAGAGGCAGGATTCTGTTGCAGACTTAAGAGAACAAAGTTTAAATTAAATGAATTAAAGTGATATCAAGGTATTTCTGTCGTAAAATGTTTGTAAATAAAGATTAATATTTTGAATACTATAAAGATTGTAAAAACCTAAACTCTTCTCCTGAACTGAACATTTCCACTGGTTAAAATAAAACAAAGTCTGCAGACTTTATTTTCTTCGTGGCTGTTAGGAGACAGTTTGTCTTTAAATGTTTCAGAACGTGTTTGTTGTCTTGTAAACGTCTTTATCTAGTGCAGTTGGTGTCTTCATGCCCCTCTGACCTGAATAAAAACAAAACCTCCACCACCTTTGGCACACAGCAGTTTTGTTTTTTCTTCCACAGAGCGGAGGTCAAAGGTGAGCTGCAATAAATCCTGCTTCACTGCGACTCTGAGCCTTTTCCTACACGTTGACCTCCGAGGGGTGGCGGGCGGCATGATGCAGCACATTTCTTGTTGTGTGTGTGTGTTTGTGCAGCACCGTGACCTCTGAGCATAAATATGAAAAACACAGGGAAAAAAAAACTGAACTAACTCATATCTGCATTTTTAAATTTAGATTCTTGTTTATTTTTTATTACTTTTATTTTTTACAGAGGGCAGCCGTCCTCCAATGGGACAGCTGTGGGTTCAGTTCCACCAGCAGTAACGTGCTGAAGTGTCCCTGGGCAAGACACTGAACCCCTCACTGCGTCTGATGTGTCGATGTCTGAATGTGATCAAGCTCTGATTAGTCTCTACAGATTCAGATTATCTTTGTGGAGATGTAGTAGAGTGCTGTATGAATGTGTGTGTGGAGCTAAATGAGGGCACAGGTTGTTGTAAAGAGTTTGAATATCTTGGAAAGGAGCTGTATAAAAGTGCAGTCCAATTATCAAGCGTAATCTTTATTAGACTTTACATTTTATCCAATTTGCTGCTCAGATGTTGAACAACGGCCAGCTAAGTCAAACTGAGCTGCCCGATCACTCGTTACAGGAAAAACTGCCTTTTATGACGACATGACAGAAGCATGAGCAGAGTTTGACATGTTATTTTTTTAAAACTGAATTCACTAAAAAGTATAAAGTTTTTGAGCTGTATTCTAAAAATTGGCATTAAGACTAATCCATGAGCCTTGAAGCACCTGACTGCTAATCTCCCACTCATGACACATATTCATGCAACAAAAACCAAAACATAAATAATAATTGTTTAAATATAAGGATTCTCCCAGTAGAGTCCTGTTGAAGCTCGTCTGGAGCATCACTGAGTTTTATTCTTCAGATCTTCTGCAGTTCTGGAGTTTGTGCGACATGTAAGGCCGGGTTGCCAGATAGAAAAGGACAAAGTATCGTACAGCAGCTTTAAAACGATCAGATTGAGGCCCAAACTGTCTGACGTCATGAGTGGAGGAGAGCTTTCTGCTTTCTTTCTGTCTGGATGGACCAGATGATGATTTGTTGGTGTTTGCATGAATAAAAAGTTTCTGGTGGATAAAAATGTCCAAACTTCTGAGGATTTGTTGATTTTAAAAAGTATTAGTCGTATAAACCTGCAGCTCCGGAGTCTGGTGTGGCTCTTTGGTTCCTTTTTGACCCAAAATATCAAAGGAATGAATGTTTCTCATGTTTCTCCATCGAAGCACAATAAAAAAGCTCAATTCAGTAGCTCTGTCCAGGTTTCTACAATATGTAAAAACATTTTCTGTAACAAAATGATCATCTTAAAACTATATATTCATCAGTGAGTGATCATGAACAGCAGTCTTGAGGAACCGTTCCCTGAAATCCAGAAAGTTAATCTTTTTTAACACATTCACAGAAAGCTGCTGAAGGTCTGCTATGACAAAACATTTTTATTTTGGGGGGTTCTTTGAATCAAATGCCAAAATGTAACAAATCATTCTGAGAATTAGGATTGATTTCTACAAATAAACCATAAAGTCAGTGAGTCACAAATAAAAACCCAATGAAAAGTCCTAATCTTTATCCTCACTCAAATAATGATCCAGGATGAACACGTGCGCTGTAATGTTTCAAAGTGCACATCTTGACTTGTCATCTTGTCATTGATAAACAGTTTGTGTTCATTCTTTATTTTCAGAACGTAACAAATTAGTTTTAAATTAGTTTTCTATAGTTCGTACAAAAACCTTCATACAGAGCTGTTTTTATTATTTTTATCCTTATTTTAAGTTTCAGGCTTTATTCGTTCTTCTTGCAGATCATAAAACAATCGTGTAAATACCGTAATTATGGAATTATCTGGCAACTCCGAGTTTGAGTCAAATTACGTATTTTAACTTGAATTGACGGTATTTCGTCTTTTTTGTACCTGGCAACCCAAAAGTTACGGAGAGGCTTCAGGAAAAATAAATAAATAAATAAAATAAAATAAACGATTTTTCAACAATGACCAAAAAATAAATAAATAAATAAATAAATAAATAAAATAAAACTCGAGTCAGAACCTGAAGGGCCCAACAAACCGCTCTGGACCTTTGGGTTCGGTTCGTTTGGACCAGATCCTGCAGCTCGTTTTAACCTAAAGTTATGCTTGCAGGCCGGTTCTGTTGGGTTCTGGATCCTCGTGACATAACGGAGCTGCAGCTTTTCACCCAGAACCTGAACCAGGTGAAGGTGCGCGGTGCGTAAAACGGGTCACGTGGCTCACCGCGCGCTCGCGCCAGACACCTGTCAATCATCGACAGGAGGTGGATAAAAGCAGAGAGGAGGAACCAGGAGTCCAGACCAGAATGGACTTCTCTACGACCCTCATCCTGCTGGGCCTGAGCGCGGCTCTGCTCTGGCTCGTGCGCGTCAGAACCAGGAAGGTTCGGTTCCCTCCTGGACCCCCTGCGCTCCCCCTCATTGGAAACCTGCTGCAGATCGACAAAAAAGCTCCTTTTAAGAGCTTCGTGCAGGTACGAACCCGGTTCTGACAGAAAGTCCGGCTCTGACTTGACCTTTTCCACATCAAATCTGGATCCAGATGTTTCAATAATTGTGTTTTTTTTGTTTAGTTTAGTAAAACCTACGGTCCTGTGATGAGCCTGCAGCTGGGCTGGCAGAGGACGGTGGTCCTGACCGGGTTCGAAACGGTCAAAGAGGCTCTGGTGGACCAGGCGGAGGACTTCACGGGTCGGGCACCGGTGCCATTTCTGCACAGAGCGACCAGAGGGTTCGGTAAGCCCAACCAGTCCAACAAGAACCAGTCCGACCCTCTGTCCGGGCCTCGGTGAGTTCTGACCCACTTCTGGTCCCGACAGGTCTCGGGATCAGTAACGGGGACCGGTGGCGCCAGCTGCGGCGCTTCACGCTCACGACCCTCCGAGACTTCGGGATGGGGCGTAAAGGGATGGAGGAGTGGATCCAGGAGGAGAGCAGACACCTGAGGGACGGAATCCAGAGCTTCAAAGGTGAGTCCTCACCTGGACGGGTTCTGCAGCACGAGTCCAGATGTTTCTAACTGAAGAACCAAGAGGCTGAAGCCTGAGAGCTCTGGCGTCACCAGAGAAATCTGCAAAACTACTGACATGTGCTGAAACTGATCAAACAAGCGGAAAACAAGCTACGGCTAAATGTAGCACAACACCAGCTAAAATAAGCACAACAACAGCTAAAATTAGCCATAGCCTAAACTTGCAAAACTGTAGCTGAAAATAATAACATTGAAAACAGAACAAAAGCAAAAGAATTGTAGTTAAAAACTAAAAACAGCTAAACAGTAGCTTAAAGAAGCAGAACAACAGCTAAAATAAGCACAACAACAGCTAAAATTAGCTATAGCCTAGATTTGCAAAACTGTAGCTGAAAATAATAACATTGAAAACAGAACAAAAGCTAAAATAATTGTAGTTAAAAACTAAAAACAGCTGAACAGTAGCTTAAAGAAGCAGAACAACAGCTAAAATAAGCAAAACAACAGCTAAAATTAGCTATAGCCTAGATTTGCAAAACTAACTGAAAATGATAACTTTGAAAATGGAACAAAAGCTAAAAGGACGGTAGTTAAAAACAAAAAAATAACTGAACAGTAGCTTAAAGAAGCAGAACAACAGCTAAAATTAGCACAACGATGGCTAAATTATGCTAAACAGTAGCTAAAAGATTAAAGAAGCATAAGAGGATAAAATAAAATGGTTGGTTGAAGCAGATTTTAAGTTTTTGGAAGGAATATAAAATATTTTATGTATTTCTATGAATGTTTGTAAACAAAGTTAAATATTTCAGAAAGTGCAAACGATTAAAAAAAAAGCTAAAGCCACAGCTAACTACTGATCATGAAGCTGAACATTTTGATGCTTGAACCGCACAAAGTTTGTTGACGTAAGTGAGTAAACAACAGTTGTCGGACATGTTTATCTTTTTAAAGTATGTTGTCAATAAAAGTTAATGTTTTAGCTGCTGTGACAGATCGACCCACGTGCTTTAAAATCAATGGGTTTGGATGTAAACAGATCAATTTCAGCCTCGCCCAGAACCAGACCAGACCCAGCAGGACCAGAACCAGCAGGACCAGAACCAGCAGGACCAGAACCAGCAGGCTGGCCACGTTCTCACTGTTTTCATCTTATGGTTAACAGTTTTTGGTGACTTTGTGCCATTTTAGCTGTTCATACATCAAAATGTTCAGCTCATTCAGGAGAGGCTGCTGAGACTTTTAGTTTTTGTAACTTTTATACTTTCAAGATATTTAACTTTGTTTATTAATATGAACTCGTAGAAAGACATGAAGATTACTTCAGTTCCTTAGAAATATAATTTACTTTGAAATCTGCTTCAGAAAATTGGCTTTCTTTCCTCTTTTGCTACTTTTAGCTTTTAGCTAGCCTTTTGCTACTTTTGCTATTACATGTTTCACTGCTTTTAGCTAACTTTTTGCTATTTTTAGTTTTTAGCTAGATGGAGTTCAGTTCAAAGCCATCTGCGCCTCAGATAAATAATATTAAATAAATAAACTGGATTTAAGTGAACTTTGTTTATAGCAAGGCTTTTACTATTTTAGCTTATAACTAGACTTTACCTGCTTTAGCTCTTAGCTAGCCTTTGTTACATTTAACTTATAGCTGATTTTGTCATTTTAACTTTTAGCTACTTGTGTTATTTGGAACTAATAGCTTGCATTTTGCTGCTTTTAGTTAATATTTTGCTACTTCAGCTGTTATTTATTGTTTTGCTACTTAGCTAGCTTTCTGTGTTTTGGTCATGTTAGCCTTTAGCAAGCCTTTTGTTACTTTTAGCAACATTTCTGCAATTTTAAGCTTTTAGCTAGCTTTTTGCCTTTTTCAGTTTTAACCCAGCTTCAGAACGTCTCAGAAAAAAAATGTTTCTCTAATTAAATGTTCAGCTTTTTGCACATAAAACACATTTTCAGCTTTTTTTTTTTTTGACCTTCAGAGAACATTTAGAAAATGCGTTTTTCTAATCTTTTCCCTTCAGGTAAACCTTTTGACCCGTCGATTTTGTTGAGCCGCACCGTGTCCAACGTGATCTGCTGCCTGGTGTTCGGCCAGCGCTTCAGCTACGATGACGAGAAGTTCCTGGAGCTTATGGCCACCATCTCTGAGGTGACCCGGTTCAACAGCAGCCCTACGGGCGTGGTAAGAGGAGGGGTCCAATGGGTCTTTTAATATTAGCTGCTTAATTAGCTCAATCTGTAACGACCTACCAACATTTTTCACAAACATTAACAAAGATGGCGTCTGTGCCCCCTCAGATGTTCAACATCTTCCCCTGGATCATGGCACGTGTTTCCGGCAAACAGCAAGCCGTTTTTGAAAAAGTCGAAATGATCCGGGAGTTTGTCATGAAGAAGATCCAGGAGCACAAAGAGACTCTGGACCAGAGCTCACCCAGAGACTTCATCGACTGCTTCCTCATCCGGGCCGACCAGGTTGGGAAGATTCGGATGTTTTTGTTTCATCAAATCAGTTTTGACTGCAGGGCAGCGAGACGTTTAACTCTCCTGCATCACGAGAATAGCCTCAGTCCCAAAAATTAAACATTCATCCAACAAAATCATGTTTTTTAAAGAAAGTAGGCGTTGGTTTACCAGTAACCAAACGCTTATTTTAATGTCTTGGGTTTAATTTTTGTTTGTTTCAGGAAAAGAATAATCCCTGCACTGAGTTTCACTTCGACAACTTGGTGGCTACAGTAATGAATCTGTTCCTGGCGGGAACAGAAACCACCAGCTCCACCATCAGATACGCCTTCGGTGTGCTGATGAAACACCACAAGATTCAGGGTAGGTCTCTTAAAGGTGGCGCCTCACCAGGTCGTTTCTCTGAGCACTGGCAACCAGCGAGTGGTCCGTTGCCATCTTTGTGTGCAACATGCAATAGTACAGTAGTCCCTCGATACTTCGCGGTTCGACTTTCACGGACTCGCAGGTTTTCAACATAAGATTGTGCACGACACACAGTTGGCTGATTGATGGATATTGACCAGTCCGAGCATTGTGCTGAGGGGCAGACTGACCATCGGGAGCACCGAGACATTTCCCGGTGGCCTGGCCCGCTCAGTGATCGCCGAGGGGTCACCTCCTTCCTCTTTTTGAGGCTGTCTGTCACAGCAGAGCAGAGACACACGACTGGCAGTGTGTCTCTGCTCTGCTGTGACAGACAGCCTCAGAAAGAGAAAGGAGGGGGTGGGGTCTGTCTTTCCCAATTGCTGCTGTGGGAGCTTCCGTGAGGCGGACACCAGAGAGAGCAGCATGGCTTGTTATTTAAAATAATAAGCGCAACCCGAACTGAACCTTTGGTCTCCCTTCGCAATCACTGAGCAGGCCAGGTCACCGGGAAATGTCCCAGTGCGCCCGATGGCCAGTCTGCCCCCAGGAGTGGCTCAGTCTGTCTGCTCTCTTTCACTGTGCTCTTTTAGAGCATAATATAATACTAAATTAAATGTAACATCCCTACTTCGCAGATTTTCACCTATCACAGGGCAGTCTGGAACGTAAACCCCGCAATAAGTGAGAGACTAATTTATTGTATACATTAGACCAGCGGTGTCCAATCCTGGTTCAGCTACAACCTACAGGATAGTGGTCCTCGACGACCAGGATTGGGCACCATTGTTCTAGACCATGTTGTCCACCTTCAACGTCATTGAACCCTACAATCGACCGTAGCCTACTTTTGGTAACGCAGCAGTATCAGTGCTTGAAGAAGCAACCAGGTCTACAAAAAAACAAGCAACACAACCACCACGATCTGTGTGTGCTCACAGGGAAGGGTGGGGAGGCTGCTTAATTTAACATCTGTCACCCGACAAATAAAACTGAGAAATAAGTTGTATGGTAGTGTAGTGAGATAGTCAGCTAAAGTATATTAGTTTAAATAAAAAATAGCAATACTGTAATTGTATTTTGCAAAATTATGATGAATACCATGAATACATTGTCTGTGGGTTTCTTGAAGGAAATGTCTGAAATATCATCTTAAATAGTCTTTTTGAAGCATTTTTCTGAGCAACAGCAGCAACTAATGATGATTTAAAGCAGGAAAGCCCAACATATTTGCAACATTCCCAGCACACTGGCAAAACTAATTTCAATACTAGCCGGGAAATCTTGATTTCCAAATCGGGTTTTAAGTTTCCTCTTGCAATTGACGTCAAGAAAACCTCTTTGGAACACGCTAGAAAGAGAATATGGACAAACCTGGCCAAATCTCGAAATGCTCAATATCAGGATGATCTGGGTGTCACACTGGAGCTTAAAATGCCAGGAATCAGAAAATGTGCTTAGTTTAATGAATGAAATGAAGAACGATGTTCCTTCCTGGTTTGGAACAGTTCTTAGAATTGGTAGAAAAACAAGTCCTGTAAGCAGTTTGTACCCACTCTGTCTTTAGTATTATTTACCATCAGTATGGTTTTTAGACGTGTTTTCTGTCAGAGGAGAGCTCCCATGCAGGATACAGCTCCAGCACTCCTGAGACGAGTTGAAGGTGTCGGTGACGACATTAACAACAAACGAGTCGCACTATTTTCTCTAACCAATCAAATCTTGGGTGACAAGGACTATGTGCTTCGAACTCCCATGAATGTTGTGAGGCATTCTGAAGTGCCGTTCGCCAACGAGTCACAGCCCAGTGAGATACCAGCCCAACAACAGGCGACGGTTACAGATAAAGGTGTCTTTGTCGGGCAGCAGATCAGAGCGTCACTTTGCTTTTTTCTTCAGAAAAAATGCAGGAGGAGATCGATGCCGTGATCAAGAAAGATCGATGTCCCAGCATGGAGGATAGAAAGTCCCTCCCGTTTACAGATGCCGTCATCCACGAGGTTCAGCGCTTTCTGGACATCGTCCCCTTCAGCATCCCTCACTACGCCCTGCAGGACATCTCCTTTAAGGGCTACACCATCCCTAAGGTAGCAGAAGTTGTTCAGACATCGCTACAAGGATCTGGTGCCGTTTGGTTTTCATGACAGTTCTTGTTTTATCTTTGAAGGGGACCGTGATCGTTCCTTTGCTGCACTCTGTGCTCAAAGATGAGAAGCACTGGGCCAATCCCGTCTCCTTCGACCCCCAGCACTTCCTGGACCAGAACGGCAACTTTAAGAAGAATCCTGCTTTCCTTCCTTTTTCTGCAGGTAAGAAGATCATCACACCGTGGAAACACGATCTGCAGTTGTTGTTATTTGTGGCTAAACTTCACGATCCTCGTTACAGGAAAACGATCGTGTGTCGGCGAGTCTCTGGCGCGTATGGAGCTGTTCATCTTCCTGGTGGCAATCCTGCAGGACTTCAGCTTGTCCTGCCCCGAAGACCCCGACAGCATCAACCTCATCCCGGAGTACAGCAGCTTTGCCAATTTACCTGGGCGCTACGATGTCATTGCAACGCCACGGGGAATGAGAGACGCTGCTTACGATCACTCGGATCGCCTCTGACTTCAGTGACCACTTCCTACTGGCACGCTTCATTTTACAGTTTCTTTCCTTAGAAAAGATAAATTGAGACAACCTTAGCTTTGCGAGTCTTTCAAACTGATCAGGGGTCTCGTTCTCCAAATAACAAGAATCTATTCCCTCAGTTCAGTTCATCTGTGTGCAGATGTCCTTACTGCAACAGCAACAGACCATCGTTCAGGTTCAGAAACGATAAGTTGAACAAATTCTCACGTCCAGAATCACTAACTTCCAAACACGTCATCAAACTTGTGGAACTTGGACTCCCTCAGTACAGAAACAAGGATAATACATGTTCAAAAGTGAATGTTTCTAATTTCACTGTTGGAAGGAGATGAATGTTCGAGTTAGGTTGAATAAGAGATGGTTTTATCAACATTGCAGAATACTCGATTTTGTGATTTGTAGCCGTTTCTTAAAACTTCTTTTTATTTTTGGTGTTTGAAACTGAAAACAAAACTAAACACGACCGCCGCTGCACACAGACGTCACCGTTTTTGTAAATAACCGTTGTAAACCACTTTTATTGTACATGTATTTCTTTTCTTTATGTATAGATTTTATCAAATCATATTTCCATTTTATTGTCTGTAAAAGTACTTTCTTACGCATCAAATAAAATGTATTATCTGAATGAATTTTTAAATAAAATTGTGACACTAACACTCCTTGAAATGTGAAATGGTCATTTTGAAACATTTCTATCTTCTTCCTATAGGTCTAATTTTAAAAGCTTTATATAGCTACGCAATAAAACACATTTAGTACCGAGGGCTGTCCTGGACTGGACCAGATCTTCACCCTTGCAGAAGCTAAGTGGGTTGTACTCCTCATACCATACCAGCTTTATTTATAGAGCACTTTAAACACCCACAGGACCAAAGTGCTGTACACACAACAAAACAATCATACAGCCAGGTAATAAAAATGATTGAAAGTCACATAATAAAAGTTGAGCAATCATACAATCCTCAGTCTGTTGGCTTTGAGGATTTGAAGAAGGCTTAAGACCGTGTTCCTCGTGGTATTCTGGGGGTGTATTTAAGGACTATGCAGTCCCTGTAGACCCAAAGCAGGAGCAGGGTTTGCATTCTGTGCACAAAGTGGAGCTCGTACCTGGTGCAGGTGGGACTCCACCAGGACTGTCCCTTGAACCTGATTGTTTGAGCAGACCTGGGCATTGTACGGCCCCAGGGCCACATGTGGCCCTTTGGTTGACTCTGACCGGGCCCCATAAGGGGAATTACAAAATAAACATATTTTCTAATTTTACCTCATGTGGACTAAAGCTGCTTTGCTTTTATTTTGAAGTTTTTTTAATTCATGTACAAAATGATGCAATACGTAAATCAAGACATGCACATGACTGAACTGTTGTCAGGTCACAAGACAACGTTAGCTCTCAAAAATGTCCACTCATGCTAAAAGCAAAGTAGATGCAGAGTGCAGGGTCGGAGTTACCATCTGCTGCCCCAGGGCGCCCTAGACAGCAGCTCTCTGCTCCACACTGGCTGTGGTAGCTTGGTGGTCTGTAATTGTGTCAGGAAGGGCATCAGCATAAAAACAATCGCCAAGTAGTTCACTGTGGCGACCCCCGAAGAAGGGAACATCCGAAAAAAAAAGCATCTAGCTAGTCTTTATTACGTTTAGCTTTGAGTTAGCATTTTGCTACTTTTAACCAGTGTTTTGCTACTTTTAGCTTCTTGCTATGTTAAGCTTTTAGTGAAGAATGGTTTACACTTCACAAACCCTGACATCGGATGCTGCTGAGGTGGCTGTGAGACGTTCCCTTTCCCGTGTACAATTTATTCTGAATGAGAAACTGCAGTGAGAAGTTTCAGACCAGGTGGCCAGATGAGACAATGTCATTCTGCTGCATTAAAGGTATTGTAGTTCGATTTAAACCATCGTATGAGCTGAGTGGGGGTCAGGAAGAATGTGTTGTGATTGGTGAACATGCCTCCAACTGAGGATGGGGAATTAGTGCCTGGACAGCAGCACACTGTCTCTTAAGTTCACCTCTCAGCTCTCTTCCACCTGTTCTCACCACAGATCACAATGTCATCTGCAAACATCATAGTCCATGGGGATTCCTGCCTGACCT
>JAVCKU010000071.1:48033-58182 GCA_032273985.1 Hypsolebias coamazonicus
ATGGTATGGTATGGTATGGTATGGTATGGTATGGTATGGTATGGTATGGTATGGTATGGTATGGTATGGTATGGATGAATGGCACAAACATATTTATATTTTCTGTGAGGTGATGTAAAAGTTCCTGTTTGGACTGAAAGTCCTGCAAGATGAATTCACGACTTTTTAATGTGGGAACAAAACTGAATACAGTACTTCCAAGTACTTACTGGAAGTACATACGTGTCAAGTACATGTACTTGACACGTATGTACATACCTGATACATGTCAAGTACATACATGTAAATTACAAGAATTACATCTGGTACTTGCAGGGTATGTACCTGGTGTTTACAGGGTCTATAGCACATATGATATTTGTACTAGGTAATTGCTGGATACATACATGGTACCTAGGTAATACACACCTGGTACTTACTGGATATGTACGTTAACTACAGGGTAAATACAGGAATTGTAATAGGTAATTATTGTTTACAAACATAGTGCCTACCTGTAAGTATAACAGACATACAAGTAAATACCTACCTGTAATACTTACAGGTAATTACAAACAGAAGTACCTAAAATATGCTTGGCACTTACAGGATATGTACCTGGTACTTACTAGGTACTTAGATGGTACCTACAGGGTACATCTGTGGTGCTTACAGTGTACATATTTGTTACTTACTGTATATGTACTTAGTGGGTAAGTACCTGGCACAGGGATTAAGATGTATTATGAAGTGACTTTTACTTGGTATACATGTGGTACTTAGATTCAAACCTGCTATTTATTTGGTACATACCTGGTACCTTCAAGGTGTGTACCTGGTACTTACCGGGTGTTTTCTTTATGCTGCTTCAAATGTTTTTTTGTCACACACAGTTTGACGTGTACTTGAGTATACCGGTGTAATTCTGTGGCACAGAAATGGAACAAACCTTCATGACCTGCAGAGCAAGAGGAGACGCTCCATGGTAACGCTTTTCCAAAGGTTCCTAAAACAAATATAAACAGGTTTTAAAAACGTAAATCGTATTTTATCACCGTTTGCAATCGTGCACATTTGTTTCGTGTCCTACTATTGTGTCGGGTTCAGGAATACTGACGCCGCTGAAGAAAACATTGGAACGAAAGATCTGCTGGTGGTGGGGGATCAGGTCACCTGAGGTCACAAATGAGACGTTTAGAGAAAACCATGAAGTCGGTGTGATGTTCCAGGTAAACGAGCTTCAGACAGAGAGTTTTTGTATAACGGGCAGTTTATTACACACAGTAGTTTGATCAAATGAATCGCTGCAGTTTGTTTACAGCGTGACCTGAAGATCAACACTGCTGGACAGAAAGAGCGACTTCAGCATCGAAGCAGCTCATGACCTCTTGTTTGTGGTTTGTGAAAGGTATTTCACTCGTTACTCTTCTGCGTCCATCACAGTTTTGATTTGTTCCTCCACATCAGGCTTTGACTCCTGACGAGGAATAAATAGTGCGCAGTGACTCACTGCTGTAAGTTTTCATCTTAAATACCCTCAAAGAGCCGAGCGCACGCTCCCAAACAAAAAGACAAAACGGTGTTTACAACGTGACACGTTTAAATCTTAATCCACTTTTGGTGCTGGAATATGTAAATGTGCTGTAACTGTTTTATCTCTGCTGTAACAAACCCACAAACTGAAAGCAGCTTTCTGCAGTCAAAGGTTCTGCTCGTTTGGAAGATCCGGCTTCACATTTTATAGTAAAATTGAAACAACTTTGCGTGTTTAGGTCTGGTTGACGAAAGATTACCGACTGTGTAAGTAGAAACCAGTTAATGATCTGTATTTACAGAAATATAAAGTAATGTCATGAAGGAGGCGGCACAGTAGAGCTGTCATTTCTAACCCAAACCCGGAGCCCGGCCCGGCCCAGATTAGGCCCGGGCCATAACAATGTGCTTAATGTGCGGGCCAGGCCTGTGTCGGGCTTTTGATTATGTCAGCGGATCAGACAAGATCCAATTATATGGCAACATGGCTTGCCATACATTCACCAGCCGCATGCCTGACCGGCCTTGAAAGAGGTAAAAAAAAAAAAAAAAAAAAAAAGTTCAGTGAAGCTTCAGATGGGACAGAAATAAGCGATCAGCACGAACGAAGCCAACTGTCATGAAATGGACGTTCATTCAGCCGCTGCACTCGGTGGATGCATGCCGCCGACGACCCCAACAGGTGAGATCACAAACTATCGGACATGTCAGAGCAGGGTCCGTGTCTGAATAATGCAGAATGCAGGCAGAAGCAGGGACTTAATGCCGTGGGGGAGGGGTTCAGACCTATAATTACTGTTAATTCGTCGGGTTGGGTGGGGTTTGGAAATGATGGCTACGGTCTGGGGCCGAGTCAGGTCAGATTTTTTTAGGCCCGTATGCAACTCTATGGCACGGTGGCACAGTTGGTACAGCTGTTGCCTCTCGGTGAGAAGGTTGCTGATTTGATTCCCGGCCATGTCTGTGCATGCATAGGTTTTCTCCAGGTACTCCAGTTTTCTCCCACAGACTAAAAACATGCATGTTAGACTGATGGTAACTCTAAATTGTCCCTCGGTGAGAGAGTGAATGTTTGTTTGTCTTGTTTGTCTCTATGTGTCCCTGTGATGGACTGGAGACCTGTCCAGAGTGTCCCCCACCTCTCACATAGAGATAGCTGGACATGGTCACCAGTGACCCCCACGACCCGAAAAGGAAGAAGCGGGTAAAGATAAGAGATGGATGGATGTCATGAAATAAACCTGGGTTCATGGAGGCGCTGTAGACTGTATAGTTTTAATACTGATCCCACAGCCACTCCTGTAACAGCTTACGATTTATGTGATGAAAAACCAAGTCAGTGCTGACTAAAACCTTCAACTTCTGACAATGTGGTAAAAAAGAAAACGTGAACATTATGATGACTTTGTTCTAACAACCAGAGTCAACACTGCTCTACTTACTCAAGCTTTCTCTAGAACTATGGATTTTTCTTTTAGAAAACTAAGTATGAAGGAATATAAGCAATAAAGCATGGAAAATACTAAAACTAAAATTTATACTTTACCATAATTTTTATGAGTGAGTACCAGAAAAGTCCTGAGAACCTGGTCCTGCTTCAAACACTCTGTTTGACAACCAGGCGGTTCTGGAAATATTTATCTACAGCTTGTAGTTTACACACTGATTCCTTCACTGTGTTTTGGTCTGTCTGTCTTATTAAGAGTGCTGCCAGGTAACGAGAGGCACAGGTGTGTCCCTAAAGAGCTACTGGCAGAAGTTTTACCTTTTTAAAAACCTTGGTTCTTTTTACTCTTCTACAGTTTACATATCGAATTGTCGGCCATTTTGTGGATTTTTTTTTTTTTACCGAAGGAAATCCCAAACTCTTCAGGAACTACTTGATCGTTTTGAAGCCGTTCTCACCGTACCCAGGGTTTTTCGGATGAGGTACAGTTGGTCGACGTCAGACTTCCCCGGCCAGAGTGGATTCCCGTTGAGTAGCTCGGCGAAAACGCAGCCGAGAGCCCAGACGTCCACTGGAGGTCCATACTGGGTGTCCCCGACCAGCAGCTCAGGGGCCCGGTACCAGCGGGTCGCCACATAGTCTGTGTAGTCATCCTCTGGTCCAGCTGAGTAAACATCACAGACATATGAGGACAGCAGATAAGACGCTGAATCTCAACAACCTAGCTCCATCTTACATCACAGATCTTATTGTTCCATATTTTCCCAACAGCGCACTTCACTCTCAGACTGCAGGTTTACTTGTGGTTCCTAGAGTTTCCAGCAGCAGAATGGGAGGAAGATCTTTCTGTTCTTAGGCTCCTCTCTTGTGGAACCAACTTCCAGTTTCTCTCCGTGAGGCTGACACATTGTCCTTGTCTATTTTTAAGACTTTCCTTTTTGATAAATCCTATAGTTGGGGTTTCCTGAGTTATCCCTTAGTTCTTCTGCTATAGGCTTAGACTGCTGGAGGACAAACTGACCACAGCTCTTCACTCTGCTGTCTCTACTCACTGTCCATGTCAATAACCCATTTTTCTTTCTTGCCACATGACCCACCTTGGCCCACTTCCTGTTTGTCTGTGTGTCTTTCCTGTCCTCTCAAACCTCAGCTGCCCGAGACAGATACGTGTGTGTTCGTTTACTGTCAAGATAACTTCTGAACCTTTGTAGACTGTAGTACCTGAGCACCATCTTCAACACACACATTGAGCATCTCATCTTTGCTTAAAACGTTGGCACTCACTGTTGGGAGTCAACACTGTTTGTTAGCAAAATATTTCACAAATCATTAGACAGTTTTACTGAAAATCTCAAAATAATCTACAAGATCCAACAAAGTTAAGTCAGGTCCTTTGGATGGTTTCTTTATGTTGAAATGTTTCGTCTTTCATCCAAAGGACTTCATCAGTCTGAGGAGCCTCAACAAACTCAATCTTCTCATAATGGGTCGACCAGTTTGATGGTGCTCAGATGGTTTCTGGAGTCTGCCCTCTCCCCTGTCGACTCGATTGAGGTGGTCATAGCTAAAGTGCTTCAAAACATCCTGATTCGGGGGTGGGGCTGAGGGCGGACTCCAGAAACCATCTGAGCACCATCAAACTGGTTGACCCCCTACGTGAAGGTGCTATAAGGTTTATAAGAATGAGTCTGTTGAGGTTCCTCAGACTGATGAAGTCCTTTGGATGAAAGACAAAACATTTCAACATAAAGAAACCATCCAGAGGACCTGACTGAACGTGGCTGAATGTTTCTACCTGGATTACTGAGCATGAATCAGGACATATTTTATCTACAACTGATTAATGTTTGGAGTCCACCTCATTCAAAGCTGCTTGAGCTGACTGACTGAATCAATAATAAACTGTTTTTATGCTTTCTATTATTTCAAATGTTATAAACTGTTTAACTGTTTTCTGACTATTATTTCAAATATTAAACTGCTCTTAAATGTTGTGCTTAGATGTTAGGTCAAACTGACCCGTGTATGCAACTGTTTTCAATTGTTTCTGAGGAGTTTTAGAAAGGAATGTTTTAATTACTCAGTAATGCCTTGAAGAGGATTTTAATTTTATACTGATTGATAGGTCAAGCTGACAGTGAATGTTATCACTCGGAGTGCCTGGAGGAAAGACTTGGCCCGTCTTTCCTACATGCAACTCCTTGAGTTGATGAGAAACATGTTTTGCTCGATGAAGGACAGAGTAGCACACAAACTTTGTGTAAGAGGGTATAAGAACAGGAGGACGCGCAGTAAGATTTTAGAGTCTGCTGCGAGTCTTCGGCCGAGACGTCCAGTGTGGTGTTGATGTATTGCTCCACTTGAGCTGTGTGGCTCTCCAGCTTCTGTGTCATGGTGAGAGCAATTCTGTTCATCAATACTGTTGAGATTGTACATCTAAGTATGATTGTATGATCGTTGCTTTGCTTTTGCTGTATCTGTGGCGGAATTAATAAATGACAATTATTTCTAGCTGAGACAGTTTGTTGAGTCTTTATTGCTTGAAGTTTTCATTGTGCCGACCTTTTCCCCGACCCTGTTATAAGTGTTAAATGATAAGAACCTAAAATTTCATAGAACATTTTTGGCATCACTCGCAGGAGCTTGAGAAAAGGCTGTACAATGTTTAAAAAGTAGCAACAGAAAGAGGAAGCTGAGATGGCTTCTGCGTTAAGTTGTACTGGGATGGAGCAAGTCCCATGTCAGTTGATTTGTGAAACTGTTGACAGTGGAGTGATATCGGGATCGAGCAAGTCCCCTTATCAGTTGTTAGTGCTTTGTTTGAAAGGCTATGGGGGACGCTCTGAGCCGTGGAATGATTCTCTGAGTGCCAGTAGTCCGGGTGATGTTTTAACCGCTTTGCAAGCAGTTGAGGTTACAAAGAAAACACCTGTGGCTGGGTTGCAGCGACGAATGTGGCTTTGTGCGACTGCATGGAAGAATTTGCTTGAAGAGAATCAGGAAACACAAACACAAGTGCTACAACAGAAACAGGCGCCAGAGGAAGCGCAGGCAGCTTGTTTGTTGCAGAAACAGCATGTGCAGCTGCTGAGCACCCAGCTGGACAACATGACGTTGCAGAAGGAGCTGTAACTCATGTCTCACTGTTGAAAAGAGACAAGCGCAGAAAAAAGAGGCGAACTGCGTCACCAAAAAGAGTCAGAGCGTTTGTTGCTCAGTTACAGCCAGGATGGGATCCGTCAAGTTGGGATGGTGACATCTGGGGAGATGAAGAGAGTGAAAATGATTATATCAGGAGTGAGAATGTGAATGAGGTGAGTGGAGCCGCGGTCAGTCCTCCCGCTGCTCCAGTGATGAGGAAAAATGTAAAACCTGTAAAGAGGCAAAGGAGAGAGCAACAAATAATACCAGATGTGTTGCAGGCGAGATTAGGGGCTGATGGATGTCCAGTGATGGGGCCGGATGGGCAGCCAGTGATGGATGTGGTGCCGCAGCCTCAACCCGATCCAGACTTAAAAATGATAGTTGAAGACTATGCTCAGGAAGAAGTTGCATATTTGTCAAAAAGATTTAAACAACAGGCGGGAGAACCTACAGATGCCTGGATAGCCAGATTGTTGGATGAAGGAGGAGGATGTGATAATGGTGAAATAAGGACAGGTGGTCTGTCACCCCTTACATCAGGGAGTAAAGGGAGTGTTACAAAATAAATGAGGTGCAGGCGTTTCTGTTTGTCTGTCTGTGGGTTATGTGTGTGTCACTGTTTTCGTTTGTGAGTGCGGGGGTTCTGTGTGTGTGTGTGTGTGTGTGTGTGAGAGAGAACTCCCCTCTCGGTGGGTGTGTGCATTCCGCGTGTATGAAAGGCTGAGTGCACTGTATAACTGGAAGGCGTCAAGACTGGTTTTGTTTTCCTGAAACCCGGTGGGGTTGACACACGAATCACGAAG
This sequence comes from Hypsolebias coamazonicus, assembly GCA_032273985.1. Classification (NCBI taxonomy): domain Eukaryota; kingdom Metazoa; phylum Chordata; class Actinopteri; order Cyprinodontiformes; family Rivulidae; genus Hypsolebias; species Hypsolebias coamazonicus. The sequence goes on from JAVCKU010000071.1 coordinate 54,940, forward strand.
CCAGTCTGTAAAAACCTTCATTAGAACCATAGATGACATCAGACCACATGTTGAAGTAGAAATTTATTGGAAAAAACGGTGTGTAAAAGTGTTTTTGTCATCAGTGTTTGTCTGTGAGTATGTGTGGAGTTGTCCATAAATCTTTGTGTGGAGGTGTGTGTTTCTTTGTGTGTGTCTATGTCAACATGTTAGGTTCTGTTCAGTGTGTGTGCGTCTGTTTAGTCTCCGAGGGAGAGAGAGCAGAGATGAGAAGAGCAGTGGTGGGGGCTGAAATAGCACCGCTGCAGCCTCTGCTGAGAAGGGGGAAGGAATCTCAAACAGTCCTGTGTCTGCTGACTGTCAAGTTCCCTTCTTTGGACAACTCTCAGCTTGTGGAGTGAGTGCAAAATGATGTGCGAGTGTGTTTGAGTGAAAATGGAGCCTCTGAAGGAAATTAAACCATACAAGCGATATAACATGCAGGTTTTTTTAAGTGCTCACTTAGCTCTAAAAGTTGGATTTTTATATAAATGTATAATTAGAGTAAAATAAAACAAAAAAGGAAAAAATAGGAAATGATGGCTGAAACAAAAATCAGAGTTTTTGTATATGGATATTACATTGTTTGGACAGCACATTTCATTTTATAGTGGCTCATCTTGTTTGTAAACGACAAATAACCACATGTTAATGAAACTATAAAGCCTTGCAGAAGTAATAGTAATTGATGCACCAACCATAGTCACAGCTAGAAGAACTGGTGGCTTTGGATCCACTGATAAACCTGGTGCTAAAGTGTGGGTGAGACAAGAAAATGGTCCTCCACGTGCTGCAGAGATAATAGCACAAGGAAAAGATGCAACACTGTCAGTACTGTACTCAGGGGAAGAAAAATGGGTAAATGTACCTGTTAATAAATGTTACCTGAGAAAACTAATCCATGTATTTTGTTTGTGAGTAGTTCTTTATTCCATTCCAGAGTTGATGTTTCCTTGGCGCTTGCTGTTTGGGGGACCGGAGGTACTCCACAATCATCATGACCGGACGTGGGCATCGCCTTGCGGGTGGTGTAGGCTGTTTGGGCATCATGTTCCTTGTCCTCGGTGTCATGGCGCTCCTGGTCAACCTCTCCTCATCCACGCCGGAACGTCTCCTGAGCACGACCAGAGAACACGTTATGCTGGGATGGAAAAAGGTGGCACAAAACAGGCAACAAGATGACTATGCATGTTCTACTAATAAGTCCTGCATTGTATCTAATGTAACCAGTGAATGCCCTTTATATCACTGTATGGGGTGTTACAGGAAAAATGATAATCGATTAATAGCGACTGCAGGATGCCAAATTACTGTGCAATCAAGGGTTAATACATGCCAATTAGAATCATTAACAAATAGAACCTGTATAACAAATGGGACTAACATGAATATACTGGCTACGGGAGAGCAAATAACAATTGGAAATTCCACTGAAATTAAGGGAAGAAGGTGGTTTGGATATGAGATTTTGGTTCTGCCAAATTCTACTATCACTATTGAAACACAATTGGCTCCAATTATAAATACCTGTAAGTTAATAGCCAAATCAATGTTGACCATGGATGTATATTGGAAAGTTGTGTTTCCAGCTATGCCAAAATGCCCCAGGAGGAGACGAGCCTGGTATGACACATTGCTTAAAGGAACAGGAACTGTGTCAGGAATCTCTAACACCATGGACAATGAGGTAACAAAAACAATGTTATCTAACACAGGACAACATGCATCTATGGCGGTCCATCAAATAACATCAGTGAAAACTCAAACTGAAACTGCCAAAATATTCTTGGAAGAAATGTCTTGGCAGTTAAACATATGGAATTCAACTGAAGAGATATTTGAAAATGTCTCTCGTGCCCTGAACTTGACTACCTGTAACATGCAAGTCCTGCATGTGCAGATGCAGAGGGAGCATTTCCAAAGGGTAGTAACCACTCAAAATCACCATGAATGGAGAAGATTGTGGAACATTACCCACACCGAATGGTTAACACTGAAACCTGCAATGACAAAGTGTAATGAGAACATATGTGAGGGTCACTGGATCCAACATCAAGTGAACAAAACAAGTACTGTTTGCAAGTATCATGTACTACCTGTGATAACTGTAAATGGATATTGGTTTTTGAAAATACAGGGTGAATGGTTCGAGCCACAGACGAATCTTACCTATGACATGCAATTGTGCGAGACTGCAAATAAAGGGAGTGTGTGTATGCTGCAAACCGGACATGTCAACCCATGCTTAACTAAAGACGGAGTATTGTGTGATTGGACTCATGAACCAACTAGAGATATGCTATGGCAAATTGGCCCACACACTTTGTGCGTAGCTACAATGAAGAGTCATCCTCAAATACCTAAAGTGCCTTTTTCAGGATGTCTGTATGGTGTACATATATGGAATTGGAACAACCAGACCTATCAATTAACTAATTACAGTTCATCAACTCGTTTAACACAGGTGCAATGGCAACTTTTGCGGGTACCTTGGCGAGTGTCCCTGGATCGTTTCAAATGCGCATTGAACGAATCTACGGAACTAAAAAGAATGATTGAGTCTCATAGGTCTAACATGTCCAGTCTCATGGTGTCCACTTTTGTTTCCCAGGGAAAGGTTTTGCATGCGACTAGACTCATTGAGCAAGCATCAGCTCATCACGGGTGGGATATTTTTACTGGAATGTCACCGACCGCCAGTCAATATGCACTACCTCCTTTGCTTGCTTTGTTGATATGTTTTGTTGTGTTAACTTTCTGCAATATATCCACTTGTCTCTATATTAGAAGGGTTAAAAGAGGAATTAATAAAAAGATTTATGACACTGCTTTAAGATGAAAGTCACTCTTAAAATAAGAGATGATTGGTATGGAAGAGCGAAATTGACTATGGCAACAGACCCAACCATCCAACCAGATGTCCTGATTATTGATTATTGGATAAGCCAAGACTACTCTCGAACTGTCTTAGAACACTTGGGACCAAGTGTGGCATTTTTTAACTTGTTACGAGAAACCATAGAAATATATACGGGAATTTATTGGAGAGTACCGTATGAAGTTTGGGGTGAACATTTCCAGAATTAATCAAAGACCAAAGGGTGGAATGATATAGATGAATCACTTTGGCTGTGGCTGCCTGCTTGGAAGGAGTCGACGAGGGACAGGACGGCCTCCAGAAACCATCTTGGCTCCAGCAAACTGGTTGGTCCACTTGAGTTGTTT
>JAVCKU010000071.1:119491-132903 GCA_032273985.1 Hypsolebias coamazonicus
TACATACATACATACATACATACATACATACATACATACATACATACATACATACATACATGCATACATGCATACATACATACATACATACATACATGCATACATGCATACATGCATACATGCATACATACATACATACATACAGAGGAATTGAAAATGAATATTACTGTATAAAATGGAAGAAAAACATTTTGTTACATTAAAGTACTTTTATTAATACAAGAACATTTCATATTTTAAAAAAAGTTTTTTAATTACAAATACAAAAAAAACCACCTGTAAACTTTATAAACAGATCAATGAAATCTTAAATCATGTGCTTGATCTCATTAGATGTAACAGTAAAAAGCAGACGTGTCAACATTTTCACCAGCCTCAGTGATTTCAAGAGTTTTAATGTTAAACAAACAAAAAAAAACAAACAACCTAATTAAAATAAAATCAATGTTTTCATCATCTCAGTTATGGAGCAGAAGGTCAGACCTTATGGTCCTTATCAGTTTTCTGACCTTTGTACGTGGCGTCAGAGAAAGGAGCAGATGAACGTCAGACGTAGCCGCTCCTGCCGTGGTCGCTTGGACCAGTCGACTTGTGTTGGGGGTGAATATTCATCGGCTGAGAATCGGAGCTTTTCTTGGGAGGTTCTGAACAGCTGGAGCAGAGGATGCTTCCTCCGATGAGAAGAAGAGCTGCCGCCACCCAGCCCAGGTACAGAGCTGCACCCATCTCCTTCTTCTTTTCCTCAGGTATGTCCGGATCATTGAAGTCCACAATAACAGAATAGGCGAACCACGACACGGGGATCATCTGGGCGAGACCAGCCAAGACGAGAGTCGCTCCGGCAGCTGCCAACACCCGAGCTTTAGCTGCCCGCTCGTCCACACAGTTGGTGCACTTTGATCCGATCGTGGCCATCAGAAGACCCAAAGCTCCCATCACAATGGAGATGACGGTGAGCGCACGGGCGGCCTGAAGGCTGGCGCTCAGAGCCAATATGGAGTCGTAGGGCTTACAGTGCACCGGACCTGATGTCTGGTACAAGCAGATCATCCAAATGCCCTCCCCTATAATCTCTGTTGAGAACTCCTTCATCCCAATCAAAGCTGTCACCTTCCACAGGGGTAAGACACAAGAAACGACGGCAGAGATCCATCCGAGCACAGCCAGAGCCACTGCCAGTATCTCCACACCCATGGAGGCCATGACGCCGCTGCCGTGCACACACCGGTCAGCAGAGACTCTGCAGGGCTCACGGGAATCAGCTGTTTTTAAAGGACCAGAGGTGGAGCTGCTTGTTATCTGTTGGTCAGATTTCATCCGTGTGACCTCACATCAGAGCCGCAGCTCTGAAGCAGAATCAGCTGCAGGTTAGTCACTCAGCTCGCACGTCCACGGAGGCGCTGTCACCCGCTTGGGCGTAAACTCAGTCTCTGCAGCTGTCAGCTCTGTGGGGGTGAAAGGATGACTGAACACAAAGTGGCCGATGACTTGCTAATAAACTGACTCTGCTGGCTAAACTTAGTCGTGTGTCATCGGCATATAGAATCACATCATTTACTGACGACTCTCAACGATCCCCGTTGAACTTTTCCATGAACTCTTGGCTCTCCTCAGGTGTGGCTTCAGAGTCTTTCCACTGGGTGGTCCAACCTGCTTCCAGCTCGGTTCCAAGTCCACGTTGGAGAAACTGTGGCAGAGGATGGTGTGTTTGTTGTGTTTGTCTTATTGAGACATTTCACGTGGTCGGTCTTTGATGACCACAATCGAGGCGGCGCTCAAGCTCTGTGGAAAACCACGGAGACCGTGTGGACCCGAGCAGAGGCGTCGCGAGTTGTTGTGGGACTCCACAGTCGAAAACGACACAGGGGTGAGTGGGAGCGTGCACGTTTTTCTGTCTCGTTTGTCTCCACGTGCTCCTATGATGGATTGTCCAGATCTGCTTTTGGAGTCTATCCCATTCAAGATGGCCGTTACATCCAGGTGACCTCAGCAAACACAGAACTACAGCAGTCAGTTGTACAGACACTGAGCTAAAATTTGGAGTGGTAGTAGCTGAGAGTCATCCTCAACACGTACAAGTGCTTTGCTTCAAACTTTACCAATAAATGTTGAACTAACAGTCATTCTGTTAGCAAAATATCTCGTGAAGTAATCATTAGGTGTTCATCTACAGCTGATAGCAGTCCCAATTCAAGATGGCTGCTCCAGCTAATCGACCTTCACCGACACCAAAACTGCTGCTCAGAATTCCAGAGCCGGAGGTTCGTGTGGTAGTAGCTGAGAGTCATTCCCTCAGGGAACGTTGGGTCTTTCTTTAGAAAAGCCCCAGGTTTCTGTTGGACTTCAGAGAAACAAGTTAACGAGTGTTGGAGCTTCAGGCAGGAGCTGCTTCGGCTGTTTGAACGTCTGCCTTCGAGTTTCAAACCGTTTTAAGCTGCAGATGTCAGCGCGCCGGTCCCTGTTCTGCTGCGTGATGTTAGCTGCTCCTCTGGGAGCTGAGCATCCAACAACCCGTGTGAGAACACCAACAACTGACTTCCTGTGGACGCGGCGAGGCTGATGGTCTGAGAGCGTCCGGGCGGGGCCACCCCGGCGCTTTCCAAGAACAGCTTGTGTAAACAACGAGCTCCGAGCCGCTTTGACCTGGCTCAGGTAAAACTCCTACACAGGACGCTCCAGTTTAAAGGATTTTTATGTTTTATTTTTAGAAATGATCAACTCAACACTGTTTCAATGTTTAGGTCAATTCTTTAAAGAACATTTGAAAACAGTCTTTAAATCTGAACGTTTAAAATATTTTGCAAATTCATACCTTTTTGTAAATAAAAAAAAAACTTAATATTTATGAGAATTTATAAAAAGTATCTTTTTGATTTTCCTTTTTTTATTTCTTTTGTACATTTTTTGTAATAAAACTATGTTTGCATTACTTTGTTCTATTTAACCAATCATAAATCAGAATTTACACTTTCGCAATAATTTAGGTTTATTAGCAAAAATTTACCCGGTTTCTTCAATTCCTTCAGAAAATATTTTCTCTGAAATTTTCCTCAGCCACTGGCTCTGTTACCGTCTTTGTTACTTTTACCTTTTAGCTACTATGTTGCTAATGTTAGCTTTCAGCTATAGTGTTTCTACAACTAGTTTTTAGCTGCTGCATTGCTAATTTTAGCTTTCAGTTAGCTTTTAGCCACTGTGTTGATAAATGTAGCTGTCAGCTAGCTTTTAGCTACTGTATTGCTAATTTTAGCTTTCAGCTAACATTTTTCTACAACAAGCTTTTAGCTGCTGTGTTGCTAATTTTAGTTTTCAACTAAAGTGTTTCTACAACTAGCTTTAGGCTGCAGTATTATTAATTTTAGCTTAGTTAAACTGTTTCCAGAACTAGCTTTTAGCTACCGTGTTGCTAATTTCATAATAGCTAGTTTTCAGCTATTGTCTTGGTAATTTTAGCTTTCAGCTAATTTCACTACAACACGCTTAGACTGCATTGCTGATTTTAACTTTCAGCTAAAGTTTTTCTACAACCAGCTTTTTGCCACTGTGTTGCTAATTATAACTTTCAGCTAAGGTTTTTCTACAACTAGATTTTAGCAGCTGTGTTACTAATTTTAACTTTCAGCTAAAGTTTTACGACAACTAGCTTTTTTGCCACTGTGTTGCTAATTTTAGCTTTCAGCTAAAGTCTTAATACAACTAGATTTTAGCAGCTGTGTTACTAATTTTAGCTTTCAGCTAAGGTTTTTCCACAATTAGCTTTTAGCCACTGTGTTGCTAATTTTAGCTTTCAGCTAAAGTTGTTCTACATTTAGCTTTTAGCTACTGTTTTGCTACAGTTGGCTTTTAGCTATTGTTTTGCACATTTAGATTTTTTTGTAAAATGTTTTCTATTTGAAGCATTTAACTACTGTTTTGCTACAGTTAGCTTTTAGCTACTGTCTTGCTAAAGTTAGCTTTTAGCTAACGTTTAGCAAATTTATTTTCTATTTTGACTGCAACAGTTCCTTCTTCAAGTCTCAGCAGTTATTCGGCTCTCATCTGAAGGTTTTCATAGAAAATCTAATTTTCTGGTTCTCTTCAACATGATATGAATAAACGAGTGTTTTAGCAGCTAAAGGTCTCCTTCATGGCTGAAATTCTCCTTCATGGCTGCTCCTCTTTTGAAAGCAAAGCTGTTGCTGGTTGGGTTCAGATTTCCCGTCACTTCAGATTAAACCGAATCATTTCGGGCTTTCGACTGTAGATCGAGGCCGAGCCGTGACATTTTAAACCGGGCCTGTGATCAGAGGAACTTCCTGACATCTTCTGCGGCGCCTCGTCGCCTTCGCCTCTTCTGGTTTCAGTCCTGCGACTCTGACGTGCGGCAGGTGTTCGTCCACCTGCTGCTGCTTGAGCAGAACCATGGAAGGAAACTTTTATTGATCTTAACGTTCAGCTCGTTGGAAACAGCTGCTGTTTTAAATGTGTTTTATAAATAAAGTTGACTTTTGTTCTGTCTGGACTGAGACGTTTTTGTCTTCATGAAGGTGAATATCTGCAGAGCTGCAGATGAATGGAGTCTTTGTGGCTCAGTTCGGACTCAGTTACCCCCCCCCTCCCCTCGCAGGTGGATACTTTTAGCTCTTATTCAGTTTCACCTGGTGACGGGAGGACGGGTCATGAAGAAAGGGGGTGTAAGTTGCTCTTCAGGAACAAGCCCCTCATTGTTCCTTCCCCTCATCAAATACCTTCGGCTCTTATCAGCTGCATGTCCACTCTGCTGCATACCACAGATTATTAAATGAACTGCACATAAAAATACAGTTTCTTTCAGGAGGCTCTGCTTGTTTATTTGGAAACTTAAAAAATACAAACCCTTTATTTTGGGAGGAGGTGCATGCATGCTGCAGGAGAGTCAGGGCTTCTCAAAGAAAACGACTGAATCTGCACGAAACCGAGTTCACGTAGAACAAAGGACAGCACGTTTATCAGCCGAACGTTCCTCAGTTTTAGCTGAGCTTTAAGGTACTCACTGAAAGTCACACAGATCACAAAGAAACAAAACGTGCACGTTTTTTTCTCCCACAGACAGAAGCAGCCGGAGTCGTTGAACACGTGTGGCGGAGCTGCTGGGGCCGCTCAGACCTGCTGCGTAAAGAACGCAGATCGATGCTGTTGTTTACGTTGGGTGCAGACCCACATCTCTGAACCGAGAGTCTGAAAAACTACCGGAGCGAGGCCCTTGGAGCGGCACTGTGTGGCGCAGTTCAAACTTTATTTCACGCGGCACCAGCGCCGTTTACGTCCACCGGCTGCCCTCAGAGCTCGGGGCTCCCTCACACGTAGTCCCTTTTCGTGTATCGGCTGACCGACGTGGGTTTGACGGCTGAGTAGTCCACTCGGGGAGGCGCGGAGCCGCCTCCGCTCGGCGGGGATCTTTGTGGGCAGGAGCAACAAAGCAGGGCCCCCCCCAGAATGAGCAGGCAGGAGGCAGCCCAACCAAAGTACAGCGCGTTCCCAAACTCCCTCTTGGCCGTCTCCTCCAGCAGCGGGTCGTAGAAGCCCAGCACGATGGCGTGGGCCGTCCAGGACACGGCCACCAGCAGCAGCAGTCCGGCCACGATGAAGGTCCCCCCGGCGGCCACCACCAGGCGGGGTTTGCTGCTCACGTCCCGGCTGCAGTTGGTGCACTTGGCTCCGGCCACGGCCAGGCAGATGCCCACGATGCTCAGCACCATGGAGACGATGACCAGGGCGCGGGCCGCCTGCAGGTCCACCGGCAGCCCCAGCATGGACTCGTGCACCTTGCAGTGCATCTGACCCGTGCTCTGCACCGAACAGTTCATCCACAAGCCCTCCCAGATCACCTGCGAGATGACGATGTTCTGCCCGATGTACGCCGTCACCCTCCACATGGGCATGCCGCAGGCCACCATCACCCCCAACCATCCGGCCACGGCCAGGATCATGCCCAGGATCTCCAAACCCGCAGAGTACATGGTCCGATCCGAGGGGCGAGACGGAGTCTTATTGCAGGGGATTCTCAGGACAGAAAGCCTCCTGTGTCCACAGAGATGGAGACGATATCGGATCACCTGTGGAAGACTTTAGTGAGGGAGAAGCAGATCTTTATAGAGCTTAGACTGAAGGTGGAGTCAGCTCAACGTGGCATCATGTTTGACTTCAAACTCGGGGATCAAAACGCTCCCCGCTGCCTTTACATCAACTTCAAACCAGCGAGACGTTGAAACGGTTCCTGCTGGTACCGGGTATTTTCAAAACCTAACCAGTGCACTGCACAAAGATTCAGATGAAAGTGTTTTCTTCTACCAGAAACAATAATTAATAGAAATCTGTCGCTGGAATCTTTAACTGCGTCGGTTCTGATTCGATGCGGGTGAATCCACGGAGAGACGCCACGCCGGTAACTTTCACCAACCGCGAAGAAGAACAGAGTCCTCCACCGAACGAGGACAAAAAGAACTTCAGCTCTTGTTTTCTGTTGGTCTGTCACGTCTGAGAGGGAGAGAAGAAGCTAAATGAAACTTATCATTTGTGTTTTTATTTAAAAATAAAGCAAAGCACTTGATCAAATGAAACATAAGACAAGATTTCATGTTTTGAATTTCTTTAATAGCTGTGGGATGTCATGGCAGCTCGTTTATCTTCTCAATGATGAAAATAATTACCGGTATTTTCCATTTAAATGAATAATGCTTTATTTCTCTGCTGTTATCATACATTTTAAAGACCCCCCCCCCCCACTCCCCCAGCCCTTGACTTATTTTATCCAACGTCGTCGTTTTTGAAGTTACTAACTAAACTGGTTGAAGAATTCTTTGAACGGGTGCAATTATCTCCTAAAATATCCAGTTTTTTTTTTTATAATCTGGTGAACAATGGAGTCGTTGAGTTTGCACAAGCGAGCTTCACCACTAATTAACAAAAAAGTCACCAGAGGTCAAAGGTCAGGGCTGCGGCTCATCCAGACTTTAAACACAACCTGAGAGCAACACGGTGGGTTTACAGCGCGTAAAAACGAGCAACAGCTAAATCTACCAACTAGCCGAAGAACTGAGCTCTGAACAGATGTGTACACAGTATTTATCTTTTTTTTTAATTAAAAGAACTGAGACTAGAAAATATAATGCTGTTAGAATGACACAAGCTCCCAGAAGCCTATTATTTTTATTGTTGCAGTAAATGAAACGGCTTTATCTCTATTTTAGCTGAGTATAGCTGTTTGAACTGACCTGTCTGTTTCAGCTCATAAATAACTTCTTAGAGTAAGCGTGGCTCATGGATTATTATTTGTGACATCAGGTACATGAACATCAAATTTGATGCAAACCATGTTTTAAATCATGTTTTTAGTAAAGCTGGTGGTAATGAGAATAATATTCTGCTTTCAGCTACAGCGTGGCTGCTTTGGATTCTGCTAATTTGAGCTTTTACTAACAGTTGACTATAGGTTAATGATAAGTTTAACTATTTACCCTTTTTTGGGGCTAATTTTAGTTTTACTTTGCTTAACTGTTTTGTTAACTTTACCATCAGTTGTGTGTATTTTTGCGTGGGTTCTGCTCATTTCAGCATATGTTTAGCCAATGTCAGCTACATTTTTGTTTTAGCATATGCTATTTATAGTATTTTCTTTATTTAGGGAACTTCAGTATCTGTCTTGCTCATTTTAGTTATACTCTATTGGTTTTAGCTACAGCTTTAGCCAATGTTTTGCTTCTTTTAGCTAATTCTTTCTAATTTTAGCATCTCTTTTGCGTCTTTTAGCATGTGTTTGGGGTCAGTTTAGCTACTTTTGCTACAGTTTTGCAAACTTTTGCTTTTACCATAGTTCTAGTTTAGCTTTAGTTTTAACAACCTTATTTTTTTTGTCTAGCTCATTTAACCATAATTACTGCTCTGCTACCTTTTTTGCTGCACCTATTTTGGTACTAATAGCTACTTTTTTGTGTGAATTGTCATTTTGGCATCTGCTTAGCTAATTAGCTAATTTTACCATCTGCAAACTTCAGCTTGTGTTCTGCTGTCATTTGTTTTAGCATTTGTTCAAATAATTTTAGCTACTGTTTTGGTAAATTTATCTGTTTCACTATTTTTTGTGACTGTTTTGTAGTTTTTAGCTTTAGCATATGCTTAGCTAATTTTAGCTACTGTTTTGCTAAATACACCAGCTGTTTAGCTAACTTTAGTTTCTGTTATACTGCTTTTAGCTTTAGATAATTTTAGCTATTATTTTACTTAGCTCATTTTAGCACCAGTTTAAGCTCATTTCAGCTTTCTGTTCTGCTGCTTTTAGCTTTTGTTTTAGATAAATTTAGCTATTGTTTTACTCCTCTTAGCTACAGTTTTGCTCACTTTAGCACCCGTTTAGTTAATTTTAGCTATCAGTAATCTGTTTTGCTGCTTTAAGATTCTAGCTACTATCCCACAGCTTTAGCTTGTGCTCTGCTCACGTGAGCTTGTGTAATTTTACCCTCTGCAGCTGATTTTAGCACTCCTGCTTGTTAATTAAATGCTTCTCGCTGCTGCTGCAGGGTTTTCCTGGCAGGGGGAGCCATGTTAGCTTCAGTTCTTGTCTGAACCCACCTCAGAAACTTCTGTTTTTAGCTTGTTGCTGTCAGAAGAACCATGAGTGTTCAGTTTTAGGGAGTAGCCGGCCCTCGCTCGTCATTAGAAACACGTTTCTTTTCTGCAGAAAACATAAAACATGAAGCAAACAACCAAACATTAAACACGTTAAGGCATGTTAAAATTAGCCTTTAAGATCCATTAAAACACACTAACATGAAAAACTTGGTGTCTTGTTCTGAGATTAGCATTTAAACAATTAACCCAAGTTTTACAATGAACTACATTTCTCCAACCCTCAAACCTTTTTGCAGGTGAAATAAAGTGTGGAATGTTAGACTTTATTTTAATCAGCGTTCATCATTTCAGGGTTTCACAACATTCGCAGCAGGTGCAGCAACCTGCCTGGACCTTTTCCTGGAAACAGTCGTGTTGCTGCTTGCAGGGCTCCTTCACATCCAGAGCCGTGGGAGTGGGATCCGGTCCGACCGGTTCTGAAACGTACAAAAGTTTTTTTAATTTTAATTCTCTGGTAATTTCTCACAAAGATCCAAGGAGGTCTGAACAAACAGAAAAACACGTGACCGAGAGTTTGAATGGTCTGACTGCCTTTAACATGATCATTGACATAACGGTTTACCTGCGTGTTAGTAAAATATCTCATGAATCACTGGATGAATATTAATATTCAACATGTTTAAGTCAACTCAGTTGAAGAAGGCTGCCACAGCTTAAAAAAAAGTACAATGTTTTGTAGTAGTAGATGAGATTCATACCCAACATATACTCTGAGGGCAAATGGATTGAACAGATGGTTTATTTATTTTTTTATTTAGTGAGAATTTGACAGTAAATATTTACAGCCGTCTGTTTTTCAGTCAACAAAATATGAAACCATCAGGAATGAATCATTTTGTATAAAACTAAATTAATTCAACCTTTATTTCTACAGGTTGGTCTCAATGAGCCCCAAGGACTCGTTTACAGGAGAGACCCGATTTAATCAGATTACAATAGACAATCAGAGGTCATCATTGTCATCATTCTTAGTTTGTAGCCAGGTCTCACTTGTAAATGAGTCCTCGACGCTCAATGGGATTAACCTGCCTAAATAAAGGTTGAAAAAAAAAACATGTAAAAATTGAGATTCTGACATCCTACAAGTGTCTGAGGGTTCATCTGAACCACAAACTGGACTAGACTCTGCTGCCGGAGCCGACTCCACCTGCTCAGAGGACTCGGGTTCTCTGGAGTCCAGGGGGAACTCCGAAAGGCGCTTCAGAACTCTTGTGGCCACATTTTTAAGGTGCGCTGGGCATTACTGACAGGAAAAGGGTGGACAAACTCCTCATTCTGTTATTTCATTGACACAGACGTGGACACGGCTAACCAGAAAGTTAGCTTTACTAATGCTAAACTGCTAAACAGGTTACAAAAATTAGTGGAAGCTAATAACGCTAACTGCTAACAGCTAAGACTGTTACTGCTCAGGGAACCCAGATTTGAACGAGACAAGACTCTGGATTGAAAAAGGTAACGTTGTGTACCTGGATGATTGAGCATGAACTTTGTTGTTACAATGTTTATTATTTACAGTGATAAGAATTTACAGTTGATCCTCTGGAGCTTCTGAGGAGGAAGGAGATGGTCAGGTGGGTTTGGCTGTATGGTCCAGTTGGAATAATAATCTGGTACATGTTTTCTCTTGCAGGTTGGAGGAGGTGAGATGGCACTGAATGGATCCAAGAGGAGCTCCAGGGATGAGAGGCCAGGTTTGTCAGGCAGAACCGGGGAAGCTGGCAACTGGCTGGAGGCAAGGCATGAGGAGACTGGACCGAGGAGAACCAGGACCGGGCCGGGACCGAGGAGGCAAGATGACTAGGAACAAGAGAAGCAACGTAAGTAGATTTACGTTTAGTAAATATTCAGATCAGAGGCGTAAATACCATTAAGGTCAAATGCTCCAGCGAAGAGTAGCACTCGACTGCAGCCTGAAGTCCAGCAGGAACTCATCGGGTAGATGGCCGACAGCTGGTGGTGATTAGCGGCCATCTTGGAGTGTAGAGCTGCAGCCGGTAGTACTCTCTTACAAACGCGACCATCACTCAGTCTGCATCATGTCTTCATCGCCTTCCAGATGAAATTAGTTTGATTCTATTGGTTTGATTTGAAGGTGGGCGGGGTCATTTCTGGCATTTTGGCCAATCCAAACCAGAGTTATAGCACTGCATAACGCAGGTAGACACAAAATGCTAACGATGCTACACGCGCACACGGCGCACGTGTGCAACGCTGCGTGTATGAGGGGATAGTTGGAATAAATGGCATAAAATGTAGAGCAGAGGAAGCGTCTGAGCTCATTTTTAAAGATTGCAGGATTAATTTTTAAAGATTGCAGGAGCATGAAAACCCACAGTGCTGTTCAGCTAGTTGCTGCTGCTGCGACAACCAATCATGTTTTGTCACATGTACGTGGAGTCAGCCAATAGCGTGCCTAACGGACACTTCGAGACACGCCCACAACAGACTGGAACAAATCCATGAATTTTGTTACAGGGTTTAAAGTTAGTGGCACCTAATTTAGCAAACGCTAATTAGTTTGCTAACGGTTTCCAAAGTTAGCAAAAACACTTATCCGCTAAACGAAAAGTTAGCTTAGCTATTAGCCGTTCGCGGATTAGCGTAACCGTGCCCACCACTGCATTGACAGATGTTCTGTTTGAGCTTCAGGTTCTGGTTTGTGTCCCGCCTGGACATTTGGGACTCATCAGAGATGTTTTCCGTTCATAAATAACCCTCTGAACTGTGACTGAACCAGGACCCGAGGGCTCGCTGACACGTCACACGTTCCAACCGTTCAAACCCAAACTGAAGTTAGCGTAAAACCAACAACGATGATGAACTAGTTTGTTGCTTTTCTTATTTGTGTTTTGATTTTAAAGCACTTGGTGTGTAAAGTATACTTTACAAGTAAAGTTTTGTTGTCTGAAAGTGCCCCAAATGGTCACCATGGTAACCACACACCTGTGTCTGTCACTCCCTGGTACAAACTTAGGAAATACAGACAGAAACGACCTAAAAAGTAAGCCTCAATCATTCACGGCAGACCTGTAAACTTCAACCGTGAGCGGCAGAAGACTCCGATGGTCGAGTGTTTGAAGTTTTATGATTCTTCAGCGTTGCGGGGACATTTTGAACAGTTATTTTTTGGTTCTTGTTCATTCAGTTTGATTTCCTGTTACGAGAAGTCAAAGCACATTGGTCCAGACTGAGATGTCTTTTTCCAAAGCTGCAGAAAGAGAAGCAAACTGAAAGCTGATGTAATGAAGAAATATTAATAAGTTCAATTCAGTTCAGTTTATTTATAAAGCGCCAAGTTACAACAGAATTCATCTCAGGACACCGAACAGAAACATTCATATATAAAATAATAATTGAACATTATTTATCTGAGGAGCAGACTGCTCTGACTTTAACTCCATCACTGAACTCTCATCTTGAGCGAGCATGAAGGTGACAGTGGAAAGAAAAAACTCCCTCATGAGGAAGAAACCTTTAGCAGAACCAGGCTCAGGACAAGCGACCATCTGCTTCGACCAGCTGGGTTTGGTAGGAACAGGAAGGAGGAACAAATACACAATGGCAGGTCAAGAATGCCATGTTAAGATAGAAATTATATCAAATGTACCGGTAACTATTAAATTTTAACAATTCATTCAAGGAAATTTATCAAAAAGGAAAGACTTAATCCCAGTCTTAAAACAATGTGTCAGCCTTTGAGACAGAAACTGGAAGTTGGCTCCACAATAGAGGAGCCTGATAACTGAAAGAGGAAATATGGAACAATAAGATCTCGAATGTAAGATGGAGCTAGGTTGTTGAGAGTTTTGTAGGTTAGAAGTAAGATTTTGAATTAAATGTTGGACTTGACAATGAGCCAATGGAGGGAAGCTAAAACGGGAGAGATATGATCTCTCCTGCATTTAAACATTTAAACTTTTGTTTCTGTGACTTAGAAAACTCTTTTCTACACGTTCTAAAAAAAAAAAAATCAGTGCACGCCAGTAAATTATGAAGAAATCAAAGGCCTAGCATTATTTGAGGGAATGCACATCACTCACCGCCTTCCACGCCAGATTTAAACCAAAATAATGTCACGCTGAGAAATGACAGAGGTGTAGTCGTTCTGGTCGAACCTTCAAATTAACGTTAAGCACAATCTCTGAAACCCAGTCAGCTGTTTATAAATCTTTTCTGCAGGGACCTGCTCAAATAATCAAGACAGCCGACTCACTGCTGCAATTTATTTGCACACTCGGCTAAAACAAAAAAATATATACAGTATATCTATAAGTTGGCTTATATACAAATTACTATATACTGTATATGGTAAAAAGTGATAAGCTACACATTATGTTATATTTTTTGTATCTGATTGTTGTCTGAATTGATTGTCTGAATTATTTTTTTAGGTAGGGTCAGATGTTTTATATTTCATGTGGTTTTGTAAATAGTTTTTTTTCTGTGTATTTTTTTTAATTGAAATGAATAAATAAAAAATAATAATAATAAATCTGTTTTTGACTTGGAGAGGGTTACGAAAGTCACACTACCACACAGTAAAAGAGTCGACCACCTTCTGAACAGAGCAAAGAAGTCAATCAGAGGCAAATCTGAAGTTTTAGTTTACCCAGAAAAAAATAAATTTATGACAGAGAGCACTGCTGGACGAGTCACTTTTCCTCCACTGACTGTTCAGATAACAGCAGAGGACGTTCCCTTTTCCTCTTTTAGACCCTTATTTTACCATTTTCTGCTGAGGGTGAGTTGTAAAACGAGCATGT
>JAVCKU010000071.1:149353-159927 GCA_032273985.1 Hypsolebias coamazonicus
CCGGTCCACGTGTGAACGCTCCGGTTTAAAACGACGCACACGCCACTGATGTGCCAGAAACCGTAAACGAACGCCACGGGGCTTCAGCTAGCCCGAGCGAAGTCTCGTCAGCTCACAGAATGCAGGCAAACATAAAAAATGGAACAGCTCCATTTCAAGAAGATCCTCACACTATGGGGTGCCGTTTGTAAAGGTACACAGTCAAAAATTAACAGCAGTGTTTTTTATTTATTTAACCTTTAATAAGAAAAAACGTTTTGTTTTTGAATGTCATATTTTCACCATGTTATTCATACGTTTATAAATGTCATAGTTCCAAAATAAAAACAAAAATAATTTACAAGCTAAATATTTTGTTTATAAACTAAATACTTAACTTGCAAGTTAAATAGTTATTTAGCAAACTAAATATTTAGTTCCACACTAAATATTTAGTTTACAAACTAAATGTTTATGAACAGGCTAAATGTTTAATTTACAAACAAAATATTTAACTTGCAAGTTAAATATTTACATACAACCTAAATATTTTGTTAGAAAATTAAATATTTATTTTGGAAATTAAATGTTTAGTTTGAAAATAAATATTTAGGTATGAGTTAAAAATTTAGTGAGCAAAGTAAATATTTAGTTTAGGATTTAAATGTTTAGCTTATAAATTAAATGTTTAGTTTAGAATTTAACTATTTAGCTTGGACAATAAATATTTATTTTTGAAATTAACAGTTTAGTTTAAAAATAAAATTTTAGGTCTGAGCTAAATATTTAGTTGGCAAATTAAATACATAACTTGCAAGTTAAATATTTAGTTCCACACTAAATATTTAGTTTGCAAACTAAATGTTTGTATCCAAGCTAAATGTTTGATTTACAAACTAAATATTTAACTTGCAAGTTAAATATTTAGCTAGCAAGTTAAATATTTATGTACGACCTAAATATTTAGTTAGCAAAGTAATTTTTTATTTTGGAAATTAAATGTTTAGTTTAAAAATAAATATTTAGGTCTTAGCTAAATATTTAGTTAGCAAATTAAATAATTAGTTTAGGAATTAAATATTTAGCTTGGACAAAAATATTTAGTTTGGAAATTAAATGTCTGGTTTTGAAATAAATATTTATCTTGGAAATTAAATAATTAATTTACACCTAAATATTTACATCATTAACTAAATATTTAACTTGCAAGTTAAATATTTAGTTTGGACATAAACATTTAGTTTGTAAACAAAATATTTAGTGTGGGGTGTAGTTTATTTAGCTTGCTAAATAAATATTTAACTTGCAAGTTAAGTGTTTAGTTAGTGAACTTTGACATTTATAAACGTATGAATAACATGGTGAAAATATGGCTTAGAAAAAAACCCACTTGTTTTTTTTTTATTATTAAAGGCTAAATAAACCAAAATATTGCTGTTAATTTTTGACCGTGTAACTTTACAAACGGCACCCCACAGCAGACAGCCCAAAAGTTTACATTTGTGATTGTTGTTAAGTCGAGCTCTGAACGTAGTGTCCAAACACTCCCTCTGTTTCAGTCAAACCACGACCTGATGACTTTAATGAGCTGACACTTTTACTTGTGCATACATTTTTGTTGACCACAGTTCCAGGAAAGCCTCACGCCTGTTTTTGTTCTGCGCACACACACAAAGCCTTGTAGGGGTGGAATAGTTTGACAGGCCTTCTAAAGTTTCCTCACGCCTCCCATCCCTCGGCTGCTGCAGGTGCACACACACCTGATCATCTCATTCTTCTCTCAGAGGCGCTCACATTCACAGCGATGGCTTCCATGGGGCTGCAGATGGCCGGCTGCGCCGTTGCCCTTTTCGGCTGGATCGGGGTGCTGATTGTTTGTGCCATTCCCATGTGGAGGGTGACGGCCTTCATCGGGAACAACATTGTGACGTCGCAGGTCATCTGGGAGGGCATCTGGATGAGCTGTGTGGTGCAGAGCACGGGCCAGATGCAGTGCAAGGTGTACGACTCCATGCTGGCCCTGAGCACAGACCTCCAGGGGGCTCGAGCTCTGGTGGTGGTCTCCATCATCACCGGCATCGTAGGACTCCTCATCGCTTTTGTCGGAGGGAAGTGCACCAACTTCATCCCAGAGGAGAGCGCCAAGGCGAAGGCCTCGGTGGCAGCAGGTGCGATCCTGATCATCAGTGGGATCCTCTGCCTGGTTCCTGTTTCCTGGACCGCCAGCATCATCATCAAGGACTTCTACAGCCCTCTGGTCATAGACGCTCAGAAACGAGAGATTGGAGGCTCCCTTTACATCGGCTGGGGCGCTGCGGCGTTACTCATCTTAGGAGGGGGGCTACTGTGCTCCAGCTGCCCCCCCAAGGAGGAGAACACCCCCTCTGTGAAGTACCTCTTAAACAAGGCGGAAGGAAAAGGCAAAGAAGAGTCGTATCTGTCTGACACGCCGACAAAGACCTACATCTGAGGCATGAAGACAGCTGGAATCAGGAAGAGCTGTCTGGTTCTTTTTAAACTGAAGGCCCGCGGGCCAATCGTGGTCCTGAGTACCATTTTATCTGGTCCCAAAGATCATCTTTTAAACACTTTAAAAGTGACTTGTCAATCTTTGATGGATTGAGTCCTTATTTTGTTTAAAAAATATGGTGCGCATATGGAAGGTTTTCAACCCTGAAGCCAAGAAAATAAATCAGAACTTTTCAGTAGTCTTTGATTTTGACACTGAGCAACAAAAGCTCTATTCGCACGGGATTAGCTTTACCTAGGGACCACAAGAAATCAATAAATTACTCCCCAACGTTTGCTTTTTATGTGGTGCGTTTGCACGGGATAACCAAAGCCTGAGATTTTTTATGAATTATGAACATCTTCCGGATATGATGTTAACGCACTGCGTATTGCGTAACATCCGGTTGATTTTGCTCCTTCTCTTCAGCCTTTTCTTTTTTTGGGCAACCGTTATGGGTCGATAGGCTTTTGCTGGTCCAGGAACCCAAAGGTTATTTATGCACTCCAATGCAGCCAAAAGCAAATGAAAATGTGCCCTGGAAACAAAAAAATGCCTAATTACGTATCGGATCCCGCCCATTTCTGTCCAAATCACAGAGATGCCTATTCACATTGGATTAGTGTTATCGCAAGACTTCAGAGTTCAGCAAAATATAGTAGATGATTTATGGGATGCCATTTGTAAAGTTACACAGTCAGAAATTAACAGCAATGTTTTTGTTTATTTAGCCTTTCATAAGTAAAAAATAGTTTTTTTTTAATTTTTCAAAGTCATATTTTCACCATGTTACTCATACACTTATAAATGTCATAGTTCCAAACGAAATATTTATTTTACAAGTTAAATATTTAGTTTACAAACTAAATATTTAACTTACAAGTTAAATTGGACCTAAACATTTAGCTTGTAAGTTAAATATTTATCTGGCAAGTTAAATATTTAGGTCTGAGTTAAACATTTAGTTAGCAAATTATTTATTTTTGGAAATTAAATGTTTAGCTCGGAAAATAAATATTTTGGTCCGGGCTAAATATTTTATTTGGCAATTAAATATTTAGTTTAGGAATTAAATGTTTAGCTTAATTAAATGTTTAGTTTTGACAATAAATATTTAGCTTGTAAATTAAATTTTTAGTTTGGAACTATGACACTTACAAATGTATAAATAACAATGTGAAAATCTGACTTTGAACAAAAAACTATATTTGTTTCTTATGAATAATATCTAATCTAAATAAACCAAGATATTGCTGTTAAATTTTGACTGTGTAACTTTACAAATGGCACCCCATAGTAATTTGCAGGGGGATTTTTACTTTACAAATTACTGACATGGCTGATTCGCCCAGGATTAACAACACGGATAATCTCCGTAATTATTACAAATAGCATGTGGTCTATAGGTAAAACTAATCTTGTGCAAATACGGCTAAAGGACACACAATTAGGACCATTCAAATTCTAAAGAAAAAAGTCAAAGGATGCATATTTTAATGCATTTATTAATATTTTACATTCAAATGCTAGTAGCTGTATGGATTTTTATTAGCTGATTTAATGAATTTTGATGAAAATATTAGATGATGTAGAGAAATGCTCGTGTATGTAACAATGATTAATTTTTGTTCTGACTTCTCTGTGTCATTCAGAAAAAAAAGTCATATTTAAGTATGAATAATTAGACAAGCACAAACAGAACATTTCAACTTGTATATATGCTTTCAGTCCATATGGGCTGAGATTGACCCACGTTTTAATATTTTTGAGTTTGACAGCTCGTCCAAAAGAATCAAACACAAAGAATTGAAGGAAATCTGCACTTTAAAGGAATGAAGATACTTCCTGTCTGAAACTGCTTCAATCAGGCGTGATTTTAGTTTAGGAACTTTTATTAGTTCTGAAAAGTCACTGATTTAGAACAACTGTTTAATAAAAGCACTTAGAATTGTTTTATCATTTATTTTATTATTATTGTTTTAACCAATAAAGGACTTTGTGTTCTACTTTTCCAGGTGAACCTGTTTGTTTATTTGCTTCAAACAAAATGCACCTGTAGGTTTCTGAACCGGCCAGAACCGGTTGGTCTGGTACCGGCTGGCTCATTATCTGCAGAACAAAGGTGTTGAGAACTGAGCGAGGCAGAAATGACTCCTGCAAGTTTCACTGAGCGTTTCCAGCTCCCTGCATGAAAACACACACAGGACGGGAAGAATTTAAACGTTTGTTAAATGTTAAACTTACAGTTGAACTTTCCCATCAGTAAAACAACAAAATACAACAGGGAATGTGAATTATTTAGTCAACAGACCGACTAGCCTTATGTACACGATCAGAGTAGAGTTAGCACAGGATAGTAGGATAGAACGCACTGTACGGCCACTTTTCATTTTCAGAGATTATATTTTGTATATCCATTTACTATGTCAAGGACTGGTGCTGCTTCTGCAGTATTGTGGACTCTGTGCCGGTCCGTTGTGGTGAAGAGGGCACTGAGCTGTGAGGAAAAGCTCTCTGTTTATCGGTCATTCTTCGTTCATACCCTCACCTCTGGTCCTGAACTCTGGGTAGAGACTGAAAGAACCAGATCCTGGATCCAGGAGGTCTAAATGAGTTCCCTCTGCAGGCTAGCTGGACTCTCCCTTAGAGATAGGGTGAGAAGTTCAGTTATCAGGAGTAGAACCGCTGCTCCTCCACATCCAGAGGAGACAGTGGTTCATCTGGTGAGGATGGACCCTGGACGCTTCCCCAGGGAGGTGTTCTGCACATGTCCAACTGGGAGGAGACCTCAAGGAAGACCCAGGACGCTCTAAAGTAGTGTTGTGTTCAAGACCACCTAACCCGAGACCAAGTCAAGACCAAGACGGGTCTCGAGTACTACAACACAACTCAAAAGAGACTAAAGTCTCTTCCTTGGAGTGGATTGATTGTCAATCAACCTTAAAAATTGTTCACAAGGTCTTACATTTTTTATGGGATCTTGCATGAGCTCTGTTTGCACTTGGAGCACGTGCTGTGAATGAGGCTCGGCACCCTCCAGACCAAATTTTATTCTTTAAGATATCGCCACTTTTGTTTCGCAAAGTTTGATTAAACCCCAAAAAAGAGCCGCAAACAACCTCTACATCCAACTCTAAAGTAAAATTTAAAGAAAACTCACGAAAGATATTTGGAGTTAGTCAAAGGAGGGCGTGGGAGCGAGCGTGGAGATGGAGCGCAGAAGCAGCCTCCAGCAGACTTCAAGCCAGCTCCACCAACCTCTCCTCGCAGCCCCACCTCATCTAACAGGCCGAGCTTTTTAAAGTGCCCATGACGTCATGTTTCTGTAATAAATATGAAATTAATGCATTGCCAAAAACATTTCACACTGCTGGGATAAACTGTTGCGATCCTGTATTCTCGTGCACATTAACCGGTGTCAGTAACAGGAAGTGATGTCAGCAACAGGAAGGGGAACACTGCATGTAAACACAGCAGTGCTACAATGGCTGACAACACAGACAGTAGAGAAGAATCTGATGTTTCTTTAGATTAGTTTGTTTCAATTAAAGATCAATACGCTGCCTCTTTTAAAGAGTTTGATGTCACTTCCTGTTTTACTTCGGCTGCACCAAGTTCAAAAGAAAACACGTCAGTTATGTGACAAAACGAGTCCTCTGTTTCTGGACCTGACAAGACTTTAAAGTGCCCGTGACATGCATGTTCTGCAGATCCAAAACGTGGAGGACAACGTGTTAATATTCATAAAATGTGGCATGATACACATGGTTTTACCTGATGATTCAGCAGACACATTCATAAAAAATAGAAAGGGGAAAAGTTGTTGGGAGCGGAGACGAGCTCTCCATTTGAAGCCAGAAGGCTGTAAAAACATTTTTCAAGATGTTAAAAGGTCGATTTAGTAAATAACTTTAGTTTGTATTAGAATGTGAGTTTGACTTTCTAAACTAGCACAAGTTGGTGCTAGCTGTTTAGCACCTAGACCCAAACTGTAGCATTTTTATTATATAAAAACAGATTTTTTTTAACTCAACTTATTAGAAGCTGTAATTCTACAAAACAGTAATTTTAATCCAGTTTTTAAATAGAAAACTTAACTGTGGTGTGAAATTGCTAACCCGCTGGCTCGGTCCAAACTTGACCCCAGGACGAGTTACAAGGTTGTTTTTAACAACTGTGGTGGCCATTTTGAATTAGACTGACTTCAAATGGAAATGAGTGCAAATACTTTCTGAGAGTTTCAATAAAATCCATCCAGTGGTTTAAGAGATATTTTGCTAACAGACGGACAAATAAAGACATTAGTGTCAAATATGTATTTCATTTTGATAAAGATGATCAGTTCTGTCTGAGAGAACGTTGTGTTAAGCCAACCATAAAAAAAAAACAACAATACACTGTAATAAGTTCACAACTGTTTTTTTAAGTCTACAGGTGAAGAAAATGTAAATGTTTAAACTCATACAAATAAAAAAGGGAATAATAAGATTTAAGCAGGAAATAAAAATACTGAACTGTTTAAATGAACTGAGTCAAAAACCTCGTCTCCTGTTGAGATGTGCGGATGAACAGGAAAACATCTGGTTTCTTCTGTTCAGACTCGTCATCATCATCATCGTCCTGTTCGTTGCCTCAGGCTGCCACACAGTGGCCCTCTGCCCGCACGACTTAACAAACCTTCACGACAAAAAAAACAAATCCAAGCAAAGTAAAAGTTGAAACAGTTAGATTTTTTTTTACAAACTGTTTCTTCAGCTGAAGTGAAAAAAGCCTCACCAGAGGACGAGTGGCCTGAAACGCCCCCGGCAGCACGACGTCAGGGTGGAATTAAAGGTTTTATTTGTCTTCTCTGAATAAATCCTCACGTGTGTTGATTTCTGTCCTCCTCCTGTGTTCCAGCTGCTGCGGCCCCCCCGCCCCCCCATGGCTCTGCAGGAGCTGGGCATCAGTCTGTCCCTGACCGGCCTCGCTGGGACCATGCTGATCTGCGGCCTGCCCATGTGGAAGGTCACGGCGTTCATCGGCACCCACCTGGTGGTCATGCAGGTGTTCTGGGAGGGTTTGTGGATGACCTGCGTCAGCGAGTACACGGGTCAGATGCAGTGTAAGCTCTACGACGCCCTTCTGGACCTGGCCCCGGACCTCCAGGCGGCCCGCGGACTCATCTGCGTCAGCCTGGTGCTGGGGTGTCTCGGGTTCCTCATCTTCCTCCTGGGGGCAAGGTGCACCAACTGTCTGAGCCACCCTCACATCAAGGCCCGGGTGGTAGTCAGCTCGGGGGCCATCTTCTGCTTGGCGGCCCTCACGACCATAATCACTGTCGCCTGGACCGCCAACTCCATCATCTCAGATTTTTACAATCCTCGCGTCCCCGAGGTGCTGAAGAGGGAGCTGGGAGCGGCCGTTTACATCGGCTTTGTGGCATCTGGGCTGCTCTTCTGTGGAGGGGCCATCCTGTGTCTGAGCTGCCCCCCACAGGGGCCCAGGTTCCCCTCCAGCGGGTACAGGCGGGCCAAGACGTCCACACGCAGCAGCTACGCCATCCAGAACTATGTGTGAAATCAGAACTGCAGACGCACTCGCCACAAAAATGTTACAACTGAGGGTGTCCTGATCATAGATTCATTTCAGACTGAGTACAAGTATTTCAGTTTGGGTGCTTGTCGATACTGAGAAGTAAATGAGATAGTACTAAAACATTATATACCATGACTTTAGAGACATTTCTTTTATTAGAAACACAGCAGTCTGTGTTTGGCTTAAAATGTCTCCAAACTTTGGACTTTGTTCTTGTTTTAACCCTCCATTACTTGTAAAGTGGAAGAGGAAATGACATCATCAAGCATAAAGGAAGTGTCAGTGGTGCCAGTTTTTATGAATATATGTATTTGAGGCTGGTATTGAGCTCGATACTGGGACACCACTAATTACAACCGTACAGGAATTAAATTCCTTTAAAGAATGCATATCGCCCGTCGCCTTTCATAACATAGATCAATCCAGTGGTTCCCAACCCTGTTCCTTGAGGAACACCATGGTTTAGTTGCTTCTCCGCTCCAGCACACCTGATTTGAATGAATGTGTGATGAACAGGCTTCTGCAGAACTTGAGGAGGTAAGAGAAACAACTAAAATATGCAGGATGGTGTTCCTCAAGGACCACAGTTGGGAACCACTTGTTTAATCTTATGAACTGTTAGCATTTGGAGTATGTGTTAGGGATGACTCCCAGCTACTACCACAGCAGCTTTTAGCCCAGTATATTTAAAATCAGCTGAGTTGTAGCCATTTATGTGTTTGATGAAATGACTTAGCTGTGGCAGCCATCTTTATTGGCGTTGACTCCAAAACTTAATCAGCTGTAGATGTCAACACAGTCGTTACTTTCTGAAAGTTTCAGTAAAATCGGTCCAGACTCCAGCTGTTAATGCTGAATCAATGGTCACACAGCGTGCTGCGCTCGGAGCATGTTAGAGATGACTCTCAGCTACCACCACACCTACTTTTAGCTCAGTATCAGTAAAACTGGCACAGACAGAAGCCCAAACCTGAGAAATGTGCTCTTTTTTGCCTGTACCAGTCAAAAATGGTGCTGTAGCATTTTGAACCAGTTACAAACAGGTAATAAATAGACTGATTCCAGAAAGAAGCATGTTGCAGTATTCCAGCCTGGGTGTTATGAAAGCATGTTACTGTCTCAAGATTTGTTTTTGACAGTGTGGGCTTTTATTTTGGCAGTCACCCCAAGTGAAAAAAGCAGGATTTTAAAATCATGTTTGCATGACGGTTTAGTTTGATGCAAGGCTCCAGTTTCACTCTCAGATTAGTGACAATCTGCTTCTCAAAAGGGGCCTGGGGTGAAAGGTCGATGCAGGGGTTCCTGTTGGTGCCATTAGTGGAAACAGCATGACTTCTGTCTTCTTCTCATTGAAATTTAAGAAATGTAAAGCCATCCAATCCCTGATGCAGTCAAGGAGAGACTGGACAGAGCGTGCACCAGTGTGCTTCAGAGGGAAGTAAGTTTGACAGTCGTCAGCATAAAAATGAAATGAACAGGGATTCCTGCTTGTGAAACATACAGCGGCTATAATGGAGAAAAAAAAAGAGGTCTGAGAATGGAGCCCTGTGGTACGGAAGAGTATTGCTGTCAACTATAAAATAAAAAAATTCTAAATTATATTGTACAAACATAATAATTATATTGTACAAACATGAATTATCATGTTTGTACAATATAATTATTATGTTTGTACAATATAATTTAGAATTTTTTTATTTTATAGTTGACAAATGTCCAGAGGACCAGACTTAGCTTTTTTAGAGAAAAAAGTAAAGCTAATTCTGTAAAATCAATTTAATAACTCAATTTTTTTTTTTTGTTTAATGAAAGGGCAGAAACGTCTTGATTGTGGAGACAGAATTAATTTGAAGGGACAGTCTACCTCAGTTCAGGAAATTAGATTATGGAATGGTTTGGAGAAAGTTAAAAATGCCAAGTCAATGTGTAGCTACATTTAAGAAAATGATCAAAACTGAATTGTTAAAAAAAATGAAGTAGCTTAATGTGTATTGTATTAATTAGAAAGAGTTGTTCATTTTGTTCTGCTACTTGTAGATAATTATTGTTTGAAATGATTGTTTGAAGAAAGGGGCAGGTATAATAGATTTTTTTTTCTTCCTTCTGCTACCGTTCATTTTATATTTTGTATTAGTATCACATATGGGATTGTTTTGTATTGTATTTTAAAATGAATAAACTTTTAAATAAATTTGTTTTTATTCATTTCAATTTAAAAAAAATACACAGAAAAAACTATTTACCAAACCACATGAAATATAAAACAATACATGAAAGGAAGAAGAAAATATCTTATATCTGCCCCTACCTCAAACAAAATTAATTCAATCAATTCGGACAACAATCAGATACAAAAAAATATAACAATGTGTTAAGTTTGTATTTCTCAAGAAAAAAAATTTTTTTTTTCATTTACCCTTTATTTATCCAGGTAGTGTCATTGAGCCACGAGAACTCATTTTCAAGAGAGACCTGTTAGGGAGCAGATGGTGGGGGTTAAGGGCCTTGC
>JAVCKU010000071.1:160027-172620 GCA_032273985.1 Hypsolebias coamazonicus
TCCAGTGGCTGAGGAGATTCAACAAAAAGTTCATTACAGAAAATAAAGTCCAGTTGTTTCTGTATTTAACTTTTTGTTGATTTTATCATGTCCTGGATGACTGAGAATCTTCACCGGCTGAGGAGATATTTTGCTAACAGACAGACAGAAATGCCTCCAAAGTTTTAAAAAGACATCAGTGGTGCTCAGAGCACTCATTGAGTATGACTCTCATCTACTACCACCCTAACCTTTGGCTCGATAGCTGTAAATTTGACCGAGTTGTAGCTTGTGTTGGCTCATGGGGTTTAGCTGAGGCGGCCATCTTTAATGTGACTGACTTCTTGCAGGCTTTTGTCCGACAATGACTTTCAGTAAAATCCGTCCACTGGTTCATGAGATATTTTGCTGACACAGTGAAAACAGACTGAGTGTAATCTGACTCCCGGATGAATCATCTCCGCCTGGAGAGCAGAAACTACCGGAACCAGTCAGAACTTGTGGCTGAATCCTCCCCAGTTTGGCGTTTTCACGACTCGCTTTAGTTTTCTGCCGGGACCGAGGCCCCAGCAGCCGAGCGGCCGGCCGGTGCACACAGGGAGCTTTGTTCTCAGCAGAACCCCAGAGAAGAGGATTGTTCTGAAAGCCCGGCAGAGCAGACAGGGATTCCCCTCCTCTCTCCGCCCGGCTGCAGCTGAAGCCAGTGCCGTCTATTGAGGAAAACCACAGAACCGGTTTGTCTGGACTCAGACACCCCCTCCCTGATCCACAGCTGCTTTTGGTTTGGGCAGAGAGGAGGAGGAGGGGGACGAGGCCGGCGGTCATGAAGAGGCAGCTGGAGCTCGTCGCCTTGGGGCTGGCCTTCACAGGCTGGCTGGCTGCGGTTCTGACCCGCTGCGTGGCCCTGTGGAAGGTCAGCGGGACCGTGGACAACGTCACGGCCACCCTGCCTGCCTACTGGGACGGGGTGTGGCTGGAATGGGACCACTGGGACCTGGCCCACGACGGAAGCCTGCACTGCTCTTTCTACCGGTCCCTCATGTCTCTGTCTGGGAGTTTCCGCACCTGGAGGGCCATAATCGAGGCGGCCATCGGCGCCGGGGGCTTCGCAGCTGCGATCGGAGGGGCGGGGCTTATCTGGTTCCCGGGTCGGGGGCAGATCAAAGTGTTTTCTGGGGCTTTCTTCATCGTGGCAGGAATCCTGATGCTGGTTCCCACAGCCTGGACCTGCCATCACACCAGTCAGCCACTGGAGGGCACGGTCCCCCTCAGCAGGACCTGGGGCCCGGCTCTGTACCTGGGCTGGATCTCCTTCTCCCTGATGCTGGTCGGCGGGGGGTTTCTCACCACCAGGTGGTCCTCTGCTGGGGGACAGGCGGAGCAGCCTGGAACCGGCAGGACCCTGGACCAGGACGCCAGTCACCCTCTGAGCACAATCAACAGAACCACGTTCACCCACAGCCAGTACGGACG
Organism: Hypsolebias coamazonicus; assembly: GCA_032273985.1. NCBI lineage: Eukaryota > Metazoa > Chordata > Actinopteri > Cyprinodontiformes > Rivulidae > Hypsolebias > Hypsolebias coamazonicus. Next base: position 161,480 of record JAVCKU010000071.1, read on the forward strand.
CAGGTCAGAGCCCATCTGAGGGACCAGAGGTCCAGAGACCTGCACGAGCAGTGAGGACAGGGGACTGTCCTCAGAGACAGAACTGTAGCTGCAGGGGGGACATGCTTACTAACGGGGACACACCTGGGACTGGACCTGGTTCTGTTGGGTTTTATAACATTTTAACAAATTGTTTGTTTACATGACGGGCCTGGTGGTGCGACCATTAGAACTGTGGGATTGTTTACTTGTTTACCTGTTCTAAATGTTTACAAAACCTTTAGCTCTTATTCAGTCCAGTTTGAGCCTTTTCTGTCTCAGTTTGAGCGCCGAGAGCTTAAAAACTGATGAAATCTGTTGAAGAAGCTGAACTGAGCTGAACAACATAAAATTAACAAAAAACGGTCCCTGAAAGCAAAGACAAGCAAAGCAGTAGTTAAAAGCTAAACCTTGCCAAACAGTAGCCGAAAGCTGAAACTAATGAAACAATGGCTAAAGCCAAAATTTGCAAAAGTCAAAATTTGCAACGTCATTAAAAACTAAAGCTAACAAAAATTTGAACTAAAAGACAAAATTTGCAAGAAATAGCTAACAGCTGTAACTAGTAAAACAGCAGCTAAAAACAAATACTATTGAAGCGGTGGCTAAAGCCAAAATTAGAAAATAGTAGCTAAAAACTCAAATTAGGAAAACATTTACTGAAGACAAAAATGAGCAAATAGCTAAAAGCTACAGCTAACAAACATAAGCTTAAAGCCTAAATTTGCACAAACATCAGCTAAAACCCTATACATGTATTAGCCAAATTATAGTTAAAGCCAAAATTTGCTAAATAGTAACTAAAAACTCAAATTAGAAAAACATTCACTGAAGACCAAAATGAGCAAAATAATAGCTAAAAGCTACAACTAACAAGCATGAGCTTAAAGTTTAAATTTGTACAAACATCAGCTAAAAGCCTACATTAGCCAAAGAATAGCTAAAGCCTAAATTAGCTATATACCGGTAGTTGCTAAAAAACTCACATTAGGAAAACATTTACTGAAGACCAAAATGAGCAAAATAGTAGCTAAAAGTTACAGCTAATTAACATTAGCTTAAAGCATAAATTTGCACAAACATCAGCTAAAACCCTAGCTTAGCCAACCAATAGCTAAAGCCAAAATTAGCAAAATAGTAGCTAAAAGCTACAACTAACAAGCATGGGCTTAAAGTTTAAATTTGTACAAAGATCAGCTAAAAGCCTACATTAGCCAAAGAATAGCTAAAGCCAAAATTAGCAAAATAGTTGCTAAAAACTCAAATTAGGAAAACATTTACTGAAGACCAAAATGAGCAAAATAGTAGCTAAAAGTTACAGTCAATAAACATTAGCTTAAAGCCTAAATTTGCACAAACATCAGCTAAAACCCTAGCTTAGCCAAACAATAGATAAAGCCAAAATTAGCTAAATAGTAGCTAAAAGCTGAAGCTAGAAAAACAGCTTAAGCAAAATTAGCAAAACAATAACTCAAAGCTAAAATGAGTAGAAGAGTAGCCAATAGCTAAAATGATCAAAACTAAAAATGAATCAGTTGGAATCATTTTTAAAAATAATTCAAGTTTTTAAGGATTTGAAATTTTTGTTTTATTTCAAAGAGGAAGAAAAGTTTAAATATTTAATGAAGTATAAAAATGAGAAAACCGTGAGGTTCTGAGTTAAATCTTTTTTCTTCCGACCGAGTGCTGCACTGAAAACAGTTTGAAAGAATCGATGTGGAAACTACTGCAGCTCTTTGCACAAACTGACCACGTCAGAAACCTTTAATGGAACGAGTCGAACGTTTTCAGACGATTCCTCTGTTGTTTTAAACTTTTACAGCCAATTAAAACAGTTTGCTGTAAACTTGTTGCAGATTTATTTTACACGTTTGTGAGTTTTTCTACCAAATCTGCAAACCATTAAAAAAAGCTGAACCAGGGGTGTTTTCAACCTGCGGCTCCGGGGCCACATGCGGCTCCGTTGTTCCTCTGGGAATGAAAAATATTTAAATTCGTAACTGCCACTGGAAAATATTAGAAATACAAGTCATTCTGTAAACACAAAGAATTAGAAGCTTAATAAAACTTTTAATATGAAATAAATGAAAATAATTTTGCCTTTTTGAGAGGAAAGTGATAAAATCACCTTTAAATACCAACAGACTGCTATTGTTTATTATTTGAAGGTGGGATATTTATTAATGTTCCACAAACAGTTCAATTTTATCTAAGGGTTGTACAAAAGGACATTTTTTTATAGTTTGTCCTTTTTCTTTGTTCTGAAATGTAAAACATTGAGTCATTTATGGTGAAAAACATCAGTCACTTCCTGTTCTCTTGCCTGAGCCTGACAGATGTTCCAGCGTCGATAACTTATTACATCAGTCAAAGCGTGAGACGGATAAACTAAACTTGAAAATAGTTCGAATATCTATATTTTTAACTATTAATTTCAGATAGGGCACATTAAAAATACACATCAAGCAAACCCTCCAGATTAAAAACATTTAGGTTGATAGGGAGGCTACAAATCTTTTTAGGGGTGGCCACAGCCTCCCCCCCTGGCCCCCCCTCCTTGGTGCGGCCCTGTTCTCCGGGCCTGGAGCATCCTCAGACTCAGCGCGTGGTTCGCTGCAGAGATGAACTGTCTGAACAAATATAATCAGGACATCAGGTTTCAGAGGCTGAACGAGACGATCCGGTTCAAGTTTTCTCGAGTTTGACAACACGTCCTCCATGTCTGCGCGTCCTTCTCTCAGACGACGAGCGGAAAGAACGTGAGCGAGGCGGCCGGCTCGTCTTTCTGCACTTCTGACGAGAACAAAAGATCTGAAACAAACTTTAACCCAACGAGTTTAATCCCAACGAGTTCAACTACGTACGACCTGTTTTCAGACGTTATCTGGATTACCTTAAACTTTAGTTTGACTGCAGAACATTTCAGAGATTATCGCTTAAATATGAGCCAGAATGTTTAGTTTCTTAATTTAGCCTATTTTGAATACAGGTAGTCCTTGACTTACAGCGCCCTCGAATTACGGCAACTCGGACTTAAGAACGGGTGTGCGGCGCAGCGTTAACATACATTTTCATGTATTTCCTCGACTTACGACAAAAAATCCGGACTTACAAACGGGTTTGCGGCGCAGTATAATGAGTTCCGACTTGCGTTAAAATCGAGTTACGAACGGTTTGTAGGTACGGAACCCGTTCGTAAGTCGAGGACTACCTGTACTTTGATATTTTTTTCTTAAATATATTTCAGAAAATCCACTCACATTTTCATTTGACGGGATAAAAAGCAAAAAAGGACGACAGAAACACTTTGACCATTATTCATATTTATTATCTTTATTTGTCCAAGTTTGATCTTTTACCCAGAATTAATGTTTTACTTTCTGACGCTAAATATTTTGGGTTTAAGCAACAAAACCTGAAAACTTCCAGTGTCGTTTTCTCTAAAGGCAGCAAAGATGTATTTATTTTTGCCAAAAGCATCGAGTCCAAAGTTTCACAAGTTTTAATTTTAAAAATAAAACTTTTTTCTCAGCTCGTCTTTATTCCTTAAAACACCAGAATATTATCAATAAATAAAATAATTCAGAGAAGCTGTTTTATAACATGTTAGAACTGTGCAGATTTAATGTTCATCTGTTTAGCGTTGTGTGAAGTTATTAAAGCGTAAGGATAACCTGAAATGACAGATTTATTTACATTAAAGAGTTAAAGACGTTCCAGATGGATGTGAAACGGTAAATTAAAGCGTTCAGCTCAGACTCTTCAACACAGCAGCAGTCTACAACGGCTCAAAATAAAACCTCGGACCAGAAGCGGTCTTTAATTTGGATCACGTGAAGCTGCCGGCCTCGGTGCGGCGCCACTTCCTGCCTGATGCTCGTCTACAGCTTCTCGTCTCCCTCCTCCACGTCCTTCAGGCTGAGCACCTCCAGGGACCCTCGGCCTTTCGTCTCGCAGCGGATCAACTCGTCGATCTCCCTGAAGCAGCCGGGGTCCACCAGACACACCTGGGAGGAGAGGAGCGGCCGCTTGACAAAATAAAAGGACTCGTATTTTTCAAAATAAAAGCCTTCTGTCACACAGACGAACCATTTCGAGCTCCTCGTCGAAGTCTTCGCTCTCCACCACCTGCAGCAGCGGCTTCAGCTTCTCCTTCAGCCTCTTGGCCTCTTTGGCCGGCAGCACCAGCCTCAGCCTCATGTGGGCTCTCTGGATCTGCATGGTCTCCTTCAGCTGCCGGATCACCTCCAGGGCCTGGAGACACCGGGACACAACAAGGACACGATTCAGAGTGACGAAGGACGAGCTCCGTCCACCTCGACGTCTTCAAACGTTTCAGGGATTAAAGCAAATAAAAATATTTTTTCTAGTCCTAGAGATTACTTGAGCCTCCCCCCCCCGCCCCCCCCAGGTTTGGGGTTCTGTGTATTTATTCTGGGACCATCCATCATGTCTCTGGAATCTTTAGTCTTTACATGAAATTTCACTTTAAGATAGTTTTTCTTTATGTCCTTTGGAAGGGGAGTACAGACCATCAGATTGTTTAGCACTTGGTCTACGTTCCTACCCCCACCCATGGGCACCTCCCCCGACTGGGAGGAGACACTGGAGAAGACCCAGACCAGCTGAGAGATGAGGTCTCTCAGCTGGTCTGGAACATCATGGAGCTCTCTCAGAGGAGCTGGAAGAGCTGGCTGTGGGGAGAGAGGTCGTGACCTCTGCAGCTCCGGGACCAGAGTCCAGAACCAGATGATGGAAACTGGAACAACGTTTTCTTTTTACATCAGCAGCTGTTTCACAACTTTTCATGGTTTAAGCTCAAATAAATGAGGTGTGTGTGTCGTCATTAAGCAGCTGACAGTGTGTGTGTAGTCATTAAGCAGCTGGTTGAGGGTGTGTGCAGTCACTAAGCAGCTGGTTGAGGGTGTGTGCAGTCATTAAGCAGCTGGTTGAGGGTGTGTGTCATCATTAAGCAGCTGGTTGACGGTGTGTGTAGTCACTAAGCAGCTGGTTGAGGGTGTGTGTAGTCACTAAGCAGCTGGTTGAGGGTGTGTGCAGTCATTAAGCAGCTGGTTGAGGGTGTGTGCAGTCATTAAGCAGCTGGTTGAGGGTGTGTGTCGTCATTAAGCAGCTGGTTGACGGTGTGTGTCGTCATTAAGCAGCTGGTTGAGGGTGTGTGTCGTCATTAAGCAGCTGGTTGACGGTGTGTGCAGTCATTAAGCAGCTGGTTGAGGGTGTGTGTGCTGACCTGCTGCTTGGTGCTCTTGTTGGTCTTGACGGAGTAGTGGACGTCCTTCATGGCGCGCTCGATCAGGCTGACCGTGTACGGCCTCTTGGTGTCGGGGTTCACACATTTCTCCGCCACGATGGTGGCGATGTCTCTGAACATGGTCTCCAGCTGACTCTGACGCTCCTTGTCCGACACCTGGAGTTCTCCTTTGGACAAAATCTGCACCATGAAAATGAAACAGGTTAAAAACGAGGGGACTTCCCCTCCGGCCTCTTTGACGTCCGTTAAACGACAACACAAGTTTCAACCTGTCTGCAGATTTCTGTCTGATCTTCTGTCCCAAAAGCTTTCACCAAGTCGTCCTTCTTGGCCGTCTGACCTTTGGACACGTTGACAAAAACAGAATGTGTCTGCAGAACCTCATCCAGGTCTTTCTCTCTGAAAGTAAACAACAAAAACAAACAACAGTCCGTTTTCACTCCTTCACCCGGACCACAGAGCGCAAAACAAAACTTCCATCCACAAGATCATTACCAAATAATGCATTTTAAAGTTTTTATAATAATGTTATGTTACTCACGCTCCTGATCTCCAACTCATGACTTTATTTTTGTAACAGGCGATCTCAAAACGCTTCCCTCCTTTTTTCATCCGAACCACGGCCACGTTCGTGAGCCGGATCTGGTTCGTGGGAGTGAAAATGGACATGTTCGACTTTAAAACACACACTAACGGCGTCCAAACCACTTCTGACAACAAAACTCAGGCTGTCGCTAACTGCGATGTTTACGTTTGAGTCCGCTTCCGTGGAGAAACGTGAGCTTGAAAACAACAGTTCCGCTTTTTTTTCCGTCGGTTCTTTTTCAACACCGTAAGAGCGTAAAAATAATTATCATCGACAAAACGTAATAAAAAAATTGTAAACATGTATACATATCACATACACTAAACATGTTTAGTGCAAAAATACAACTTAGGCTATATTTTGATCAAGTCTGCTTTAATCATTTTCATTGCATGGTAAATAGAACAACTTTTGGATTGTACAAGCATAATAATAATAATAATAATAATAATAATAATAATAATAATAATAATAATAATAATAATTGAACATGTGACGTGTTTTCAACAGATAAATTTGGGTTTTATTGAACTATAGTTACAAAGTTTTATTTTGAAAGTTCACACAGGAAGTAGTAGCATGCCAACGTTCCAGTATTCAAACGGTTATTTTTGTATTTATTTAACCTACGACACATAACTTGTGTCGTAAAATAATACACTTTGGTATTATTGAATAAAATAAATGTATTAAAAAAACACGTAATTTCTGAGTTTTTAGCTGATTTTTTTTTTCATTGAAAACTTAAATTGAAAGTCCACACAGGAAGTGTTAGTATGCAATTGTCCCAAGCATGTGTTCCAAGACGTGACATGTAACTTTCCATAAAATAACACAACTTTTGTATTACTGACTAAATTTGGTTTAAAAAAAAAACAAAAAAAAAAAACGTGACGTCATTTTGATAATTTAGCTAAAATTCAAAATAATTTTTATTTTGAAGTTCACACAGGAAGTGGTTCATGATGTGCAGTTTTTCTATAGAACCACTAGGGGGCGCGTAAGATTTGTGCAACTTTGTTCTATAAGGCCGAAAAAAAGGATAAGTTTTTGTCAAAAATAAACACAGGAAAAGCAAAAACGTTTATTTTATTTTATTCTTTTTTACAACCCACTGGCTCAGATGTATGTAATACAATGAGGACACAAGACAAAAAGGTGAACTAAAACTTTAGTTAACTTCACCACAGACATATGTCTATACTTACTATGTGTACTTGAGGACGGTGCATCACCTCATATGTAATATATAACTACTGTATTTACTTTGAACATCTTGCATTCCTTACAGTTTTAACAGACGCGATATACTGTATTATAAATCGTTATAATGCGTAAATTTCACATTTCCGCTGCAAACTTCCAAAATAAAAGCACGTGAACGCATCCTAGCGTTCGAATAAAGATGTAACGTTTATATTAATCAATATAAGTTCTATTTTGTGAATATTTCATCTTCATCTATCTCGATACTCGTAATATGATTATCACTTCTTGTTAGCCGTTGTTTCATTTTTTGTTAAAGAAAGTTGCGCAGCTAAGCTTAAAACTGTTCGAAGACTTCACATCCCAGCATGCTCCTCGTGCAAACAATATGGCTGCACACTGCTGCACGAGCTTATGACAACTGAGTACAGTATTTCTTATGTTTTTTCAGCGTTTGCAGCTATGTTAATTTCATTTGCAATTAAATTTCTTTTGGGGGGGTTTGTGTCTTCGTCAGATACTAAAGGTAATTTTTATTTTAAGCACTTAACGGAACAGAAAACTAAACACGCCATAGCCTCAATGTAAACAATCGTCAGTTTATGCTAACTTTAGCAACAGCAGTATTTTAGCAGATTGTTTTAAAAACGTTCTTACTCACATTGCTGGTGAGAAACAGGACTCAGCTGATGTATCTTGTCCCTGTAGACCCCCATGATGTCCAGAGCTCCGGGGACAACTGTCTCACGTCGCTTTGGACCAACAGGATCTACGTTTATTCAGCTGCTGCACTGGTTTTTGGGACCTGGTTCTTACTGAAGGTGGCACTCAAGAAAGTGAGTTTTTCTTTGAGGACATTTATTCTTAACTTCTGGTCAAACTGAAACTTCATTGATATTTTCCAGTATTTTTATTAAACCTTTCTCAATGTGGATGTTGGATTTTGAGTACTTCACCATTTAAAAGAGCAGGAATGACTAATGGGATTAGAGGCATCAGCTCGGAGACCCTCATTTTTTACTGGTGATAGACAGGTAGACATATGAGGTCAGGTGGAGTCGCTGTCAACTATGGTGTTCATGAGTACCTTCTGCAGTGGGAGGAGGTGGAAGAGAACCTGGAGAGGTGGAGATCTGCTCTGGAGTGAGAAGAAATGAAAATCAGTAGAAGCAGGACAGGGGACTAATGTGACATGTAGGTATGCTAACAAAGTTTTCAGCAGAGGTTAAAGATCTGAACTGAAAGGGCTTCAAAAGAACTTCAAGTGATAGCAAGCATAAATATTTGGGTCAAAATGTTATTAAGTAATTGATGTCTTGAGTTTCTGGAGTGTAGTGAATGTCAGAGAGCCATTAGTGACAGGAGCGTTGCAAAAGTGAAAAGGAAGGTATACAAGAGAAGACCTGCTATGATCGTTTGGAGACTGTTTTAACACAAAGCCAGAGGGAGAGCTGGAGATAGCAGATGAAGATGTTCAGATTCTTGTTAAGAGGAATGAATTCCAGTTTAGAGACAAAGTTAGAAAGGCGAGTCTGAGATGGGTTGGACATATTCAGGAGAGGGACAATAGCAGACATATTGAACAAAGATATGGAATATGGAGCTACCAGGGAGGAGGAGACCTCAGACAACGTTCATGGACGTAATGATACTGGGTTAGGAGGAGAGGTAGGCAGATTATCTGCTGTGAAGACCCTTAAGAAAGCAGCCGAAAGAAGAATTTAAAGGAACTTCCCTCTTTGTTTTCCCTGTTAATATTCTGCCTCGTCATGTGTGTAGAAAAACTTGACTGAAGCTTCTGGTTCACGGGACTCCAAAGCTGCAAAGAACAAGAGGCGCTCTGACAAAGATCCAGAGGTTTATGTGTCAGGAGTGAAAATCTTCTTCGGTTCTCAAACTGGAACAGCAAAGGTACAGACGTAATCCGTCAGCAACATTTTTACTGGAAGTTAAAAAGGCCTCACGGTTTCTGTACTTTAATGTGAAATACTTAAAGAAGCCTAAACTAATGGTGGATTATGTTTTACCCTGCCTAGCTTTGTAAATATAATTATTAAAACAAAGTTTAAGTTAGTAAAACACTAAAATGAAATCAGTTAGATTTGTTTTATTGTTATAATTGTACCACTTCAAGTTTTACTGAAGTGCAGTTTAAGTAGAAGCAGGACTAACTCAGTTTTACTCTCTGTTACTTAAATTTAAAACAATTTGGACTTTGTACCAAAAGTTTGATTTCCCTCCTTTTAGGGTTTTGCTAAAGAGCTGTCGGAGGAGGTGGAGGCTTTAAGAATACCAGCTGAGGTGATCGACATGAAGGACTATGATCCAGATGATCGACTCGCAGACGAGGTAAGTAAAATCCATTCATTCATTCATCGTCTTTACCTGCTTCTCCTTTCTGGGTCACATGGAGCTGGTGTCTGTATCCAGCAGTCATTATGTGTGAGATGGGGACACGCTGGACAGGTCTCCAGTCCATCACAGGGACACCTGGACAGGTCTCAAGTCCATCACATGGACACCGGGACACCTGGACAGGTCTCCAGTCCATCACAGGGACACATAGAGACAAACGAGACAAACAACCATTCACTCTCTCTCACCTAGAGACAATTTAAAGATACCAATCAGTCTAACATTCATGGTTTTAGTCTGTGGGAGGAAACTGGAGTACCCAGAGAAAACCCACACATGCACAGAGAGAACATGCAAACGCCACCCAGAGTAGTCCCCTGGCCAGGGTTTGATCTGGTGACCTTCACTCTGAGAGGCAGCAGCTCTGCCGACTGACACCGTACCGCCCCCAAATAAAACATGAGAATTAAAAATGTCAAACCTCACTTGAAATTGTTACTGAAAGCAATAAAGACCACCCCACCTCCCACCCACGCAAAAAACAAACAAACAAACAAACAAAAAACATCCAGACAGTAATGCAACATTTTCATCCACAGCAAGAGAAACTGCAGCAGCAGCTGGACGCTCAGAAGAGTCACATCTTCCGTCTGACCCAGGGGCTGCAGGACGCTTTGGACCAGACTGATTTGCTGAAAACAGAAAGGACTGATCTGGAATACCAGCTGGAGAACATCCAGGTGCTTCTACACATGTGTGTGCATGCACAGCAGCTAATATTCAGGACAAAAACACATACAGAAAGATGATGAGGTAGATGAGCGACCCCAGTCAGCCCCGACAGGTGTAAGAGATGAACTAAATGTAAAACCACGTTTTGTTCCCAGTCTCGTTTTTCTCCCCACGCACACTTATTTTACTTCACGACATGCAACCTCCCTCTGCTTCCACCCATCTCTTGGTCTCTCTGTCACATTCTGTGTGAAGTGAAGTACTTCAGGAGAAATTCATGGCAGTAGTGATGTTCACTTAGCTCCACCTGCAGGCTGTGTACTCTCATGAGAAGGGGAAAATGGAGGGAACCATCACCCAGCAAACCAAACTCATAGACTTCCTTCAGGCCCAGGCCCATGGCGGCTCCAAGAAGAAAAAGGTAAGACAAGCTGAAGCTAAATGTTTCATGTTCATGGTTGTGAAATACAATAAGAAGTCTACCATCTTGGGGCTTGCTACCCACAGTGTGGATCTCTGCTTCGGTTTGCTTGTGACTCTCAGGGTCTTTTTGGACGACGGCGAGAGGACCTGTTGGCTGCTATGGCTGCTCAGGGTCAGGGTCAGGGTCAAAGCCAGGTCTCCCATGTGCCCCCCATCCAGCCAGTGCCTCTGCAGTACAGTGACATGAAGACAGCTCTGGACAAAGAGCGTGCTCGTTGCACTGAGCTGGAAGACGCTCTGCAGAAAATGAGAACTGAGCTGCGATCTCTGAGAGAAGAAGGTGAGACTTTTCTACAGGAACTTGTGAACGCTGACTCATTATAAATACAGGTAGTCCTCGGTTTACGACGCAGTTCGGTTCCCACGGCGGCGGCGTAAACCGAATTTGACGGAAGTCGGAACATACGTACAAACCGCACATGTACAGTACTGTATTACCAAGTACTTAGCCTATCAGTACACTACATAATTATCAAAAAACACATACATTTG
>JAVCKU010000071.1:285982-297236 GCA_032273985.1 Hypsolebias coamazonicus
AATATCTAGATCTATTGCAGTGTTGTATAGAGCTAGGGATCTATTTAATGATAAAGCAATGTATTTGTTGTACAATGTTCTAGCTGAGACACCAGGCATGTTTGAACTCTTCAACAGAGCTTGGGCAGAAAAACAAGCTCTACTGTACGTGCCCACATCCAGTCGCTCTCAGATCCACCACCCAGTCGTCCCAGCAATCTACTCAAGTCAGAAGACATGGTCCCGCCTACTGACGCAGCTCCATCTTGCTCAGTGGGTGTAGAAAGGAGAAGTCCACCATCTTGCTCAGTGGGTATCGACAGTGACCCACCTGCCTGCCCTGCTCCTCGCCGCCGCAGAAAGAAGTCGACGAGGGACGCAAGACCTCTTTCTGCTTGAACTAGCCAGCTTTACTCCAGAGGCCCCCAACTCAGTTCCAGGGGTTCGCCAGCCGCAGAGCCTCTGGTCTCACCACCCGATCCAGCTCCTCTGGTCTCATCGCCTGAACTGGCTCGTCTGGTCTCACCACCTGCAGACCCCACGCCAGACTTGCCGCCTGTAGACCCCACGCCGAACTCGCCGCCTGCAGACCCCACGCCGCACTCGATGCCTGCAGACCCCACACCGTATGCAGACCCCTCACCCGACTCGCCACTTGCAGACTCCTTGCCTGACTTGCCGCCTGCAGACTCCTCAGCTGCTGAACCTGTCTCCGTACTCACAGCAGCTGAACCTGTCTCCATTCCTGCAGCAGCTGAACCCAGGCCCGGCTCCCTGACAACAGAACCCAGGTCTGGTCCCACAGCAGTAGAACCCCGTCCTGACCCAGCAGCTGCTGATGTCGCAGCTGTCGACGTCCCATCTGCCTTCGCAGCTGCCGATGTCCCATCTGCCCTCGCAGCTGCCGACACCATCACCCTTGGTCCAACCCCTGCCAGCACCACCATCATTGGCCCCATTCTATCCACCCTAACTCTGGTCCCACTATGGACAATCCCCGGGCCATCCACCTGAACTCTGGTCCTGCTCTGGACGGTCTCCGGGCCGTTCACCCAAACTCTGGTCCCGCACTAGATGATCCTCGGGCTGTCCACCTGAACTCCGCCTTTGCTCGGAACAATCTCCTTGCTGTCCACCTGTTTGCCTGATGCCCAGGGCCGTTCATAGGTATTTGTTTTTTGGTTCCTCTTGATCCCAGGTCTAGCTCTGTTGGTTTTTTGTTTAGTTTTTTTTCATGCCCTCCATCCTTGTGTTTCCCCCTTCTTCCCACCAGTTCTGTGTTTTTTCGGTGTTGTTCTAAGGGACGTCAAGAGTCCCATGAGAGGGGGTTTATGACAGGCTCTGTCTCTATCTGTTTTCTTTATATTTATTTGTGTTCTCCTCTTTTCATACTTTTGTTATTCTGCTCTTTGTGATTTCTGTTCCTGTGTATCTGATTCTGTTTTCTGTCACTTTCCATTTCACTCTTCAGTCTACATCTCTAGTCTTTATCATTCACGCCTGTTCTCATCAGCCACCTGCCCAGGTGCTCTCATTATTCACCCTCCCTCGGTCTTATAAAAAGCCTTTCTCTCCTTCACTCTTTGTCCAGTCTATGTTCTGTCTACACAGACATCTCAGTCCTCCCTCTGCCCTGTCTGTTTCCGTCCTCCTGATGATCTGCTCTGCCCGTTTACTCTGATGTCCTGTTCAGTCTTGTTACTGATCGTGTTTTGCCAGAGTAAGTTTTGCTGCCTTGACAGCATTTTGTTTTGTTGTTTAAATAAATTTATTTTATTTGAACTCCTGCCTCGCTTGCCTGCCTGCATATGGGTCTAAAAGAGGATTGTGATAGAACCAGATGATACACGGTCACGTGGTTCATGCAGCTCTCAATAGTTACAAACAGCTCATTGCTGTCAGTTTGAGCAGCTACTGGCTTGACATAACACAAAAAAAAAATCAACTTTTCTTACTTTGCCTGTCGTCTTTCGGTAATTATTGAGCAGCAACAAACTGATTACTGCTTATTTCACTGACTATGCATTTTATCAAAGCATTTTTAAACGCAACCTGACATGTTTTTAAAGTAATTTGGTGTATTATAGTTAGTGGGGGGGTCCAGGGTTGGGCTGAATCCCTGAGAGCAGTAACAACATTATTATCAGACATTTTCTTGAGTTTTTTTTGTCCCTGATGTGTAATTACAGGAATTAATAGTGTGACAATTAGCCCCCATAATTGAACCATGACAAACATTAATGAAGACGCGATCATTCAGAACCCAAAAACAGTGAAAGTTGCAGTGATGCTCCATTTCTCTTTCTATCCACACCATGGTAAAACAGTTTGAACCCTGTTCCAATGCTGCGGGCCTTGCTGCCCTTCCACTTGGTCTCTTGGACACATAAAACCTCTACCTTTCTTCTCTGCATTATGTCAGCCAGCTCGCTGCCTTTGCCTGTCATTGTCCCCACATTTAGAGTCACAACCCTCAGTCCTACATTCTTCACTTTCCTCCTCTCTCTCTGTCTCCTGACACGTGTCCCTCCTCGGTGTCTTCGACTAACAGTAGCACAATTTCCGCCGGCACCCTGGTTGTCAACAGCACCGGTGGCAGTCGTTGTTAACCCGGGCCTCTACCGATCCCGTATGGTTTCACTTTGATGAACTCGCATTGTGGTTTTGGCAAAAGTGTTTTACATTGGATGCCCTTCCTGACACAACCCTCACCATTTATCCGGGCTTGGGACCAGCAGAAGATATACACTGGCTTGTGCTCTCTAGTGATGTTGTCGGTACCACAAGCCATGATCAAACATAAGTGTGTCCATAAGTGTGTTTGGCACCAGGACATCCTAGGTTGTAGATCAATAATTGACTTTGTAGTTGTGTCATCTGCTTTGCTGACATTTGTTTTGGACACTCGGGTGAAGAAGAAACTAAACTGTCAACTGATCACCAACTGGTAATGAGTTGGGTCAGATGGAGGGGGAAGATGCCGGACAGACCCACTAGACAAACTTTTAGTGAGGGTTTGTTGGAAACACCTGGCAGAAGAACCCATAAGAAAGATCTTCAACTCACACTTTCAGGAGACCTTTAACCACATCCCAGCTGAGGCAGGGGACATTGAGTAAGAGTGGGATATGTTCCACAACTCATTCGTTGAAGTAGATGTCTTGAGCTGTGGCCTCACAGTTGTCAGCGCTTCTCAGGGTGGCCATCCTTGAACTCAGTGGTGGACATCCCATGTTAGGGAGGCTGTCAAGCTGAAGAAGGAGTCCTATCATGCCATGTTGGCTGATGGGACTCCAGAGGCAGTTGAGGAGAATGGGAGGGCAAAGTGGTCTGCAGCCTTGGCTGTTACTGAGGCAAAAGCTTGGATGTGGGAGGAGTTCTGTAACGCCTTAGATGAAGACTCTTGGTTAGCTCAGAGGAGATTCTGGCAAACCATCGGGCTGCTGAGGTGGGAAGAACAGTGCTTTACTAAGACTGTTTTTAATGAAGGTGGAGTGCTGTTGACCTCAACCAGTGATGTTGTTGGGAGGTGGAAGGAATACTTCTTTGACCTTTTCAATCCCACTGACACATTCCATGGAGGAAGCTGAGTCAGGGGACTTTGGGGTTGTTCTGTCCATAACTTGGCTGAGGTCACCGATGAAGCTGAAAGGCTCCACAGAGGCAGGGCTCCAATGGTGAATGAGATTCATCCCCATTTCCTCTGGATGTTGTAAGGCTGTCTTTGTTGACATGCCTTTGTAAAATCACATGGACATCGGGACAGTGCCACTGGATTGGCAGACTGGGGTGGTGGTTCCCCTTTTTACAAATGGGGATCAGAGGGTGTGCTCCAATTATAGGGACACAACTCTCCGTACCCTCGCTGGTACTTTGTTCCCTAGTAAAGTTAGTGGTATTACCGTCAGAAGGGGTAAGTATATATTCAACAGTGTTAAGGTCTCTGCTTCCATGAGTGTCTTGTTCATAAGAATATACTGGTTCTACTACATCTGACATGGAATCGTTAGATGTCTAAGCTAGCATGGCTTTATTTCCAAGTCCTTCACTAAGTTTTTACCATCCAAGGTTGCTTGAAGTTTGTCACTGGCATTTGAACCCACAACCCCTGATCTTTTCATACCAACATTGTTTGATTTATCCATTGCACCAACTCCCAGCTAAGAACCATTTGAAGGTCAAGAACAAGGTCAAAGGCATTAACATGCGCCCAGTGCCAGTTATCAGATATGTATCTGGGGGTGGCTATGGCCAAGTGGTTGGAGCAGTCATCCTCCACTGCAAGAGTTGGGGGTTTGATTCCACCAGCAGTCACATGCCTAATGGTCCCTGGGCATGATACTGAACCCCTCATTGCCTCTGATATGTGTCTCATCAATGTATGAATGTGATAAAGCACTGATTATTCTTTGTAAAGAAATAGTAAAGTGTTGTATGCCTGTGTAATTGAGGGCACATATTGTAGTGTAAAGCACGTTGAGTATCTTGACAAGATAGAAAATGGCTAGATAAGTGCAGTCCATTTATAATAGCCTGGCCAAAGGAGAAGAAAGAAGCATTGGATATCAAAGCATAAAGCTTCTTACCATGCACAGAGGGTTTCACTCCTAGTCCAACATCCCGAGACTGTACACTGAGAAAGGAAAGAGGCAGTGTTAGTGTCTGAGCCGCTATACAGGATGAAACATATATGATCTTGGAATTCATCAGGAAGAAAGTCCCCACTGAAGAATTAATAGGTGAATGTGTCATGTAGCAGAAACCCAAAGTGGACGAGGAGGAGCAAGAGAAGCCATCATGGAAAGATAGGTCCCTGCACAACATGTACCACCGGCAGATTTTCTTCTTCTTCTTTCGGCTTCTCCCTTCGTTAGGGGTCACCACAGCGAACTAGTCGCACGAAGATTTGGCAATTGTTTTTACGCCGGATGCCCTTCCTGACACAACCACAGACCACCGAGCTACCACAGCCCTCTGTGTGGAGCAGAGAGCTGATATCTAGGGTGCTGGGGGAGCTGATGGTGTGGGTTAAGGGCCTTGCTCAAGGGCCCAGAGTGGGGCACATGAGGGTGGAAACAGGTGTGACTGCTTCACCTATCCCACCCACATTCTTGATGTTGTCGGTACCGGGGCTTGAACCTGTGATCTTCCGACCACAAGCTCACCTTCTTAACCTCTGCGCCACCACTCCCACGCGTACCACCGGCAGATTGAGGACATGATAATATCAAGACATCCCATCAGTAGCTAGAGAGGACTGGACTGAGAGACAGCACTGAAGCACTAAGTATGGTAGCACAAGAGCAGGTCCTCAGCACATGAACAATAGAGGGTCAACCATATCAGACAAGATCAAAGATGCAAGCTGTGCAAAGATGCTCCTGAAACAGTCCAACACAAAATAGCTGTGTGTAATATTCAGGCTTACATGGAACACCATAACCAAGTGGATGGAGTAGTGTACAGGAACATCTGCACTGACTAAGGACTGGACGTCCCACAGTGAAAGTGGGAAACTCCACCTAGAGTGATGGAAAATGACAGGGCCAAGACACTGTGGAACCTACAGACCCAGACTAACTAACAGGTGATGGCTAAGCAACCAGACATTGTGGCAGTGGACAATTTACAGAAGAAAGCAGTGGCGATAGATGTAGCAATCCCAAGTGACTGTAATTTCAGGAAGAAGAAGCGCTGGATAAATACCAAGGACAGAAAAAGGAAATACAGAAGTTGTGGAAATTAAAGGAGTCAGCAGTCCCAGTGTTCATCAGAACTCTATTTGTTGTGTCCCTCTGTTTGTTACAGCTGCGGTCGGACACAGCTGCGGTCGGACACACAGTACGTGGTGCAGCGGCGGAGGAAAACTGTACTGTACGCCGCTCTGGACCGAGGAGGACGGCGTCACCATCCCGGTAGGCCATTAACTCTTTTTGTCCTTCATTATGGCTCCCAAACGTAAAAATAATTGATAATATGTAGGGTACTGTGTTAGCTAACCACTTGGAAATGCAGTACTGTACAAGTTTAAGGGACAGAATGTACGCTGGTTTTGTGTTACGTTGAAAAAACCGTGTTTACGACGCCGCATACTATGCATTTCCGACTTACGTCAAATTCGGTTTACGACGCTGCCGTAGGAACGGATCTGCGTTGTAAGTCGAGGACTACCTGTAACTGTGAGAGTTTTAAAACTGCCTTTCCACAAAAATATTATATTTTTAACCTTCCACTATAATTTTGTTTTTTATTGTGCATTTTTTAAGGTTAAACTAATTTATCCTGCAGGAACTTCCAATGTGACTATTTTGGCATATATAATTTTGGACGCCACTGCTATCAGGTAAAAGTAACTAAAAGCTAACGCTAAGCTAAAATTGGCTATAAAACTAGATGTATCAGAAGGTTTGCAAGAAACTAAAAGTAGCAAAGGAGCTAAATGTAGCAGAACAATAGCTAAAATATAAAAGTAACATAAAAAAACAGATCAGTTTTCTGAAGCAGGTGTTAAAGAGAATGATGTTTCTGACGGAACTGAACAGATCTTCATGGGAATAACACTTTTTCCACATTTATAAAGGTTATAAAAATCAAAAGTCACAACAGCCATCTCCTGAAAGAGCCGAACGTTTTGACACATGAGCAGCTAAAGTCTGCAGAGGTTCATGAAAACAAACAGGCTTCTGATGTTAACCTCCTAATATTCAAGACAAACTAAATGTTTTCACTGACCGTCGTCACTGTTGTCGTCCACCAGGATGATCTCTTTGAGCAGGTGGGCCGGCGTGTGATTGACAGCTGAGTGCACCGAGCGCAGGATCACCGACAGGGCCTCGTTGACGAAGATGAAGATGAGGGAGATTTGGGGGAGGTCTCTGGAGTAGGTGACCTTTCTGCATCTGGAGGAGGAGAAGCAAACAGACACTCATCCTTCAAAAGTCCCGTGCAGCTTTCAGCGTGCGATTCGAGCAGAAAAACGATTCCTGCTGCTGGTTAAACAGCGCACGTCGTGCACGTTACAGCCTCCTAATCAATAATCTCATCTCAAGTGTGAGGTGAAATCTTAATTGCGAGTAATTGTGCAATAAATCCAGGGTTTTCATAAAAGTTTATGAGTCCGGACGACGCTCTTTCGGGGCTTTTGGCAGCAGATGTTTGGAAACAGGTTCCAGCTCGAGTGTTGGTGGATCCCTCATAAAGATCTGTGATCCGTGCTGGCCAAGATCTTCCAAAGGTTTTCTCTCTGAGACATATACTAGACAGGACATCACAACATGAATAAAAGCTGCCGGTGTAATGAAAGGATGTAAAGATACGAGGTGTGAGAGCACTTTAGGACAACTTTTGATAAGACAACGACAAACGGCTGCAGACAAGGAATTTAATCGTTTTTTTTTTTAAATAAATTCAGTGAACATGTAAGTTTTTTTATTTCAACTCATCGTCAAGTTCTTGAAGTTTAACAACTGAAAAGATTAATTGTAGTTTTTTTTCCCAGCTAGTTCCTTTAAATTTAAGGTTTCATTGTTTTATTATGAACAGTTGTGAATTATTTTCTCAGACTGTAAACCATACTGGTTGGATTTTGTTGCTTTTATTGATGTTTTTATGTGGAAAAATAAAAAAATAAATACATAGGGGTTGGCCCTCAAGGCAGCTGATGAAGATGAAGAGACACATGCAAATCCACATAGGAAAAAAAGTTCCTCTGAAGATCCCCGTTCTGGAAGCCTGGGGGGTGACCCGGAAAGAGTCTATTTGTTCTTCCACCAAACTGTTTCGGTCTTGTGTAAATGACAGTGTGAATGTTTGTTGTGATCCATTTTTCTTTATGTCATCTTTCTCATTCCACAGTTTTTTGTGCTATTTCAACAAATCATAAATCAAAACGTTCAGCTCTTTCAGCACAGTCCTGCTGTGACTTTTGGTTTTGGTGCAACTTTAGCTTTTTGATATATTTAGCCTTTACTGACACATTTTTTTCCTCAGAGAAAATGAACTGAGCTCATTTTACGTTCGGATCTTTAGCTGTGTTTACAACTTCTACTGCTCCTTTCATATTTTGTTCTGCTTCCGCTTCTTTCAGCTTCCTTGTGCAAATTTAAACTTTTTCAGTTACTTTCAGCTCATTTCAGCTGTTTTTTTTTTCAGCTGTTTCGTGCTCCTTTCAGATTCTTTCAGCTAACTACATTTTTGAGCTTCTTCTAATTTCTTTCTGCTAGTTTCAGCTTGTTGTGCTCCTTTCAGTTTATTTCTGCAAGTTTCTTCTATTTCAGCTACTATATGTTGTAGCTACTTTTCAGATTCAGATTCTGTTTATTATTGCTATTGTCAATGAACAGGATTCATAGACTAGGAACTTGCTTCAACATAAAGGTGCAAATAAAATATAAAAGACAAAAGAAAACATATGTGCACAATACAATACAATACTCAGAAAAAAATGTATGTTTTATGCTAATTTTAGCCTTTTCAGCTAATTCCATATTTTCTTTGCACTCATTTAAACTTTTTCAATCTAATTCAACAAAAATCTCTTCACTTCTTTCATGTAATTTTAGCTTTTTTCTACATTTTGAGCTACTTTTCTGCTTTTTTTGTTGCTAATTTCAGCTTTTTTCAGACAGTTTCCCCTTTTGGTGCTAATTTCTGCTTCTTTCAGCAAATATGTTCTTTCTGTTTTCTTCTGCTAATTTAAGCTTGTTCTACCTTTTCAACTACCTTTTTCTTTTTTTTTTAGCATATTTTAACTAATTTCCACAGAGTGGATCCACTGCAAGTAGAACTGTCATGGACGGTACTTCTGCAATTCAATACACTCAAAACCTTAAAAATTGAAGTGTTTTATTTCCCATTTATTGTTCAACTTTGCACAAAAACCCTTCAGTTTTACCGGGATCGTTTTAAATTCAGCTTGAATGGGCATACAGGAGCAGGTAATAGATGCTCTGGTAATTATGGCAATAGGAGATTAGAATAGGAGGGGATGGGGAGGAGGGAGGGGGCGTTATCAGTGACAGCAGTGGGAATAAATGAATGGTTTGTAATGAATACTGTAGTTTCACATGTAAGTGTGAACTTGTCCCTTCACAAGTACAGCGATTCTCCTGAATGTGAGCGTGATCACAGGAGGCGGCTCCTCTAACGATTCAGAGCCGACAGATGTGCGACACGATAAAACTGAATGAGTTTGTTTTAGACGCTCGGCTCTTCTGACAGAAAAGTGTTCGAAACACGAAACAGTTAAATGGACTGTGATCGTTTGACTTTTAAACAACTGTTTGAAGCCTGAGGCAACACTGTGTTCCTGTTTTAAAATACTTTTATGTACAGGACGATATTTGTTTGTATTTCAAAACATTCAGGAGAAGAGAGCCATGACTTCTGCTCTCTGTAACTTGTTTTTGATTGTTTTTTTTTTAGCCTTTCTTCATGGAACTACATTAAGATCTCTTATATTTCTTTAAAAACATTGTTCGCTACAAACAAGCCAAAAAAAGGGGTTGTGGAGTTCCGCAGGGCTGTGTTTCCGGTCCTCCACTGCTTTACCAATTTGTTCTGCTGCTTTACGCTACTATCTGAAAATTAAATTTTATAAAATAGGATCTGATGAGATATTTAATCAATAACATTCTAAGCCCATCTTGTTTTGTATTCAGTTCATTTTTAGTTAATAAACTTACTTGCTTAAATAATGTAGTTTACTCAATTTTAATAGTTTTTTTTATGCGAAATTTATATGAAAAATTGATAATTAGAATGAAAGCTGGACTTTACAAAGAGAAAATCAAGGCAGCAGTAAAGTTCTTTCAGGTTTAGGGGGCTCCATTGTTGGTTTTAATGAATAAATAATTTCCAAAACCTTTTTTAAATTGTTGATAAAAAGTTTCAAACCTACACATTACTGAAAAAAGTTTCATTTAGTTGTGTTTATTAGTTTGTTTATTTATTCAAAGGGAGTGGTGGTGCAGAGGCTAGAGAGAAGATTGCTGGTTCAACGCCCAGTACCAACAACATCAAACTGTGGGAGGGATGGGTGAAGCACCCACACCTGTCAGATTTTTGCAGCTTTTAGTTTATTTTTAGGCTTTTGCTACTCACAACTTTTAGCAAAATTACTTTTACCTTCAAGTTTTGTTTTGTTACTTTTGGGTTTTAGCTAGTCTTTTGCTATTTTTAACTTAGCCATTTCAGCTTTTAGTTTATTTTTCCTTTTGCTACATTTAGCTGTTAGCTAGTCTTTTGTGGTTTTTTTTTTTTTTGCTCACTTTTTGCTATTTTTAGCTAGTGTTTTACACCTTTCAGCATTAACTCACCTTTAAATTACTTTTAGTTTCTAGCTATAGCTATGTTACTTTTAGCTTTAAGCTAGTCTTTTGTTATTTTTAAGTCAGCCTTTTCAGCTTTTGTTTTCTTTTTTCTTTTGTTACATTTAGCTTTAGCTAGCTTTTCTTACTTTGCTGTATTTTAGAAATTGTTTTCAACTTTATGTTTGCATTTTGTGTCACGGTCTCAGTGCCTGTCATACAGGAGTGAGAGGCAGTAGAAAAAGTATGACAGGAGCAGAGCCTGTCATTTTGCTTGGCTTTTAGCTAGTGTTTTCCTTCTTTCAGCTTTAATGCTTAGCTTCAGCTTTTTTTGTAAATGCCAATAAAGTTATTCAGCACTTAGCATTCAGGCTGACTTTATTTATTACTTTTAACTTTTAGCTAGACTTTTGTTTCTGCCAGATTTTAGCCGACCTTTTGCTACTTAATTACCTTTTGGCTGCTTGTCTACCTATCATTCTATTTTTAGCTGTGGTATGGCCTTTTGCTGCTTTTAGCTTTGTCAGTTATTGCAGCTTTTAGTTTCTATCTAGCCATTGCTGTTTTTAGATGTTGTATCCTTTTGCTACTTTTAAGCTGTTGTTTATTTAGCTAGCATGTTGCTACTCTTAGCTTTAAGTTAGTGTTCTGCTTATTTTAGTTCAGCGCTCGCACAAAGTCCAAATGCTCTCTCGTTTTCTTTCCTTTCTGCTCTCCGTGATGTTTCTCCCTCGCTCGGAGTTGAATAAAGAGCCTCAATCAAACCCAGCAGCTCGTCAGGCTCCAGCTGACGTTCTGCTGCTGTGAGGCTTGAAGAGCTCACACTCCAAGACACTTCACACGCCGCTCAGCGACACATGAACCCCCGTGGAGACGACTACACCGGATTCTTCAGCCCACCATCTCCAAGGCAGCAGCGAGCGAAGACTGCGCCGTTTTTAGTCTCTTTCAGTTAATTGTTCTGCTAC
>JAVCKU010000071.1:311813-326252 GCA_032273985.1 Hypsolebias coamazonicus
TTGTTGAAATTGTTTTGTTTGAATTGTTTATTAGGTAAAAAAGGGGCAGATAAAATAAGATTTTTTCTTCATCTGCTTCCTTTCATTTTATATATATTTTTTTCTTGTTATGCGCAAATTGTTTTTTGTATTTTATTATAAAATGGATGAATAAATAAAATGAAATAATAAGCAGTTATTAATGATTTACGAAGTGTTTATAGAGTAACTAATACTTTGTAATTATTTATGAATTGTTGATTGGCTAAAAGGGAGCATTTTTAAATTAAAATTTTATTAAACCTTTATTTAACTCGATAAAAAACCCATTGAGATCAAGACCTCTTTCACAAGGGTGACCTGGCCAAGAACAGGCAGCAGCGCACGTCATAAAAACCAAACACGTAACGAGATTAGAAAAGACTTCAGAAATATATCAAATTTTTACCTTTTTCACCTGTTAGTTCTTTAAAATTCTTGTAAAGTGGTACCAAATAAACAAGTGTGGTAGTAACTGAGAGTCATTCCAACCCACCCTCAAAGCGCTGACAGCATCCTTCATGGTGTACAGTTTTAACATAAATTATTATTTATAATATTTTAAAACTCCGTGTCATCTTTTTAAACGTTTAACTTCTCTAAGTTTTTATCACCTGTTAGGTTTTTCTCATTTTAATCTGGAATCTACTGTCTCTCATCTCCTTTATTTACTTAATTGTTTGTCTATTGTTTATTTTTTACAGAATATATTTACCGCAGTGCTTAGTATTAATAAATGACCTTGTTGCTGTTTAGTGCAAACCCACAGGTGCTGTAAAATGTAAATGTTGACATGTTTTCATCCCTCATCTGCAGATATCCTGAGGGATTATTGCATGAAAGCTGCAGAAAAGCCCCTGGGGGGGGATTACAGGCTGTAGACGTTGCATCTGCAGCAGGAGTCCAGGATCTTCTCGTTGGGTTTACTTGAGTTTGCTGCAAAAAGCAAAGCATGAGCAGAGAGTTTGCAGCCGGGCGAGGCTGCGGGCCACGTTTGTGTGAGCGAGCGGGTCGTTCATCACCCGGTCCGACTCTGCAGCGTCCCGTCCTGGTGGTGCCTGGCTGCTCTGATGCTGATGTTGGTGCGGTCTGTGTGAACGTGGCCCTGAGCCAGGCCCCGCCCCCTTCTGCCTTCACTCTCCCTGCCTTCAGCTAATGAGACAGGAGGAGGAGGAGGGAGGTGAAGAGGATGAAAAGAGGAGAGTGAAGGAGGGAAATGTGGGGGGGGGGGGATGTTGCGAGGAAGAGGGAGTGGTCCGAGGGATGAAGGAGGAGGTGGAGGAGGGAGTGGTTCAGTGGGAGAGGAGGGGAGAGACGGGTGTGTGTGGTCCAGATGGAGGAGGGAGGGGGTGCAGAAGGAATCCAGTTAAAGTGCACGTCCCGACTGATCCACTGCTCCGTGGACAGACTGACCTCTTGATTGACAGGAGGGATCGGACGGACGAGCCGAGAGGGACAAATGGCAGGTAGGGAAGACGAGCTCCACCTTCGTCATCACTCCATCACTCACTGCGTGGAGGTCTCAGCATCCTTCAGTTTTCTTGGTCTGCACCGACCTCCCATTGTTCATCTGCAAACCGCCACTCAGCATTTCATCACCCCCAGGTCCCCGTCTCCTCCTGCTCCTCCTCCTGCTCCTCCTTTTGTTCTTTCATCGTTTTTAGTTTTGTTTCTTGAGGCAGCTCGGTGTCGGACTCGGCCTCGCATCAGCTGGCGCTGGCTTCACGGCACCGTCTGTGTGCGCCGGCACAGAAAGGGAAGTTGAGCAGTTTCCTGCTGAGTATCTAAACAGACGTGACCTCAGGCTGGTAACAGAAGCCGCGGTGACGGAGTGACTTTATGCTCGTTCGAGGACAAAAGTGAAAAGTGCTGCACCTTTTAAACAGATGGAGGACGTTAAGGTGAACCCTTTGTTTACTCGTGTTCCTCCTTTCTGCTTTTTCAGCAACTCACAAGGTTAAAAAAAAAAAAAAATCAAACCCAAACATGGACCACGTTAGCAAAACGTCTTAAAGTTAAAGTGTTTAACGTGCAGCAGCCTTTAAGACCTGGATGAGCAGAATAAAGTTTGTTTTATTGAGACTCAGATCAGCGTTAACGAGACCACGAGCGTCAAAAATCAGGAATGTTTCAACCTAATAACTAATTACATTTTTTTATATTAAATTGTTGCAGTGCTTGAATATTCAGTGTATCTAATCTGAATTTTAACCTTTCATGGAAACACAAACTTCATTTGTGTAACAAACTGTGGCTAAAGTCAAATCTAATTTAACATTTAAAAACTTTACTTTTACACTAAATAAAACCAGTTTTGAACTGAAATAAAGCTCCTACCTGTCATACACCTGCACATTAACCAGGTAGATGTGGAAATGCATGAACAACATATGTTCCAGTTTTATGAACTTGTGGAAATCTGGTGTGATTTCCCCCAAAGTTAAAGTTATTTATTCTGCACTGCATTATTAACAGTAGCTTCATCTCCACATCTAATCTGATCTGGACTGAACCAGCTCAAAGTTTAAGGGGGCGGGGCCTCAAATTCAGTCATTATTTTCTACAAAAAATGAACTCAATAAGCACTACATGCACTTCTCTTATTGCTGGTGGTGATGGCATGCTGCTTTTAAATAATAAAAAAAGTGGTTTACACCTTTTTTAATAAAATAGTGGTGCAGCGACTTCCTCCTTACATGTAAGAGACGTCGATACTTTTGTTTATCCAGGTAATCTCGTTGAGACAGGTAGTCTAATTTACAAGAGAGGCCTGTGTAAATATACAAAAGACATGTTAAACTCATCTCTAAATGAATAAGAGTCAGTTCTTTGATTGACGGGTCAGAAACCTTAAGCTTTTTTGTAAGTTTGACAGGTGATGCTCCTAATGGCACCACAGGGTTTCTGTTACATCTCCAGCCTGGTGGCCTGCTCCTTTTGTTGTCCCCGTCACAGAGAAAAGACTGGAAATGGAAATATCCTCCGTCTGTCTATCCGTCTATCTTGTGATAATTTAAAGAATAAGAATAAATTGTTATAGGCTGCTGTTGTTATGCCGTATTGTTTTACGTTATTAGTGTTAAGCCTATATCCTAGTTAAACGTACTGTTTGGCATCAATTTAGCATATATCTTAGTACGCCTGTCATGATAACAAATTATGCCGGGCGATTATGGTAATTGTCTCAGAAATTATTGCAATAAACGATAATATTGTTTGAAAATTGACAATTTGTAATTATTGTCAAATTTAAGAAGAAATGTTGGTTAATTTTGTGTGCAGTACCTTTTTTTGACCACTTGATGGCAGTATAAGACTGAAATGAAGGATGGATAGTGAGGGAGCGAGCAGCATGTCTAACAAAAATGGGAGGGAGGCCACTTGACGTGACATGGGCTTCTCTCCTTCCTGCTCGGTGTGATTTGAGCTCTTTAGCATTTGCACACAAAGCTTTAAAAAAAAATCAGTAAACAAGTTCTCAGCTTCTTTTTGCAGAGAAAAATAACTTTAGACGAAGGCACGGGTTTCAACCGTGAACTTTGGAGCTTCAACAAGACGGAGTTTTTTTTTTTTTTCCAGAGTTGGGCCTGTTCACTTAGCTCGTAGCTTAGCTTAGCTGCTTTTAGCAATCCAAAACTGCGATTTTGGATGGTGAAACAGATTTTAAAGAGAAAAGACAAAGGGACGGGTCAGTGAAGAACACTGGAGTTGAACCTTTTCTCCTCCAGTGACTTCAGTAGAAAGAAAGAAACATGAAGAAACGATAAAGTAGATAAATGAAAAGAGGTCGATAATTTTCATTTATCATGCAATTAATTGATTTATTGTTTATCGCGACAGGATCTTAGTTTATATTAAATCCTTATTTACTCTTTCTTTTTATACTTTATATTTTTTCTATTTTGGGGTGTAACTGGGACCCTGAGAATATATTTTTGTTCCACCTCATGTACCATATGTGGTGACATGATAATAAAATTGACTTGAACTTGAACTTGAAGTCATCTTGGGGTGGCTGAAGATTAATCTATGGTGGTTAAGGCCACCATTGGCCACCCCCTGACTCCACTCTTGTGAATGGTGGTGATAAAAACTCTCCCTCCACTCCAATCCACGGGGACATGGGATCACTGCTTGTGTGATCTGTGGTTAGATAAGAGCTGTTGGTGTGTCTCGTAACTTATTAACGTTGACATGTTGTTATCAGATCATTTGCGTGTTCATAAAAGATTAGAATTAAGCTCACAGCTGAGTTTTGTTCCTCCCGTCAGAGAGAAGCCAGAAATGCTCTGAATTTGTTTGTGCCAGAGATAAAACTCCTTTGTTCTTTCCTATTTGACTCATGAAAAGGTGCTGACATTAAAACCATAATGGAACGGTAAAAGTGTTTTGATCTGAAACAAAAAGCCTGTAGCCTCAGACATGACATGGCAGCAGTTACTATAAACGTCATCTCTGCAGCAGTCAAACTTTAACGAGCTGGACTCACTTCATCAACCTGTCTCTCCTGCTTCACTTACTAAAGTTTCTATCTTTTTTTTTTAAATTTTGCCTTAATTGATTCAACCTTTCATCTCATCACCTCCATAACCTGCATCACAGGTGAGTTTTGTCCTCCAGTTGACCCACACTTATTCAGACAGGAAATGAAATGAATTAAAAGATTTGAGAAGCTGGTACGGTCTTATAAAAAGTGAGAGCTGTCCGATGCACCCGGCCTGATGAAGCAGATACAGGACGATCAGAACTCAAGATAATCAACACAATCCTACAGGCACGCGTGTCATTTCTGTCATGCAAATCCCCCGCTGCACCTGATGGCAGGATGTAAACCATCAGCTTGGTCTTCCTGCAGCCTCTTCCTGGCTGCATTTGACTGTGAAATGTGCGACAGTAAAGTAACAGAGCTCCATGTGTTCTGGGCTCAGCGCACGGCGCTGACGTCATGTCTTTAAACTGCGTCGCTGCTGTGTTCATTATACGCTCGTTGAAGGTGGATATGGTTTAACTTCCATCCATACAGCCGTAAACTTTCTCTTGTCTGGCCCATAACTTCTGGTCTGTTCACTAGTTTAATGAAACTTAAAACACATATGCATCATCACTAGACAGAGTGTCATGTACACTTTTCATCCCCCAGCCCTGTGTTCAAGGTCATAAATCAAGGTCAAAGTTGAACAAGGTCTTTGCTTGTCCAGGCCGTTGCTATCAATTGCTGTATACAGTAATTGTTTGTCGATGCACATATGAGGTCTGCAACATTCTTCTTAGTCCTTTAACCACGTTTTACTATTAATTACACGTTTTAACAATAAACTTCACGACAAAGAAATCTTTTTTTTAATAAATCAAAGAAAATTAAATTGTAAGTCATTTTTGTACCTTTTTCAACATGTCAGATTTGTCTGTAATTGTTCATATTTAATTTAATTAAGTGTAAATTAAACAGAAAATGGTCATGATGGTGCCCATTTAAACGACTTTGATCAAATAAAATTAAAAAAAAACGCCTTAACCTCAACACAATTCAGAGTTAGATTTCTCACATTCCTATCTGCCAATGGATTAAGTTTCAAAGAGCAAACAGGACAAGTTTATAAGTTTTTATTTAATGATACACTAATGATTCATATTTACTCATATTTTTTCTCTCACTTGCCCACAATGAAGACGGACGCATTTCTTCCCTCTCCTGCCTTCCTCCTGCTTTTTGTCTTTGTCCGGTGTATCAGAGCCTCTCTGCACACATTTTCCAAATCATAAATTATTGTTATGGATTTAGTCAGCTGGTCTCTCAACACAACTGAAAATTTCAACCAAGACATGGTGCTGGAGAGAGCCCTCATGCCCTGAACGGACCCATGCAGCTGGGTATGTCATGGATTCTTGGGGTCAGTGGAAGATGATGTGCCTGTCTGTTCTGTCCGTGGAGGACGTAGAAGATGTGCACATTACTGGATTTATGATAACAGGGTTCTGCTTTTTGGATACCTAGGATGTCAACAAATTAGGAAAACGTCATCAGCAGTTTTGACCATGGTAAAGCTGCCAGCCTTATGTGAAGGATTAATTTGAGCTTGTAGCTCCCAGACTCAAATGCTTTGTGAGCTCAACCGTAAGCTGGACGTGATTTCTGAGAATCTTAGGCCACTTGCGGCTCCTGGAACTCGCCGGCATGATGGATTCGACCTTAGAGAAGGCTAACAAAGCACAGACTGGCGGAATGTCCACAAATCTAACTGTTTGGATTCTCCATCGAGAGTACCAGCACAACTGAAGGCAGACAGAAATCAGAGTCTGCCTGCCCAAAACAATGGCTGTTTATCTGAATCTGGTCTCCCCGCTTATCTCAAATTGCTCCTGGTAGATATGTAAATCAAGAAGCTCTGCACTGACGCCCCACCCCCCGAGAACTTCTGTGAACGCTTATCAGAGGTGTATCAGCTGACAGAAACGGTAACATCTTATCAGGACTATGGAAACTATCTGGAAGTGTTCATGGACAAATCTCACCGTCTTGTTGTCCATGCATATGTAACGTGTCTAAACATTGTTTGCTGTGGTAGATTTTTTTTTTAATGCTTTAAACCACAATGTGAGATATCGTTTTTTTTTTATACCTCTCTCCTCATGTTTTCTTCCCCTTTTCTTATCTAAGGAACAAGAGCAGCGCTTCCCAGAAGCTGCAGCCTGGTACACTTCCGTCTATCTTTAGGACGGCTGTACGGAAAATGATTTCATTGTACTTCACTGTGCAATGACAATAAAGCTGGTTCTGATTAATAAATCAGTTTCTTTCAAGTTCCCAGTCGTTTGACTCTCGCCATGTCATCTGTTGAGATGTTTGATTGGATTTTAAACTTTTTTTTTTTTTTCCATCTTTGTGGCTGTAATCCTGTGATTTGGGTCAGATGAATAATCTGCACCAGGCAGTGTGCCTTTGCTGGCTGGTGCTCAGTGCAGCTGTGATGAAGAGGATGGTGGATGATTAAACCGGGTGGAGTTTAAAGTTAGAGGAGCGGACTGCTGGGATGGAAGGCTGTTGGTGTCAGCAGCTCACAAACAACAAGAAAGAATAAATATGTAAATTGAAATTCTAAGAGGACTTTGTTGTTTTATGTTATATGAATCAGAATAAGCATTATCATTGCACCATAGTACAGTACAGTGATATTATATGCTGATGATATATGAATATTCTGTAATAAATTATAAATAGTTAGTCCTTCCATCCATTGTCTTTATGCAATTTTTTTTCCGGGCCATGTGCAGCTGGTGTCTGTCTCCAGCAGACACTATATGAGAGGCGGGGGACACCTGGACAGGTCTCCAGTCCATTACAGGGACACATGCAAACAAACAAGACACTCTCATTCACACCTATAGGGACAATTTAGAGTTACTGCAGGTTTTTGAGCTGTGGAAGGAAACCAGAGTAAATGAAGAAAACACAAGTGCATGGGAGAGCATGTAAACTCCATACAGAAAAGCTGAGGGGGGGGGGGGGACCTGCAACCTTCTCAGTGTGAGACTTTAACCACTTTACAGTGCTGCTTATATTGGTCAGACATAAAATAATGCATTTCATTATCTCAATAAAAAAATGCCCATTTTTCTTTTCCCTGCTGTCTGCAGGCAAACCACAGTGAACTTTACTGTTGTCATATTATTACTATAGAGCCCGACCGATATGGAAATTTGGCTATCGCAGATACTGATATTGGAAGGAGCATGTGACCGGCAATAATCAATAGAATAGCTGAATTTTTTAAAACTTTGTCCACCCCCAAGAGTCTACGAAAACGTGTGGAGCAGGGCTTGTTTATTCAGTGCTGCTGTTAGCAACCATGAAGCTAAGCTAATCAGATCCAGGCTATAGGTAGTCCCACAGTAGGTTTACAAGTGGTGCATTCATAAAAACTGTCTTCCTAACATGCGTTCACATTTTCTATCCTCCACTATTCATCATAAAGTTATCAAGTGTGTTACAAAAAAAATTAAAGAACCATCCTTCCCTGTTCATTGTCTGAACAGTCAATCATGTATGGTGAAGGTCTAATTAGTATTGACCTCAGGCAGTGGCTTGTTTTTTCTTTGCAGAGAATTAAAGATTTCAGACCAACAATTTCATTAATTGATTCATTGATTCATTTTACCTCTACGTTAGATTTATTGTTCTGGACACAGTTTTACAATAGCCTATGCTAGGTTATCTAAAAGTTAGCTTGCTAACTTGAGAGGCACGTAGCTAATGACGAGCAGGTTGGAGGATTGATGAGAAGTTATTCTTGATTTGTTTAAAAGATCAGTTACAATAAACTTACCATGCTCTTCATCAAAATACGCTACACAGTACTGCTCCCTTCTTCGGCTGTACTGAATGTGAAAGTGAAACTTAAGTGAATGGCCATAACTTGAAAGTTGTCTTCATGCACCCTCTGCTGGATGCATTGTACAATTACGCAGCTTCCAGCATTTTAGGGGTGAAAATTAGAAGTGCTTATATTGGTGCTTAATGGAACAGTTATCACCAATACTGATAGGTCCCCAAACATCTATATCATTCTAAATTATCAGCTCTACTGATATATCGGTCAGGCTCTGATTATTACCATTCACTTTTATTTACTGTATTTAAGTTGTAGCACAAGTTTTGTGTTTTACTTTACAGTATAAAATATGTCTCAAATATGTCCTGGTCTCTCTTGTAAATGAGTCCTCGAGGCTCAGTGGGATTAACCTGCCTAAATAAAGGTTGAATGAATGTACATTTATTAGTTAAACACATAAAATACAAAGATCTCGAGAGTGAGTCTGAAGGGGGGGTGGGGTTCTTTGCCAATAGAAGAACAAACAAAAACAATTGGAACCAACCTACGGACCGAAATGTGTCAGACGACACTCCAGGTGCCAACTGCACCCGGTGCTCCGGACTTATCTGGTTCTTCAGTCTTCATCCCAAACCTGTTTCACAGGATCACATCAAGTTCTGCTTCTTGACTTTTGAGCACGTTCAAAATAATCTGAGTGACAGATTTATTCTCCAAGTGGTCAGAGAATCATTGTGGGCGTCTCCAAGTCACCTCGATTGTTTCATGAGCGTCTCCAGAGCGCTGCGGCCGCACAGTAGCTTTCCTCTGACAGAAAACTGTCCAAGTCTAAAAACCATGGTGATGGTAAATCATGAGCTATAAAAATCAGGTCCAAATCAGCCTCTTCATCTCTAAAGTGTACTCCAGCAGATTGAACCCTTTATGTTGGGGTGGCTGCCAAGGAGGAAACAAACCAGGCGGTTGGACAACCACGAGTCCTGTTTTAGAAGCTGTGCACACTGAAACAGGGTGGCATTTTAAAAACACGACAAACGTTCAGGGTTTAGTGAGACTTCAACTGAAAACGTGTGCTTTGTCTTCTCTCAATTTTCCTGCACTTTTGAGTCCCCAGTAATCTCCACCAGTGTCAGCCCTTTGAAGTGCAGGACTGGAATCATGTGGTGAACGTCAGCAGAGTAAGGAACTGGCCAAGTCGTCGTCATTCAGTAAAGGCTGACTCTGCATGTACATCCTTATGTTTAGACTAATCAGTCTTCAGTTTTTATCCCCTTTGATTGTCTTTAAAGGTTAAAGTGACCTGTCTTTGTCCCCCACCCCATCTTGGAGCAAAGTGGGGAATTAAAAATCCCCTCCATTCATCCGTCTGACTTGTGTGCTGGATAAGTTGAATAATTAGAAAGCTACCAACTTCCATTTTGGTGTGAGCCTAAGAAAGGTCCCTATTGCCATGCATGTCAAAATCCAAGATGGCCGCCACCCTTTGAACAGCCTGTAACATGTGAAAAGGTCTACCCAACCATTTGAGGAAACTGCTTAATATCGATTACAAGTTCCCTCAAAAGATTATGGTGGCATTTGGGGTGGCTAAAGTTTAATCTGTGAGGGCCAAGGCCCCCGTTAGCCACCTCCTGGCTCCTCCACTGGAGCAGATGGTGTATAAAATGTGTCCCTCTTCTCTACAGGATCTGTCACTCTGCTTTGCCTCAGACAAGAAGAATAAAGCTCTAAAACCTCCCTCTGGTCTCCTCAGTGTAACTCCTCTCCACTTGTCTTATCCATCACCAAAAACATTTAGGTTTACTTCATTCTCTGTTCTATTCCGGTTCAGAAAAATACTCGTCTCCAACAAACATTCACGTAAACCTTCAGCGGTGAGGGACATCGGCGTACCTCTCGTCTTCCTGAGCCAACGTGAACTCTGAAATAAAAGCTGTGTCCTCTCCGCTCAGATGACACGGTGTCAGCCAGCAGCAACATGGACATGGAGGACCGGGTCTCCCACCTGGAGCAGAGGCTGCAGCTGCAGGAGGACGAGATCCAGCTGCTGAAGGCGGCTCTGGCTGACGCGCTCCGTCGGCTCGGTCACTGCGAGGAGCAGAACCAGGGGATCCAACCAGCAGGCGCTCACGCTGGGAGGAGACCAGTGGCTGCTGCAGCTTCCACCCCACCAACCAAAGGTAAACCGCCTGACCCGGTAATACAGCTGCACCTCAAAAACTGAGAATACGGTGAAAAAGTGCTTCAGAAAGTGAAACTCTTTTATAGATTCATTACCGACAGAGTGAAACATTTCAAGTTTTCTTCTCGTTTTGATGATTATAACTTCCAGATGATGAAAAACTAAAAGAAACTGAGAATATTGTGAAGAGGTTCAGTATCATAAACTCCTGGTGTCACAGCCTGATCAGCTGATGGACTCCTGGACATGAGCTACAAACGTCTCCTCTCCTGAACCGGAGGCAACATCAGAAGCGTCTTACCTGCTGAGGACACAAAGAACTGGACTGTCTCTGTGGTCCAATGTCCTCTGTTCACATGAAAGATTTATAAATCCAGGTCTCAGAGTCTGGAGGAAGAGTGGAGGACCAGAACCCACGTTGTTGAAGTCCAGAGTGAAGTTTCCACAGTCAGGGATGGTTTGGGTCCATGTCCTCTGCTGGTGCTGGTCCACTGGGTTTTCAGTCCATGCAGCATCTTCATGCTTCCTTCTGCTGACGAGCTTCATGGAGATGGTTTCATTTTCCAGCAGGACTCGTCACAGACCCACACTGCCAGAGGTCCCAACATCTGGCTGTGGAAGATTCTCCGTTTTCTTTTTGTTTTTCATTATTTTAAGTTATAATCTTCAAAACTACAAGAAATAAAGGCTGAAATATTTCACTCTGATGGATCTACGTTCTGAAAGGATGACAAAATATTGAACTTTTTCATCCTATTCTAATTTGTTCAGGTGCTCCTGTAGCTTTTCTTTGTTGTTTTATGAAACCTGGCTCAGAGACGTTACAACAGAAACTAAACGTGGTGGAAGTTTGTGGAAACGTTGGGGTGAAATGAACCCTCGTGTGTCTCTGCAGCACTAAAACGAAAGGCGCTCAAGAAATGTTCCACAAAAACACCATAAGGTACTGTGTGGCTTACAGAAGCTGTGTTGTATTATAATATCAATGTTGTAAATTATGTTTTAGAATGAAATAATATATTAAAGACACTGAAGTGCAGTGCATCGTTGCAGCAGGCTGCTCAAACAGCTGATGTCTCAAAGTGAAATTACTCTGGATGAGTTAAAGTCAGAGTTGTAATCTCTTCTTCAGCTCATTAACTTCAGTCACATTTCTCTCTTGTGTTCCTCGCTCCACATGGAGCCATGAAGTACCGTTGTTGTTGTTGTTGTTGTTGTTGTTGTTTCAGCTGCTCTCTTCTGGGCTCAGCACAGCGAACGGAGTCACATGAAAAACTTAGTTTGTTTTACTCCAGATGCTTTTCCTGGACTTGAACCTGCAGCCTCAGGACCACTGAGCCATTGACCACTGAGCCACCGTGCCCCCACCCCTCCCTTTTTTAAATTAACAGTACAGTAAATTGTTATTCAACTCCTGTATGTTCCTGCTCATTTCACACATTTACTCAGAATCTTAGACTGTTTTTTATATTCCTCTCATCAAAGATCATCAAAGATCATCAAAGATCATGACCCTTCTGTGCTGGGCCATCCTTTTGGCCAGTGGCTGTTTAGTTTCCTCCATGTAGAACGGACCACAGCCTGACTCATCCTTGTTAGAGTCGTCTACCTGGATTATGGAGCAGCATCAGGACAGTTTATGGAGTCCAGCAACGTTCAGTCAGGTCATCTGGACGGTTTATTTATTTATTTATTTGTTTATTGCTGAGACGTTTCGCCCTTCATCCAAAGGACTTCGTCAGTCTGAGGAGCCACCAAACAAACTGATTCCCACAAGTTGAAAAAAAAAACAGTTTGCTGGTGCTAAGGTTGCTTCTGGATTTATTTAATTAGACTGTAAAGCGAAAGGGTAAAAGTTGTTTCCCTCTTGTCTTTCAGTGCGACAGCTCCTGCAGGCTCTGCCCTCCAGACCTCTGAGTAACGGCTACACTCAACAGAAACGCCTCCTTTCCTCTCCTTCATCTCCAAAGAAGGAGGTGCTGCAATCCATTAAAAGGTCAGAACGAAACAATCAAACTCTAATTCTTATAATACTGCAGGGAAAATACATTTATTTATTTATTTATTTGTAATTATTCAATCACAGAAACCATTTTCTCATCTACGACCGTGCAGCTTTATCAGTTAGACGCCTTTTGTTAGTTTATCTGCTGAAAAGTTTTTTTTTTTTAATTTAAACTTAGATTTAAGTAATTTTTGTACTAATGTGATAAATTTTTTAGCTTCTAATATTTGTTTCTCCAAACAAACTGCGTTAAGGTTGTTATTTATTATAACTGTAGGTGTTCAGGGCGCGTTACGATGAATCACAATGATGAGTTTGACCCTTTCAGGAAGAGCATGTCCACAGAGCGACTGACGATGGTCAGGAGAGAGATGGCAGCAGAGAGTCGAAGTCGAACCACCTCCTCCAGCAGCTCCTCTGGAGGGAAAAGGTAACAGCTCAAGAGATTAGCACCAGCCTCCATAAAAAACAAACACCGGACACATGCAGATCATTTATTTCACAAATAAATGATGATGCAGCGCCGCTGTGAGGATGAGAAGAAGCTGAAAGCTCACAGTTCATTCACAAAATGACCCTCGCGGTTTATAGAACTGGAGAACCAAGGGTTAGATTCATTTATTTATTTCAACGGTTTAATTTTGTGTTCTAATTTTCACATGTTTAATATGAAAGAAAAAAGTATTGTGTGACTCATTTCATCATTCAGCTGTACACTGTAAAAATAACTTTGTTAAATGATATTGTTTTTGTGGTTAAACCTCTTGAGAATCATAGTTATCAGTTAATGTGCACTGGAATGTCTTTTTCACCATGAGGTAATTTGAATTTATTTGGGACCTATATTGAATAGTTAATCTCAAAATATAACGAGCCAGGTGGTGGAAGGGTTCAATTTTTTTGGTTAACTGAACTAACTGGTTAATTGAAGCCAATTAACTGGGTGGATTTTAATGAAGCTGCCAGAAAGTAACCACTACTACTTAATTAATTAAATAAAGTTAATTAGTAAATGATTTTGGTTGGATGAAAGATGGTCGCCACAACTGACTGACTTTAGCAAACACAGAAAAGCCTCTGCTGGTCAGTTATACGTAAGTTAAGCTAAAACGTAGCGTGGTAGTAGCTGGGACTCCTCCACAACACATAATCTGAGGGCTAATAGATGCATGAAGCCTTGTGATACTGCAGCGGGCGATATGCATTCCTTCAAAGCAACGCTAGGACTTAAAGTGCCTGAGACGTCCATGTTTTGTAATAAATATGAATGCATGGTTGGAAACATTCATGTATTGCAAAGAAAATTCACAGTACGCAGATGAACAGTTGCACAGCATCAGGAAGTGATGTCAAAGGGGAACCACAGCAGTGCTACAGTGACTGACGGTGCAGCCAGCAGAGAAGGATCAGATGTTTCTTTAGATTAGTTTGAGTCCTGAACAAAGAGACAAAGAGTCAGAGGTCAAATAAGATCGTTTCAGTAAACAAAACAGGAAGTTGCCCTTTTTAAAGAGTCGCTACCTGGTTCAATTTGGCTGCACCAAGTTAAAAAAAAAAAAAATCAATTATGTGACAAAATGTCCCAATTATTAATGTTTTTTCTTCCACTCTTGTATTAGTGGGCCGTGTAAGTGCTTAAGTAAAAGTGAAAAAAAAAATAAAATAAAATAAAAAAATATAAAAGATTTAAACCTGATGAGCTGTCTTTAACTTACAGCTAAAGGAGCGGCTTTTAGCTACAACAGAGGGAGAAGAATGTTTTCCACATCCTCTGTCTGTATTTGAATTTTTTACTTAAAACTTTAGTTTGCAGTTAGAATCTATCTATTCATCTATCTATCTATCTATCTATCTATCTATCTATCTATCTATCTATCTATCTATCTATCTATCTATCTATCTAT
>JAVCKU010000071.1:430696-440931 GCA_032273985.1 Hypsolebias coamazonicus
AGGATACCCAAATATTTATAGGAATCAGCAAACTCAATAGGGACACCATTTGAAGATAAAATCAGAGGAAGAACTGCTGGGACAGACTTCCTGTCTGAAAACAGCATCCCTTTGGTTTTATCAGCGTTTAGCACCAGTTTGAGACGGAACAAATCTGACTGGATGATCAATGCAAACTGTAGAAGCTGGAAAACCTTAGCAACTGTTTTAGCTCGACAATAAACAACTGTGTCGTCGGTATAGAAATGTAAGGATGTGTCAGGAATGAACTGGCCGTACATTAATTATATAAAATTTAAAGAGGGTGGGTCCTAAGACTGAGCCTTGTGGTACACCATTGTTGAATGTTAAACAGCTGGAAGAAGTACCACTATGTTGAACACATTGCCTCCAATCTGAGAGGCTATTTCACACGTTCACTGGAGCCAAGGAGCAGCTTTTTATTTGTAAATTGAATGTTTTTACATATATTTGTATTGTTTTCTGAGAGTCCAACACTCTCTGATCCTCCTTCACTCCTTCCATGGACCTCCTCCTCCTCTTCTCCTCCTCCCTTTGTCCATCGTGTCCTCTGCAGGTGTCCAGACGTCTCACATGTGAACCTAAAGGCTTCAGTTTAAATCAAAACAGCCAGAGGAGCGGATTGATTTGATGGAGGTGAAGCATCTCAGCTGCTGCAGTTACATGATCTCCCGTTCTTCAGCCACTGTTTGAGCTTCAGCTGTGTGTGTGTGTGGGGGAGGGGGATGTTGTGTGTGTGATTGCCTCACTCCCTTTTACCCCTCTCTGGATGCTGGAGCTGTGTTTCCATGGCAACGCTGACCCCTGGGAGTCGACGTTTCATATATATAATATTTTTTCTTTACACGAGTAACCTCTTCAGAAACCATCTCTCTGTCTCATCCATCCTCCCACTCCGTGCACCTACCTCTTCATCTCTTCCTCCTCCTCCTCCCTTCTCTCTCTCTTAGTCACCAAACTGATATTTAACAAAAACGAAAAAGAATCTTTTGTCATTGCTGGACATGTTGCATGTTTTGTGCGCCTCCATTTTCCGTCTGTTTCTTCTCGAACGTGTCGTCACGCTCGCATGCACGCGCTCGCTGCTCGTCGTTTCTGTTTGTCCTCCGTCTTCGTCAAGGACACGTTTGAAAGACACGCTCATAAAGCGTCCTCAGTTTGGAGACAGAAGAGGACGTTCCTTGTTGCAGCGCTGACAGCTCACACTTTGTGCTCTCTTAGATGTTCGCATGTCTAAATGTTCGGCTCCATGAGCGCTAAGACTTTTGGTTCTTGTAATTTTCATAAAATACTTTATATAGAATACTTAAATACTATTTCCCCATAAAAATGTACCATTTGTAAAATCCCTTCAGTTCCTTTAATGTTTCCTGTTCAGTCTGCTTCAGCAAACAATGTGTTTGTTTTGTACTACTTCAGTATTTAGCTACAATTAGAGCAATAGGCGCTTCTTGTTTTACCTTTTAGCTACTGTGATATTACTGTTTTGCTGGTTTCAACTTGTATACTGCTCTGCTAATTTTAGACTTCAGCTTCTTTTCTACTGGTTTTAGCTCTTGTTCTGCTGGTTTTAGCTCCTGTTCTGCCAGATTTAGCTCTGCTGGTCTTAGCTTCTGTTCTGCATGGTTTTAGCTCCCGTTCTGCTGGTTATTTTTTGCTTGTGTTCTGATTGTTTCAGCCTTTTTCAATAAATGTCAGCAGTCATTTATCGTGATCGGCTGTTTCCGTGTTGTTGAACCCATAATGCAGGATGACGATGAGACTCCAGTAAAATAAGTAAAAATGTTTATTTTAACAACAAACAAACAAAAAGCTGACGAGGCAGCAAACTCACTTAATGGAGGAGACACGGAGGGAAAGACGAATATGAAGCCTTTGACAGGACAATCCAGAGACACTAAGACACCAAGGGGCTGAATATATACAGACACTGACAAGGTGCAATGACAGACACCTGTGGTGATTAGGATAAGACACAGGTGTGACAGTGCTGGATCACAGGAGGAGGAGGGGCTGGTACACATGAGGGAAAACACAACATGCAGGACCAGAACCAGAAACCCTACATCATTCAGCTCATTGTCCACACATGCAGAATACAACTTGTTACTTGGTTAAGTTTCCAGTTTTTTCTAATAAAACACTGTCTCTAAATGATGAGCGTCTTTGTGCTTGACTCATATACAAAGTATGATCTTGTAGAAATGAATTTGGTAAATTGCTCCAAAGTTTTCTGTAACGGTGCGGTAACTCAACAACCCGTTTGTCTTTTCTCCACCAGGCCAAGCTGATCGTCCCCAACAGTACGGCCGGGCTCATCATCGGCAAAGGTGGAGCTACGGTCAAAGCGGTGATGGAGCAATCTGGCGCATGGGTCCAGCTCTCCCAGAAGCCCGAGGGCATCAACCTGCAGGAGCGTGTGGTCACCATCAGCGGTGAGCCGGAGCAGAACCGAAAGGCAGTGGAAATCATCGTCCAAAAGATCCAGGAGGACCCGCAGAGTTCCTCCTGCCTCAACATCTCCTACTCTAACGTCACAGGGCCCGTGGCCAACTCCAACCCCACCGGGTCCCCGTATGCCAACTCCACCGAGGTGATGCCGGCGG
This sequence comes from Hypsolebias coamazonicus, assembly GCA_032273985.1. Taxonomy (NCBI): domain Eukaryota; kingdom Metazoa; phylum Chordata; class Actinopteri; order Cyprinodontiformes; family Rivulidae; genus Hypsolebias; species Hypsolebias coamazonicus. The sequence continues at coordinate 433,324 of JAVCKU010000071.1, forward strand.
CAGCAGCCGCCGCGGCAGCTACGGCTTCTTCTCTGCTCGGTCAGGCAGGTCTGGCTGGAGTTGGAGCCTTCCCGACCACCATGTCCAGCTTCTCAGGCAACGACCTGCTGGCCATCTCCTCCGCCCTCAACACTCTGGCCAGCTACGGGTACAACACCAACTCTCTGGGCTTGGGGCTGAACCCAGCAGCAGCTTCAGGGGTGTTAGCCGCCGTGGCGGCGAACGCCAACCCAGCAGCAGCAGCCGCAGCCAATTTATTAGCATCCTACGCCAGCGATGCGTCCACCAGCGCAGCTCACCCTGCAGCCGGTCTCGGGGGCCTCTCTCTGGGATCCTTAGCTGCAGCTACCGGGGCCACCAACGGCTACCTGAGCGCTGCGTCCCCACTCATGGCGTCGTCTCTACTGGCGACAGAAAAGCTCGCCGAAGGAGCGAAGGAAGTGGTTGAGATCGCCGTGCCAGAAAACCTGGTTGGAGCCATTTTGGGGAAAGGAGGGAAGACGCTAGTGGAGTACCAGGAGCTGACCGGCGCCAGGATCCAGATCTCCAAGAAAGGCGAGTTCATTCCAGGAACCCGGAACAGGAAGGTGACCATCACGGGCTCACAGGCCGCCACGCAGGCCGCACAGTATCTGATCAGCCAGCGGATCACCTACGAGCAGGGGGTACGCGCCACCAACCCACAGAAGGTGGGCTAAACCTGACAGCCAATGAGAAACGAGGAGGAAAAGAGGAAAAAAAAAAAGAGAAATGAAAGGGGGCTCGGGGGAGGAGAATTGAAAGAAAAAGCGCGAGTGTGAAAGGAAAATGGAGAGGAGGTCAAAAATGTTGGAAGGAATCTGTTTTCTTCTGCGTGTTGTCAGTATTAAAAAAAAGTTTTTGACACAAAAAGCAAAAATGTGCGGAGAAGACGAGGAGGGAGAGGAGCGCCGAAAAACCAAGAAAAAAAAAAATGTGTAAAATGTAAATAAGTTTTATTACTTAACGTCTTGACCTTTTGGGGTTTTTATTGTTTGTTTGGTTTCGTTCAGTAAATTAAGCTGTCTGTTCGTGTGTTGTGTGGACAGAGCTGAACGCCTGCGGGGGGAGGGAGGTGGGGGAGGCAGAGAGGGGGAGGGTTGGTGTTTTTACAGGGTACAACCCTCCACCCCCTCAAACCCTGAATCCTGTAAGGAAGCAACCCTTACCCTTCCCTCCTCCCCCCTCAGCCCACGTCCCATATTCTACAGCAGGGCTTCTGTTCTTCTTCTAGATCTGCCCCGCCTCCTTCGAATCCCCTCCCCCCACACTTTTGCCCCGCCCCTTTTAACAAAAACTTTGTAATGAGCAAGAAGGTGTGTGAGAGAAGAAACGTCCCGACTCCCCCCACCTTTACTCTGTTCTCCCTCCTGTATCAGATCTCGCCTCCCCCATCGGGACAGGACCGGTGGGTGAGGTGGATCTGAGGGGAGGTGTGTCGAGGGGAGGGGTTAACGTTTCTTTGTTCGCACACACACACACACACATGCACATACACACACCCATACAACCTGTGCCCTGCAGGGTGGCGCCCCCCCCACCCACGTGTGGTTCTGGTGTTTCACCACAGTTCTGAAAAGTTTGTGGGAAAATGTAAATAAAAAAATTAAAAAAAAACAGAACGCAAAGATTAAAAAATCTCATAAACACGTTTTATTCACAACAGAACGTCGTCGACATACAGTGTTGATACGACAAGTTTCAAACAGCAGCTGTTGCCAAAGTGCTGAATAAAATCAATGGGACTAATTTCATGGACTAAAGTATCAATAAAAATAACGATAGTACTGAGGTACTGTAGTAGTACTTCTACTTAATAGTACTAATGATATGTGATCTGATGGTCCCGTTCAGAGGACGTCACGTGCATCGTTTCCAAAAATACTTTCAGATTTGGACACGTCTGACCTCAGAGCAGTTCTGGACTTCACCTCAGCCCATTTGAAACGAGCTCTGGTCCAGAGAGGACGGCAGAAGTTCTGGACGGTCTTTACATCTGGCTTCTTCTTTGTCTGATAGAGCTTTAAGCAGCATCTGTGGATGAGCTGTGTTTACAGACGATGATCTGTGGAAGTGTTCCTGAGCCCAGAACAGAACCAGACCCGGTTTTATTAATGCAGTGGCCCCTGAGGGCCTCGTCCTCTGAGATTCTTCTAATCTGTAGTTGAGATTAGAAACTGCAGAGGATGGAGATTTTAAGTCTTCCAGATTTTTTTGTTGTTGCGGAACTTTATTCTGACATTGTTCCACTATGTTCGACCCAGTTTGTCTGCAGACTGGTGAAACTCTGCCCATCTGTACTTCTACTGGGTTCAGCCTCTTTATCACCATTTGATAGTTCACCTAAAGTATTTGTTTCTCCGGGCTCATCACTTTGAGACTTGTTGCTGCCGTGAAATTCAACAATACTACATTTGACATATCAGCTACAATCCATTGTGAATAAATAGTGATTTATGGGATTTGCCAATGATTGTACTCTGTTCACGTTTACATTTTACATCCCGGCCTTTCTGGGTTGTAGATGAAACGCAGAGGCACACGCTGATGACGCCTCACAGCTGAACCTAGAAGGGATCGGCGTGATTCTGTGGCGAGCACACGGGATCGATGCGGTCCTAACAGAAAAAAACACTAACAACTATATTGTCTCATTACAGCAGAAAACATCGCCACCGTCACTGTTTATTAACAAGATCTCCCCTATTTAAAAAAAAAACAAAAAACTCCGGTTTCCTTTTGAATCTGTGAATTCAGGTTGACATGAATGTAAATGAGACGTTTCGTTTGAACTGTTTTTGTTTTAATGTAAGTGGACTGAAGGTGAATAGTAATGTTACATAGTGTAATATATGTCTTATTTAAGTCCAGTAAGGAAGCCGCCCCAGGCATTAAGATCATTACAGTGATATATCCAGTCAAACAGCAGAGCAGGGAACACACACACACACACACTGACATGAAACATTTGCCATATTTGGTGCTACAAAAGCAAATTGCTCATATCTATGATACAGACTTCTAGTTTAGTTTAAAGTATATTAAACCACTCCCGCCCCACACGGCAGTGCAGCTATATTAACCAGATTATTAAACGCCAGATTATGAACCTCAGCTGTGCTGCAGAACATCCCTGCTGTCTGCACTCGTAGTGAAACGCCCGGTTGCAGTTTGTCTCCTGCGTGAAGCTGCAACTAAAATGAATAATTCAGTTGAGCTGTTGAGCTGAGGCTCGTTCTCAAACAGACTAGGTGAAGCACTTAACATGACCTGCGTACTACTGAGAAATGCAAACGTCGAGTAAAGTGGGGGTTGGGGGGGACAGTGAAGCGGGACGAGGGGACGTTTGTCTGGGGTCCACTGCTGAAGCTTTGCTGGTAGATCTGCAGATCGGCGACAGCGTGCATATCACTGAAAGGAGATAAACACCCTCCTCGATCCTCGTCCGTGTCAAACAACCGTTCGACCGCCGCCAGGCGAAGGGCCGAGCAGCTTCTCAGCAAACGTCCAGGAGCAGAGCTCATTTCCACCTGCAGAAAACAGCAGGTTGCCATTGGCAACAGGTTTACTGCCCGCTGCAGACCCACAAGGCTGCTGAAGATGTTGCGTTTTGTTGTTGTTATTTATGTTTTTTTTTTGTTTGTTTGTTTTAATATTCGGAGTACACTGAACTTTTTATTTTAATTTTATTATTTTTTTTGTCTTAATGCACTGTGAAGCTGGAAAGCAGTTTTATCGACCTACGAGGTCAGGGATGGAGAGCGTGATTTTTTTGTATGGCAGGGAAGAAAAAAAACGTACACATATATGAAATATATGTAGGATGCATATGAAGAACTTTAAAGGAAAAGCATATCTAAACATGGAAGCAGAGGAGAGAGACTAGGTCAACGAAGAGGATTCAGATCACTTCGGTTCTTCTTCCCCGTTGGGGAAGCTGGAGAGTCTGGAGTTGAGTGGCAGGTCCAAACGACAGGAACAAATTATTCTGTTTAATTCTTTAATGCAGCTTCATGAACAGTTTCAACTCTGGGTAAATCCCTGTTCACTCTGAATGTGAGTTTAGATCCAAATGAGGAGGGGGTTTCATTTCTGCTGGTGAAGGGAGGGAGCTCCACCCCCCCTTCAGATACAAAACAAAAAAAAAAAGACTTCTTGAATCTGTAGAAATCACCCACGTGTGACCGATTGTGTCGTTCTCTGTTGGAGCGCCAGTGAGGGTTTATCTCTGCAGCTCGGTAAGGAGGCTTCTTTACTCCCATCTAAACCCATCCTCACCCTCCCACCGTCCTCAGTTTTCCAGCGCACTCCCATCCCGACACCCCCTCTCCTCCTAACACATCGCTCCATGGGTGACCATGTCTGGTGTTACGATCGATGCATGTCTGCTGCTTGCCCCAGCAAATGCTACGGAGCGAGCAGAGGCTGAGACGAGCACGCCTGCAGAGGAGGTGGCAGCCAGCAGGCTGCAGGGCACCAGCCACATCTGTAGCTCAGATCAGTGCATTTTACTTTGGCAAGCTTTCAGTTGGAGTTGCACAAACACACTCTGGTAGGATTTGACTGGATTTAGTGGGGTAGTTTGCTTCTGTTCTGCCATAAACATAAATTATACGTTGCTGCATGCATTTGTAATAATTTGGCACCGGTGTATCATTGTTTCACCAAAAGTGTCAAGGATTTGCTCGTATGTGAGCGTCCTAAAGGCTCTTTTCTTTTTTTTTTGCTTTGAATTTGACAAATTATCAATTTGAGATTTGCTGGTTTATTACGCCATGAAAAAAAACATTTATTATAAAAATGAATCCGTCAAGATGTTTGAAAAAAATGTAATATTTGACACTAATACAATAAAACGTCAGGTGTTTGTGCAGAAAGCAAAGGCGTGCATGCAGCACAGTATAGTTTCATAGTGGTTGAAGTGCATAGAAATGTTGTGCTAGATGACTTTAGTTCCTGTTGGACGGATTTAGTTGTTCATCGTGTTTATCTGAATTAATCTTTCACCCAGCAGCCACTCTAGTTTTTTAACGTTAGGCGACTGAACTAAAATGTGACAAGTACTGGAAGCAATACACATAAAGGAGGCATGTTGTGTCGTCCTGTCTCTGATCCTCCGTCTGCCGTAGGAGCTTTTAGATTCACCTGGAGAAGCTGGATAGGTTTACAGAAGTACATCTATTTTTAATTTGTGGACAATGCTGCTATTTAATAATAACGGATGTACTAAAAACGAGCTGGAAACATATCGAAACCTGTCCCTTAGCTGGAGAAGCCAGTCTCGAGCGGCGGTTTCAAGCGTAATGGCTGCTCTGTTGAGAAGAAAAGTTGTGATTTTAATCTGAGGAGATGAAACGTGTGCCAAAACCGACAGAGTTCAACTCCAAACGTGTTCCTTTCGAGCAACGTTTGATACGACGACACCTACTTTTATATTGAGAAAAATGTGACAAGTGCCAAATGAACCATATTTGTAAGTGCATCGTCGGGACGGGTGAAGCTCGACTAACAGACGACGCACCTCGGTGTCACTTTGTGTTAATGCCCTGCTACTAAAGGAGGGACCGCCATGTTAGTGTTAGCCAGTCCTCTGGGGGAGGCCCCTCCCAGAATGCAACAGCACTACGACTCGGGGGCTAGACGCATCAACATAGTGGTAGGTTAGCATAACGATGCTAAAATAAAATGTGACTAGCTAGCATTCTTAAATACAGCCTTTTATAGTTACAATAAAAATGTATTTTGTGGAAATAGATGTTATCTTTTTTGCACGTCTATATTGCATGATATCAAAATGAAGCGTGGACAAAAAAAAAAGTAAAAATAGAATATTAAAAAATAGACATTGTGTGTTTATTTTTCTGAAACAAGTCTCTGCATGCCGATAAGGTCGAGCATTTTGATATTGTTTTCACGCCTCCAGATGTTCGCCGTTGTTCCACGCAGTCGCGTTTAAGTCCTGGGTGCGTTCCACGTCGACGCGAGACGTCAAAACTCAAACGTTGTTTTACATGTTGAGCCGGCTCGGACAAATTTTTTTTTTAAATCAGGATTTGATTTCATATTTAGACGGAGACTGTCTGCGAATGTACTCATCGCTTCGTGAGGTTGCGCGTATCACTCGTCTGACGGAGGGCGTTCGAAAAGCTTCCATGTGTTTTTGTGCGTTTGTGTACGCTAACGTTACTAACACGTCGCTGTGCGTCCTTCTATCGCCCCCGTGCTCTGAGCTCCGGCTTGTCTCGCCACTGTTTAAGCACCTCAAATATGACATTTCAGGCCCCGCCCACTTTGTTTTAACAGGAAGTTATTGCGAGAAAGAGGCAAAAAGTGCAGTTTTGCACAGAAAGCTCAAATGAAGCTCGTGTCGCCGTGTCCTGCTGCAGAACCTGATTCAAACTGAATCGTGACGTCTGATTCAGACTCGCACGTTTCTCATTTATGGCGTGGAAACGTCTTCGGTTTTCACGTTTGCACTAAACTTTGTGCTGATGCTGTGCACGGCAGGCCGAGCTGAGACGGAGGGGGGGGGGGGCTCAGCGTGCAAGACTACTGTAGCTCCGCAGCCTTTTCTCGTGTTTTCGACGCGCATGCTGCTCCGGTCCTCTCCGGGTGCGTCTGCTTCAGACTCCGCTTGGTGCTTGTGGCGTCTTTGTTAGTCGTGATTTTTTATTTTGAATCCGTGTTGGTTCTTTGTGTTTGACTGTGACGTTCAGAGGAGCTCAAACCTTCAGGGCGGTGTCTCACTGAGCTGCAGCTGCTGGGAGACTCAGTTCTGTGAGAAAATACGAGACGATTTGGTTCCAGTCCTGCAGAACTCTGTCTTCCACAGAGAGGAGCTGCGCAGCCACGTCTTCTGAAAAGCTCAGCCTGTTTTCCTGCACGTCTCTTGGCCGTGCACATTATCTTGTTTTTTAGCGCTCACCTTGATTTGAACGGTTTTCCAGAAACCATCCTCTGATGTTCTCTGCCAGGGGAGCGCTCGACGATGTGTCAGAGTCACTTTGTGACTTTTGAAGAGAAAAGACGCCTCAAAATTCGTTGTGCGCGTTCAGAACTGCGCCTGCGAGCCTCAGCCGGAGGCCCGCAGACGTGGCGGGACGTTCTGGACGCTCCCTGGTTGCAGCGCAGTGAGACACCGCCTCTACCTGCTCGCCAGGTGACCTCTCAGTGGGCGCGTGGCTCTTTAACGTTTTATTTGTGCCCCCCCCCCCCCCCTTTTCCTCCACCTACCTCTACAAACTCACCCACACCCGCCACGCTCGACCCGAGCCCGGGCGCCATCGAAGCACCAGCAACCGCAGACTGCATTCGTCATATCACTGTTGTTCTGCTGCTCTCCTCCTCGCTCTGCTGGTTCCTCCGTTTCCTCCTGGTTTTGATTTGAACTGTTTGCTCAGACCAGTTTCAACCAGATGCCATTTCTGTGTGTAGCCTTGTTTACCCTTTTTGCACACACACACACACACACTCCATGCCCTCTTTTTGTGCACCTTTCACTGCCCACTCCTCGCCCAAAACATGCACACCCCCCACCCCACCACTCTATTCTCGAGTGCCAAACTAGAAGAAAGCGACCGCAGGAACCAA
>JAVCKU010000071.1:479992-493028 GCA_032273985.1 Hypsolebias coamazonicus
TCGCCTTCATGCTTGTTCAAGATGAGAGTTCTGTGATGGAGTTAAACTCAAAGCAGTCTGCTCCTCACATAAATAATATTAAATTATTATTTTTATATATGAATGTTTCTGTTCAGTGCCCTGAGACGACTTCTGTTGTGACTTGGTGCTTTATCAATAAACTGAATTGAATTGAATCATATGTGGTTCAAGCTGACAGTAGCTGACCATGCTGTATTTGCAAAAGTCTTTTTTTAATTGTTAAAAATGAAAATTGTGCATCAGTTAAAAATGGAAGAGGTGTGGCTAAGTGTGGGTGTGGCACAATCAAGACCCACCCACTTTTGACAAGGCCCGCCCAGTCACAAAGATTACTTTTGTCTTCTTCTTTTAGCGCCTAAAAAAAATCAAATAAGATTCTACCCATTAAATAACTTCCTAAATATTTATTTATACTTTTCATTTAAGAACTTTATATTTTTCAAGAACTGACCGCTGGTTGTTCTGATTAATCACTTATATGTTCAATTGATTTAATTATGGGGTCAGAGCGTTTGACCCCGAGGTCGTGTCAGAGACGAGCAGGCCCCACTGGACCTTCTGTTTTAGGAACTATAATAGCTAGTTGATGCTAAGAGCCATTAGCACCAGCTAACTACTAATCCAATAAACCAGAGTTTGTTTTTTTTTAATCCAACACATTTAACCCATTTGGTTCAAGAGCCGCTGACTTGTTAAAAATCACTTTTACTGGTTTGTTTAGAGTCAGCGTTGATAAGAAAAACACTCACATTTATTTCATCATCTAATCTTTGGGAGATAAGAGTAAAATTTCAGTCTTGGTTTGACCAAAACACGTGTTTTCACTGTTTTTTTTTTTTTTTTCTAAATTAAACAAGTACATTTGTAAATCCAGCATCAGCTGATTTGATGCATCAACAGTGTAGAAAATGTTTCTTAATCACATGCGATGCAGTAACAAAATAAAAACTAAGTGTTGTTTATTTAAACACCGACTGGTTCATTTGACAATATTTGAAATATTTTAAAAAAAGAAAACAACATTAAATGTTTATAAAATTTAAGACTTCAGCTCCTCCGATGTTCTGAAATTAAAAAAAAGTTTGAGTTAAAATCTTTTTGAGCTGAAGAAGTCTGAACATTAAAAACATCAAAAGTTCTGCACCAGATCCAAAACTTTATTAAAACGTCTCAGTCCGAATCTGTTTCTGCAGGATGACGTCACTACCACCACCAGACGCGCGGTGATCGAGCTGGCAGCTGATTGGCTGATCAAAAGAGGTGAAAATAAAAATGCTGCTTCTGGAAAGACGTGCTAATTCTCTCCAACACTTTTTTTTTTTTTTTTTTGAGCTGGTTTCCTTCCCGTCGACTCCTCTGGGTCTTTTCTCACTCTAATCCGTCGACCTCCCGCGTGCGCATCAATTACATCTCCATTCACCTCCCATTAAGCGGAGGCATTGACATTCACGCGCCTCCGTCTGTTCCCAGGCCGGATGTGGATTCCACAGCACCAGAACCCGGTCCACCACCCCGGCCGGGGTCTGCAACACCCGCCACATGTTCCCACGAGCTGGTGCCCAGCGCGCGCACAGCTGCTCCAAACGGACACGGTTTACGCACAAAACAAAATGACTGAATCTGTGATTAGAATTAGTCAACTCTTCTTGAATCTGTGGAACTGAGGGGAGAGCATGTAAACCCCACACAGACAGGCCCCGGGAGGCGAACCTGCCTCATTTTCTCTGAGGCGACATAACCACTGCTGCACCGTGTCGCCCACAAAAAGTCCCGTTATTAACAGAAGAGCATTAATTGTCACAGTCACACGTGACCTGTTTGGTCTTATTTTTATTTTTACTGGATCTTTTCTTAATAAAATCTCCCCCAGCTGTGTGCACAGGAGGAGCGCGCGCGCCGGGGTGGCCTCTGCAGCCGCCGGGCCAATATACAGCACGCCAGGGGGCCACATCGGCCTTTAGCTCGGGGCCCTTCCTGGTCTCCAAACGTTGGGAGCGCGGGGCGGGACCCGGCAGGACCTTATAAGACCAGCAGGTCCAGAGGTCTCCACTGTCTGCGCGCTGCTCCCAGTCCGGAACCAGCCGCGTGCGTTCGGCCTCGGGTGGAGAGGAAGAAGAAGAAAACGGACCACAGAACTCCAACAAAGTTCCAGAAGCATGGACGAGTGACTGAGAAGACATCCTGACCCAGACCCCCCCACCTGCAGGGCCGCTGAGCTTCCCTCACAGCGGCTGGTCGGTTTGTGTGGATCGTCCCGGAGGACTGGGCTCGTGCGCGGCGGTGCTGAAGGTCTGCTCCGTCTGCAGGCGCGTGCTGGGGATGTTGAGCTCCGTGAAGATGGAGGCGCACGATTTACCAGAGTGGAATAGTTTTTACAGCGAGGCCAGCGAGGTAACTGCTCCACGCACGTCTCTGTCTGGCTGTTGGTCACGAGCTGCTCCACACGCGCGACACTTTGACAAATAAAATAAAATAAAATTAAAAAAAAAAAAAAAAACGTTGCGCTTCTGAGATCAAATTAAAAAATGAAAAAGTTTTGGATTATTTCAAGAAGCTCCTGCAGAGGTGTTCAAATGAGCAGAAACAGTTGGGTCAAGTTTTTTATTTGTTTTTATTTTTATTTATAGAGGAAAGTGGAATCAATATTTACCAAAATGTAAAAACGCAACAAGAAAAAAAAAAAAAAAAAAAGAGAGAATTCACTAATTGTAAAATATTTATAAAATAAAAGAAATGCATCAAGACAAAAGTTTTCTGGAGTTTGCGATTTAACTGGACTTTTTTTTTTAATGTTTTTATCATTTCGGAATAATTAATTGAATTAAAGTTAATTTGATCAGCAGCAGCTTCACTTCTCGCCTCAGCTCGATTCAACCTGATGAAATTACCCAGAAGAAAGAGTCTGATAACCTTTAACCACCAATCAGTGGCCGCGCCTGCACGGACATTCCGTTTTGACGCGCGTGGGACCCAAACCTTGAAGGAAACGTTAAAATGGTTCACGTCGTGCGTGTTTTCCAGCACGGACTGGGGAGTGTGGGGGTGCTGTGCGGGTTAAGGAGGCCGCCTGAGCTCAGTGGCACCATGACGCGCTTTTTACGCATTTTCAGCTCCTGACATGTCGGTGTGATGTCTGCGCGCACTGAGAGCCTCATTGTGCATTGATGCGAGGCGCCTTTTAATGCACGTGCAGGCTGATGCGCCTCCACATTTCACACCTGCAGCAGCTTCCAAACAGCTCAAACCTTTTCTTTTAACGCGTTTATTGGATTTGCGTTGGTCAAACTGTGACGGATCTGGAGGCACGAGCCTCAAAAGAATTACACTAAATGTATAAAACAACAGTTAATCTGCAACTTCACGTTCCCAAACTGACTCAGAATTAGTTGTTTTTCCTCAAGCAGCTGATTTCACACTGAATTTATCTTTAACGTCGTGGAATAAACAGGATCTGTGCGTAAAAACAGCAAGAGACTATCACAAGAGCCCAAAATTATATATAAAAAAAATACAATTTGAAGTGTTTTTTTTTCTTTTTTGAAAAGGAATAAATACATTTTAAATGTTTTTCTTTAAAACCATTTAGTTATAATAGTTTAGTTGGGACGTGTGTGAACTCTGAACTGAGTCGGGATGAAGGATGTAAAGTTCTGTTTGGATATTTTTGACCAAATTCTACAAGCTTGTACCAAGTTCACCATCTAAGCTTAAATTTTTAGTTTAATTTAACTAAAGGGACCAAAGTGTCCTTGACTCGGAGCTTTTGCTTGTTTTTGTTGTTTTTTTTTTCAACCTTCCTTATTTGCTGCATGTTTTGTCTCTTATTCCTGCTCTGCTCTGCACCGTGTGTTTTGAGGCAGCAGATTTGCTCGTGTAAAAAAAAAAAAAAAAACTAAACATAAAATCCACATTTTAGTTTTGCTTCCTGGTTTTAGAGACTTCCTGTGTGAGAGAAACTGATTTTGTTTTTGTCTTCCTGTGGTTGCAGATGTATTCCTCCCCCAGCACCATGAACCCGGGTCTGGGCTCCATGGGAACCATGAGCAGCTACATCAACCTGAACCCGGCCACGGCCTCGCCTGCCGGGATGAACATGGCGTACCCCAGCTCCAGCCTCAGCAGCTCCCCCCTGGCTTCCATGGGCTCCGGCCCAAGTCACATGTCCCTCTCCCCTGTGACCTCGTCCCTCACCTCGGGCTCCCTGACCCAGCTGGGCCCCCCTGCTCCTGGCTCGCTGAGCTCTTTGTCCCACTACCAGAACATGGGCCAGTCCATGAGTCAGCTAAGCTACACCCAGACCGGGTCCCTGAGCCGGCCGGGGCCCAAGGAGATCCCCCCGAAGCCGTATCGCCGCTCCCTGACTCACGCCAAGCCGCCGTACTCCTACATCTCCCTCATCACCATGGCGATCCAGCAGAGCAGCAGCAAAATGCTCACCCTGAACGAGATCTACCAGTGGATCATGGACCTGTTCCCCTACTACCGCGAGAACCAGCAGCGCTGGCAGAACTCCATCCGCCACTCGCTGTCCTTCAACGACTGCTTCGTGAAGGTGGCCCGCTCGCCCGACAAGCCGGGCAAAGGCTCCTACTGGACGCTGCACCCGCAGTCGGGCAACATGTTCGAGAACGGCTGCTACCTGAGGCGCCAGAAGCGCTTCAAGATTGAGGACAAGGCCTCAAAGAAGGGAAGCAAGAACCAGGAAGGGGGCTCAGGGAAAGGGGGCCACAACGGAGACAACCTGGGGGAGGATCAGAGTCCTGCAGGTGGATCAGAAGGAGCAGACTCCGCCCACTCGGATAACTCCCATCCGGGCTCCTCGGACGATCAGCCTCACAGAAACGCCCTGGTTTCTCTAGACTGCCCTTCGCTGTCGTCCTCGCATCTCCACAGCCCCCCCTCCTCCTCCGCCCCATCCTCCTTATCCCTCTCAGGCACCTCCTCCTCCAACCCGCTGCTCCACTCCCACTCTTTAAGCAGCACCTCCCACCTTCTGCCCAGCGCCATGCAGCAGCACATGGACCTCCAGAGCGATGCCCTCAAGTCCCTGGACCCCAACTACAACTTCAACCACCCCTTCTCCATCACCAACCTCATGTCCAACGAGCAGAAGATGGACCTCAAGTCCTACCAGGACCAGGTCATGGCCTACAACAGCTACAGCAGCTCCCCCATGGGGGCCAAGCAGATCTACGACAGTCCGAGCCCGGCCGCCATGGACTCAGGCGCTTATTACCAAACGCTGTACAGCCGCTCGGTGCTCAACGCCTCCTAATGCGGACACACACACACACACACGCCGGCATTGAGAAACGTTAGAATGGCCTCTGACCGCGCCAGCTAGGATTTGTGGCAGCCATCTTGTGAGGAGCTATGTGCGTCACTCTGTACTGTTTCCATGTGGAAGCCACGCGGTGTTAACTCCTCGTGTGTGCGTAACGCTGTCATTAGTCCAAAACACATAGAAACATTTGACCCAAATAAACACACATCATGCAGATAAACAAACAAAAGGCCAGAACGTTTAGTGATCAACCTCCCAACATGTCTGCTCGGATGCTGCGCACCTGTCTGCAGAGCTGAGCCAAGATGGAGACCTGTTTCCAAAATGGACACCAAAGCTCTGCTTCTCTCCGTCTTTCCTTCCCTCTCTGTCGCTCGGGCTCAGGCTCTGCGGTCTCGTCCGTGCTGCGTTCAAGGAACCAAAGAACAGTTGTTGACTTTTCCTCCTCATCGATGGAGGCCGGTTTCACGAGGCCTGAAAGACTTTGGAGTCGCCTGTGAGCCCAAAGATCCTGTTTCCACCAAACACGTTTGTACAAAATGTAAATAGAGGTAACGTGTGGGGGGGAGAATGTTTGCATTTATTTATGAAGGGAATAAATTTTAATATATCTTATGAAGTGCTCTGTCGACCAGTTACAACCTTAATGTGAGTTTAGTTTTTTATTTTAGCCAACGATGGAGGGAAGACGACAGATTTCAGGTTTCTGCTTCGTGCAGGTGTTACTGCGAACAGTTTCGTGTTACAACATCGGTCTTTTTGCATTTTCGAATCCAAGCTCGTTAACTCTGTGTCTTACCAAAAAAAAAAAAAAAAAAACATTTCAGCCTTTTTGGTTCATATGAAGAAAAACATCTAGTCCGACAGAAAAATAATACAAAACTGTGGTTAAACAAACAATAAACTGTAATTTGTTTCTGTTTCCTCGACGAATAAAAGTGAAAACACCTTAATGAACGTTTCAGTCCGTCCCTTGAACAGAAGCAGGGAGGAGAGGTGCATTTTGGGACGATTTACATACAGTACTTTGCACTATGGAGCTCCCACAGGCCAGGCGGGCTGATAGTGTGTGTGCACGTGCATGCATGTGTGTGTGTGTGCAACGCATCGGCTCACTCAGTGAAACAATGAGGGAGTCAAATGATCCCTGACGTCCCCAAAAAGTGCCTTTTCTTCAAACGACTGCTGATCTGATAAGAGATCGACGTATCGACAATCTGTTGAAGGATTAACTGCAGGAATTTCAGGTCACATGACGTCCTTTGTGTCGCAGCTTCGAGGACAGATGTCTTTTATTTAAGCTACACTGTGTTGCTTCTCAAACCGAACATGTGCTGACGTGTTGTTGTTGTTGTTGTTGTTTACATGTGATTCAAATGATTCATGTTTCTTTGTTGTTTTTTTTTCTTATTAAAAAGGCAAAAATGTGGGGAAGACATGGTGCATGTGTTTGTTTTGTTACATTTGGAATAAAATAACTATTTTAAATTACAAACTGTTTTACAGCTGATGGTCCGCCTGTCGTGCCTCGTCCGGTCGCAGAAAGGAATGCATATCACCCGCCATCTTCACGTCAGAGTTTCACGCCATGTTAAGAAATCATGGAATCGTGTTCGTTTTGAACAAAACGTAGAAATGAGCTCAACGTCTCAAGAGCACGTGCTGTGGATGACTCTCAGCTACTACCACACCAAATTCAGCTCATCATCCGGCAGCCATGTTGGACTCGTCCTGGTTCTTCAGGCCGGTTGTTCTTGGTGAGGCGGTGCCGCTGGAACCTCAGCTCCTGACCAAACGGCCGAGGTGTGCGACACGCCCAGGGGTCTGCAACCTGCGGCTCTGGAGCCACATGCGGCTCTTTGGTCCCGCTGCAGTGGCGCTTTCACGCTTTGACCAAAACTGCCAGAAAACTGAATTTTATTTTATTTGTTTATACAAACAACAAAAAAGAACTAGTTTTAGCCATTTTTCCTGTCACTTCTTTTGCTGGAACATGTACAAGGAGTAAAACACACACACTTTAACTTTATGCTTTATTTCTATACTTAATTAATTTTTCCACAACTAAAAAAATACATAGCTGTAGGTCTGCATAGTTCATAGTTTTTATTAATTAAAAAACTAGACCCTCCACCCCCCCCCCCCCTACAAGAATCTGGTCTTTTCATTTGTCTTAAATTGTAATAAACCCTAACCCTGAAGTGGCCCATGGGCCACCAGTTGATAATCACAGTTGTAGCAGGTTGATGTCACTTTTAATTTAGTGAACGAAGGCGTGAAATGGCTCTTTTGGTGGTGAAGGTTGCAGACCCCTGGACATGCCGGAGCCGTAGACTGAACACAACCTGGTCCCGCCGAGGCCCAGAGCAGCTCTGCTCAGAGACAGAACCGGGTCAGCTCGTTAGGGTCACTTTTACTTTAGGGTTCGTAGCTTTTGTTCTTTAAAAAAAAAAATTGAATTAATTTATTTATTTGTCATAGAAATGCACTGTTTTCAGCATGATTTTAGCTAATGTTCAGCTAGTTTTAGCAGCTTCTGCTCTGAGCATTTTAGCTTTCTGCACTGATTGTTTTAGCTTGTAGCTGCATTTTAGCTAGATATGGTGTCAAGGTATTGTTCTGCTCGGTTCGGCTACTGTTTTGCGCTTGTTTAAACTTGAACAAGTCCTTTTCAGCTTGTTCAACGTTCAGCGATGTCATCCAGCGCTCGCTTCATTTGAGCAGAAAAAAACATTATTTTATGATCTTTTGTCTCTCTGCTCAGATTCGCTTGTTTTATTTTGGACAATTAAAAATTTAAATGCGTCATTTCCTGTCCGTTCGATGAACTTTTCTAACAGTTAGCAGCTGAAAAAAAAACAAAAAAACCAAACGAACGCCTCAACCAAAGGTCGAGTGGTGAAACCCTGAAATTCAAATTGCGCTCAGGTTTCGTGCAACACCTCACGTGATCTGTTGCTGCTCAGAGTGTGTGTCATAAACCACTCTCAGCTACTACCACACCAAGTTTTTAACTCCAGAGTTCATGCATTCACTAAGTTTAGCTGTGGCGGCCATCTTGAATTGGGTTGCATTCAAAAGTTAAGTCGTAGATTTTAAGCGTTTGTTCAGTTTCAACATTATCTGTTTGGTGATTCATGCAACATGCGCACACATGTCATCACCCCAAATCAGCTGACTGATGATGAAAAAGATGCAAATTATTTCATAAAAAATGTTCAGATCTGCATCGTTTCACTGCAGGAAAAACAAAACCTGGTTTAGTTCCTGCAGCCGCTCTTCTGTGGAAGCAGCGGTCCTGCCCTGTCGCCATGCCTCCTGTCTGTCTGTCCAACCCTGTCTCACGTGTTTGATTTATCATCTAGCTCAGCAGCCATAATCTCAAACGTTGCGGTCTGTTCTGAAAAAAAAAAAAAAAAATCTTTTTAAAAGTCAAAAGCCTGAAACGGAGCAGTTCGTCACCTTCACTGCAGAAGCTGCTCCGATAAGAGAGAGAACGGTTTGACACAGCCTCCAGAGCGCCGAACTTTACCTCAGGTGTGACTCACCTGAGTTGAAACGTCCCCTCTGTAACCGGGGGCCCCGCACCGACAGGGGTCACGTTCAGTTCAGGCCAGAGATTAGAATATTTACTCTGAATAAAGTGTGGATGGAGGCTGGGAGCGCAGAGGGTCCTGCAGGTTGAACGTGCCGCTCACTTTTCAAACCTTCCTGCTGTAATCTGTGACCCAGAGCTGACCCCCGCTCTGAACATGTGAAGGTTAGAAAAAAGATCAACGCTCAAAGACGTTTTCAGACACGATCCCCGGAGGCTGAGCGCTTTTCAGTTCCTCACGTGTGTCGAACTCGAGGCCCGGGGGCCAAACGTGGCCCTCGTTGACGTCTTATCTGGCCCCGAGATGACATTTCAAACATAAAATACTTTTATCGCTTTCATTTTTTTTTCCCAGTGATCTTTGATTATGATGTCAAAACCACAACAGCGAACATCAAATGAGACCAATCAAACTTTTGTTCAGGAAAAGAAAAGATGTCGGGTTAGTTTCTGAAACTGGCCCTTAGTTTGAAAAAGGGTTTCATTTTGACCCTCTTTTATAAGTGAAGTGAGTTTGACACAACTGATTCAGGTTTTGAACATTTATATCTTTAAAATTATTCCGCCTGACTGAATGACGGCGACGTTTGGCCAGAGGAAAAGCATCAGCAGAAAGATGCGTCTGATTAAATAAAACTACAATGAACATGGGCTCTGCAGTTGGACCTGTTGTCGCTTTAACTCTAATTAAAATCTGTCTCCAGAGGTGAAACAGTTTCTTTGTGTGCTCAGTTAAACACTCGATGAAAGAAACCCTCAGGCTTTTCTGCACACGACGGCAGATCAGCAGCGTGCACGGCTGCACAAAGTGCGCCTGTGAAGAAAATAATTCAGTTTAACGCAGAAAAAAACAACAAAAGTTTTTCTGCCGCAGCTCGTTTCTGCCGGCGATGAAGTAAAATGCTGCAACAAAAGGAAGTAAAATGGAAAAAGGGAGAAAGTAGCGACGAAGAAAGACAGAAAGGGTGTTGTGTTTCTAAGACGGGCGATGCAAATGAGGCGGTGCATCCTGGATCCTGTTAGGTGGGTGCTCTGTTTACACTTGTTCCTGCCTGAGGGAGGAGGAGGACGACACTTACAGTTTAACGCTCACGACATGCGCT
This sequence comes from Hypsolebias coamazonicus, assembly GCA_032273985.1. Lineage (NCBI taxonomy): Eukaryota > Metazoa > Chordata > Actinopteri > Cyprinodontiformes > Rivulidae > Hypsolebias > Hypsolebias coamazonicus. The sequence continues at coordinate 489,996 of JAVCKU010000071.1, forward strand.
GCGTTCTGTTAAATGGATGGGTGTGATGACTGTCATGCAGCTAGTTTGAAATCTGAACCTGAATTTACTCAATTTCACTCAAGTTTGACAATAAAGCTTCTGTCCCTCAGGACGGTCTGACACACTGCACTCTTCTGCAGGTTATTATTGATAAATTAGCTTTTCACATTCAGAACGGTGCAGAGGTTCATCTGAAGTTGCATGAAACAAACTAGAAAGCTGGCATTTTCTGAAAACAGTCCCGAACAGCCAAACTGAAATGTGTTGAAAAAGCCGAAAGTGTCTTGGTAGAGTTAAAATATTCCTGAAAGAAGCTAAAATTAGCTAAACAAAGGTCAAAATTACCTAAAATGACCAAAACAAAAGTTAAAAGAGCTTCAAACCAACATAACAGTAGCTAAAATGGTCAAAACAGCTGCTACAAGCTCAAATTAGCAAAACTGTCAGTAATGCTAAGTTTAGCTAAATCGTAGCCTAATGGCTAAAACAAGCAAAACTGAAGCTAAAAGCAACAAATAGCGAGACTAAAAAAGCCAACATTAGCAAAAATAAATAAATTGATTAAATAAATACTTCCTAAAAAGCCATCCGTCCGTCCATCCATCCATCCATCCATCCATCCATCCATCCATCCATCCATCCATCCATCCATCCATCCATCCATCCATCCATTCATCCATCCATCCATCCAATATCTTCACTAGCTTCTTCCTTTTCAGGTCACGGGGGTTATATCTAGCCATCACTGTGCAAGAGTCGGGGGACACCCTGGACAGGTCTCCAGTCCATCACTGGGACACCTGGAGACAAACGAGACAAGCAACCATTCACTCTCTCACCTAGGGACAGAGTCTAACATACATGTTTTTGGTGTGTGGGAGGGAACTGGAGTAGCGTATACACGAAGAGAACATGCAAACCAACCAAGTGCCCCCAGCAGGGCTTTGATCCGGTGACCTTCTCGCTGAGAGGCGGCAGCTGTACCAACTGATCCACCGTGCCGCCCCTCTTAAATGTCAAAAGTAGAAAAATGCTAGTTGAAAGCAGCTAAAAGTTAGCTAGAAGCTAAACTCCGTTAAAGGCTAGCCAAAAGCTAAAACTTAATAAAAGTTAGCAAAAGGTAGCCAAAGGCTAGCTAAAAGTAGCAAATCAGTAGAGAATAAAGGGTAAAGTAGATGAAGACAAACTGACGCAGATTTCAAAAAGAACAATATTTAAACAAAGAGGTCTTAATTCATTTCTGTGGGGAAAATATTTGTAGATCAAGATAAATAGTTGGAAAATCATAAAATGCATCACGGTAGCACCCATCTCCTGAAGGAGCCGAACGCTTTCACTTGAATGGCTAAAAGAAATGGACTGGTACTGCACCTGGAGCTGCTTTGTAGCTAACGAGGCTACATACAGCGCTCTGCTGCGTCTCTGCACAATGAATCTGAAATGATCACTCCATACGAGACCAATCAGCTCCATCGATCACATTCTTACAGCCACGGGAGGCCATGAGGGGTTTGGTGTCGTTGGGGAGAGGGATGTCTGGGTTTCTCTCCCGGACGTGCATGCTGCCTTCACGACCCAATAAAGAGTAGAAGACGGAGGCGGAGCATCTCGCCGGGGGACATTTTGACATGTGACTGCATACTGGTGGAATCGAACCTTCGACTCGCAAGTTGGAGGGTGGCTGCTTTAATCGCTGATCCACAGCTGCCTGCACTGATGCACAAACTAAAAAAAAGTGGGAAATACGAGCGCGAATACTCAGCATTCACAAGACTGACAGCGAGACGCTGACTGCAGCTCGTTCAGCTGCGACACGAGACAAAACTAAATCCGCTCAAACGTCCGGATCAAGTCAACGCGTGTAAAAACGCAGAACTTGTCACATTTTATTTGATAAATTAGGTCTGCGGCTCACGAGCAGGAAGGTTGAGAAACCGTTTAGCAGCGCAACGCACACGCACGAAAAGGTCTAAGCGAGTCCGAAAAACACGAGGACAGAGGGACATTCAGAGCAGCAGACGTTCAGTTTCAGGCCGAGAGACAGAGGGACGGAGGGACGGACCGAGGCACAGATAAGCTGTTGGACTTTGCTCGCTCGGCCGTGGGTGTTGCAAAAAGGCCCGAGATAAACTGCTGGCCTGAGAGACGAACACAGAGGAGGCTGATTACGTTTAACCTGGCTCAGTGTGTGTGTGTGCGTGCATGCGTGTGTGCACGTGAGTGGACAGAGGACTGCATCGATCCAAACTGCAGCACTGACTCAAAAGGATCAAGAGCTGTCCTGATGACTAAAAGTCCAGGAGACAGACTCGTTTCAGGCTGCTGGTTCCAATCTCTGATCCGTCAGAGCCCTCGAGCAGTAACAACCGACGGCCCGGCAGCCCTCGAAGGCGCGCGCGTCACCCGCCGGAAGAGTTTTCAACCGATGTAGAGGCGTTGAAGCCTTTCTGGTCAAACCTGCAACTTAATGTTTTGCAGCATTTCATTGAGCTGGTGCTCGGAGGACACGTTGGACGTGACTCTCAGCTACCACCAGCACGTTCAGCTCCGCAGAACGGACTGAGCTGTGCCACCTCAAGTCAGGTTGAGTCCAAACGTTCATACTCTGAAGGTGTGGACTCAAAGCTTGTTCTCTGAAAGCGTCGTCAGTGTTTTGTCGAGCAGGTTCCTCAGAGTGGTCTTCGGCTTGGACAGAAGATTCAGGATCAGAATCACATCCTGCCTCTCTCTCAGATACGGTGGTTGGGCTGTTGCCCGTGGAGCTCTACGTTTTATGACTGGTCTTAAACATTCGACACATCCCTGAGTCGCACGCCCGGGTGGGATGGTCCTCCCCGTCCATGCATCCATTAAATTATTGGTACTGTGCTGGTTCTGCTCCCATCTCATCTGAATAAATCTAAATAAATAAATAATAAATCATAATAAATATAATAATAATATATAATATAATAAGGGCAGCATGGTGGCGCAACTGGTAGAGCTGCTGCCTCTCAGCGAGAAGGTTGCCGGTTCAAATCCCGGTCCGGGGGC
>JAVCKU010000071.1:526440-537912 GCA_032273985.1 Hypsolebias coamazonicus
AAAGGAAATGTTAAATGAAGTTCAAATCAAGTTGAGATTTATTTTTTTTATTTTTTTATATATATATTGCATGTTTCCGACATGTCAGTCCTCGTTTTCTTGTTGCTTTTGTGTCGGTTACAACCTACATAGTTTGGGTTAGGAATTAAAAATAATAGGTTGTGGTTCTGAAAGCGTTGCAGCAAAACACACGGCGTGTGTGCCACGGCGTGCACGGGTAGGACCCAGGAATGCAAACTGAAGCTCGAGTAAAGCAAATAAAGTTTATTCAACTAAACCAATGGTGACATGGCAGCAAAAACTACAAACCACCAGAAGTCGAGGAGGCGGCATCGAGCTGAGGGACGTTATGGACGGGGCTGATGAGAGGAGCGGAGACACCTGGGCAAAATGACAACAGGGAACAGGTGAGAGTGGGCGGGGCACGAGCTTCGGAACAGAAACCAACCGAGGGAGGTTGAACTGACTAAAACCCATGACAAATGTAAGAAACAAAATATATCTAAAATTAAAAAACTCGACAGATCCTGACAACGTCAGCAACAAACCTTCACACGTGTCAAACTCAAGGTCCGTGGGCCAAACCTGGCCCTTTTAAACATCTTATGTGGCCCCCAAAGATTGTCGCTTCTCATGTGCTTGGAACCCTGAACACGCATCATTTAGCTCAGACTTCTCAAAATATTAAAGAAAAGACAGCTGGCTAACTTTGAAGCCAGAAAGAAAGTTGTACTCATTATTTTTCCAGTCATCCTTGAGTTGGATGTTGAAAGAGCAACAAGAACATGAACAAGACCGTAAATAATAAACTCCTGTCGATGAACCTGCAAACAAGAAAAGATGGTAATCTGACGCATCGACTGAAGTCAGCTCGGACCAACTGAGGGTGACACCCCCGAGTCTGCGACAAAACTAAATTTGTGTTCATCTGCACCCAGAGCTTTAGCTTATCTCTGTTTTATGACTTTTTTAATGTTTTCGCTGCTCATTTTTTCCAGTTTCGAGACCACCTGAAAATTTCCACAAAACCAGTGGGACAAAGTTCAAACACACGAGAAGAGCTGAACTATTTCTCACATCGCTCCGTGGAAAGAGAACAACTTCTTTCTTGTAGCTGCAGTGAGGCAGATTACCAGAGGAGAGGTGTTTGAGTGTTCGGAGTCAGGGCCGATTCTGTACGAGCTCAACGAGACGATGCACGAAAACCCTCTGCAGAAGAGCTGACAGAAAATAAAGTCCTGCTTTGAGGTGTTGGTGCAGAAGGACAGCTGCAGAAACCAGACATCACACATAACGGACTGTGTCCACGTCTGAGCAGCTTTCGTCAGAAAACGTTTGATGTAACAAATATTGAAATAGGTTTTTCATGACTGGTTTTATTCACTGAGCTCAAAACGTCCGGAAAAGTTTGAGTCAGATTGTGTTCTGAGTAGAGAACGAAAAAAGAGCCCGTGGCCACCTTTTCCAAATCCGACCCGACCATTTAACTGCAATTACAGGCCTGAACCCAAAAAAATAAAAATATTATTAAGCTTTTACTGCTTTTTAAAGCAAATCAGTTTGATATGATATTTTTAAAATGTGTTTCAAAGAAAGGAAGATATGAGATTTCTTGTTTCACCAAATGGATATTAACAGACAAAACGAATTGTTTAAACATCAACTCTAAAGATCTGCTATTGAACAAAAAAATATTTTTAGAGCAAAATTATTTGGACGGATACAGAACAGGGTGATTTTAACTGAACGCGCTGCTCAGTTCGGCTTTTGTAGCTTCAGATGTAAGGGTGTGGAGACGCGCGCGGCCGGTGATCCGTCTGAAGCTTAGCTGGACATTGTTTCACTTCTTTCAACTGGCCGGTCAGACCTGCCGCCTCCCCTACAAGTTGATTAACACTATGTTATATTGTGCATTCTTAAGTTTTCTTTGTGCTGTGTGATTCGGAAAACCGCATCAAAAGCCCGAGACCGGACCGGCCATCAAGCACATCATTTTGGCTCGGGTTAGATCGCAGCTCTAGTTCTGACCTCATCCTCTGGCTGATCCGTTGAAAACATTTTTCTGCTTTAACTCGACGATCGACGTCCGAGTCCATTTTTGAAAAATAAACGTTTGAACCCAAAGTTCCTGTGTTCCTCTCCACTGCTCGCACCAGTCACTGAATAATTCCACAGATTTACTTCTTCTTCTTTTCCTTCCGTCTGTTGAACGTGTCCAACGTGTTCATCTTGACAGTTGTCCAAACGTGAAACTTTCCTCCGTCCTGCTCTGTGATGTAAATGTTTTCTGATCTCATCGTCCTGCTGGATCTTCACGATGCTAATCTCAGTCCAGCTCAGATTATCTGCTCAGTCTGGCTACAAACATCAGCCGACACCGACTTCCTCACAGCTGAAAGACGCAGCTAACGCCCTCAGCTCCTGTTCAGGAGGCGCTCCTCACACTGGACAGCCTGTGGACTGGATCAGACACCATGTGGAAGGTCTCCAGGGGTCTTCAGGGGTGACTAAAGAACAAAACTGAAGTGGGGGGGGGGGGGGGTCACAAACCTCCACCATGAAGAATATTTATCCATGCGGAAGCATTAGAATAAAACGTTCATGAACTGATTTAAAGTCTCTTGAGAAAATTCATAATAATTTTACAAAAACATGTTGATGACATGCGCTCAACGTTTCTTTAGATGTTCTCCTGATATTTGACTCCATTTTGTTTGAAGGAAAAGAGGAAGTTTCCCCGTCTACATCTTGGACGTCTTTTCAATGTCCCAGTCCGTCAGTGGAAGACTGGAGTTATTCAGGTTCAAAGATGTCCACCACAGAGGACACGTTTAGGTCAGGCTGCAGCCATGATGGTGAAAACAGCCGAACTCTACGTGACACCAGGTCTGCCAGCGTCCACTGAACCTCTCCTGTAATTAAAACGAAAAGACTCGCTCTTTAACGAGATCAGAAACAAACTTTGTTCTTTACTTTTTAAAATTCATCACAAATCTGTTTGTCTAAACGATGATCGAAACGCTGAGAAAATTAATGAAGAGCTAAATAACTGAATAACAAGCACAAAAACCTTAACGAAGGGAACATGTTGAACGCAGAAAGTGCTTTAGTTAATCAATACAGCTAAGATGTTTGTTGTTTTAGCTGCTTTTAGCCATTAGATTTAACTTTTGATTTAAAGTGTCAGAAGATTTAAAAAAACAAACTACATTTCATGCTAAATGTTCGGCGTGAAGTCTGAGAGCCGAAAAACCTAAAATTCATGGAAAGAGGTGAAACAGAGCTGACAAAGCTGAAAGGAGCAAAACACAAGCTAAAAGAAAATACCGGTACTAAAATGACAGTTTTAAAGCTAAAAATATAACAAAAACAGCTAAAAACAAGTATTGAAACACTAGCTAAAAGAGGAAGTATTAAAATGACAGCTAAAAGTATCAAAACACCAGCTAAAAGAGGAAGTAATAAAATGACAGCTAAAAGCTAAATATAGGAAAATCACAGCTAAAAGTATCAAAACACTAGCTAAAAGACAGAAAAAAATGGCTACCTAAATAAATATAGCAAAATGTTAATCAAAGAATCAAACTGCTTGCTCAAAATTAGAAGTAGCAAAAGGCTAGCTAAAAGCTAATTTTTGCAACAAGGCACACAATGCTAAATTTAGCAAAAGGCTAGCTAAAAGAAATAAAACAAGCTAAAAATTAAAAGTAGCAGAAGTCCATCTAAAAGAAGCAAAACACTATAGCTAAAAGCTAAAAATAGCAAAAGGATAGCTAAAAGAAATGAACACGAGCTAAAAGAGATAAAAAGCTATTGAAAACTAGCAGAATGATAGCTAAAATTAGCAAAACTTTAGCTAGAACTTTAACGTAGCACAAGCTAAAGTAAAGTAAAAGTAGTTGAACGGACAATGGCTCCAATTTATTTACAAAGTATTCATTTAACTTTTATTTACATTTAATAAGCAGATAATTCCCACTGAGATCACATAATGTCAGTTTTAAGGAGCCCTCAGCAGCACAGAATTTCAAACATTTCTAACAGTGTTTGTTTTTGTTTGTTTTGTTTGTTTGTTTGTTTTGTTTGTTTGCTTGTTCTTTGGTTGGATGGTACTGGAAACATTCAGTTGTTGCTGGTTGCTGTCTCACCACTACTGCTAAATATGATCTGACAAACGGTTTCCTCACCCTGCGCCACCCTGCCCATCAGCGATCGGCGTTAGCGTCACGTTAGCTTAGCACGTTCTTCCAGCGTGCAGGTGGTGAACAGCGTGAATATCTTCTTCTTTCGGCTGCTCCGTCTTCAGGGGTCGCCACAGTGAATTGACTCACATGAAGACTTGGTGATTGTTTTTACACATGATGTTCTTCCTGACACAACCACAGACACCGAGCTACCACAGCTCTCTGTGTGGAGCAGAGAGCTGCTATCTAGGGCGGTCAAGCGCCTTGCTCAAGGGCTCCGAGTGGGGCAAACGAGAGTGGAGGCAGGTGTGGGTGCTTCACCTTTTCCACCCACATTTTGATGTTGATCTGGGGAGTCGAACCAGCGAACTTACAAGGACAGGCCCACCCTCTCTAACCTGCAACCAGGCAGTCCTCGTTCTCCTCTTACGTCTTCGTTCACTAACTTGTTGTTTTATTTACCTGTTTGTTCGTTCATGTTTACGTCAAACACCAGACTTAGATGAATGAGTCGTGAGTGTCACGTCTCTGAGGGCCGTCCGGCGTTTTCAAACCAAACTGCGTTTTTCTGACGTGAGCCTGGAAGCAGCAGCAGGGTGGCCGAGCAGCGCCTGAAGCTGATGGCTGTGGGTCGGGCAGTGACCTCAGGGTTGTCAGGCTGGATAAAAGGAAGTCCTGGTTAATGTGTAACCGTGGCGATGTGGCCTGGCGGCGGCGGCAGGTGGAGTGGGTGGGGGTTGGCCCGACTCACACTGATAAGGTGAGTTTTAGTGGGCGGGGTCAGTGAACAGGGAGAGACTGTAGCTTTGTTTCATACGTCTCATCAGACAGAGGTGAGGACAACCTTCTGAAATAATTTATCTCTCATCCCTGAGGTTTACACGTCAGACCCCAGATTTCATTCACGGTTTTTATTACAGAAAGTGAAAAACATGTGTTCATAAACCAGCGTTAGCATCGCTGCTGATGCTCCAGGAACAAAACAGGAAACAACTTAGTTTTCAGGTCTCTGGATGTTCGGCTGTGGATCAGCACGAGAACAGAACGTTTTGCTGTGAGAATGGGTCGAGCGCCGAGTCAGCACTCACTTTTATTGTCATGCTTATTGTTGTTTGTTTCTTTTTTCTTGTTTATCCACATATGTATACTTTCAGCTATTCTGGTCATTCAGACTTCAAAAGGTTTAAGTCACTCTCACGCCTTTAACGTTGGGAAATAATTATCTTTAGCTGCTAAGTCTGTCCCCGTGGAAATACAACAATACAGAAACCTGTTTCAGCAAACTAACGCTTTCTGTCTTGGTTCTGTAATTGTAGCTTTTAGCTAGTGTTCTTTTAGCTTTTAGCTACTGTTTTGCTACTTTAAACCTTCAGCTGTTTTTAACTTCTTAGCTGTTAGCTAGTGTTCTACTTATTTTAGCTGATGTTTTACTATTTTAAATATTTAGCTGTGTTTAGCTTCTGTTAGGTGTTAGCTAGTAATCTCCTTTTAGCTAGTGTTTTGCTGCTTTAAACCTTTAGCTGTGTTTAGCTGCTTTAAGCTGTTAACTTGTTCTCTTTCTTTTAACTTTCAGCTAGTTTTTTTTGCTACTTTAAACCTTTAGCTTTGTTTAACAAATTAATTTTTAGCTAATGTTCTACTTATTTTATCTTTTATCTAGTGTTTTGCTATTTTAAGCTGTGTTTAGCTTTTTTAGCTGTTAACTTGTCCTCCTTCTTTTAGCTAGTGTTAAGCTACTTTTAACCTTCAGCTGTGTTTAACATATTTTAGCTTTTAGGTAGTGTTTTGCTACTTTAAACCTTCAGCTGCGTTTAGCAAATTTAAGCTTTTAGCTTGTGTTCTACATATTTTAGCATTTTGCTAGTTTTTTGCTACTTTAAACATTAGCTGTGTGGCTTTTTTAGCTGTTAACTTGTTCTCCTTCTTTTAGCATTTAGCTAGTGTTTAGCTACTTTAAACCTTCAGCTGTGTTTAGCGTCTTTTGGCTTTTAGCTAGTGTTCTACTTATTTTAGCTTTTAGCTAGTGTTTTACTATTTTAAACCTTCAGCTGTGTTTAGCCTTTTTAGCTTAGCTATTAATTTCCTTCTATTAACTCTTAGCTAACATTTTGCTTCTTTATGTTTTTGACTAATGTTTTGCTCTTGATAGCTCTTAGCTAGTATTTAGTCTTCATAGATTTTAGCAAATGTTCTGCTTGTTTTATTTAGCTTCAAGCTATTTCTTTCAGCTATTTTTAGCTAATGGTTTGCTCCTGATTGTTTTTAGCTGGTGTTCTGCTTCTTTTATCTTTAAACTAGTTTTTTGCTGTTTAGCTGGTGTTTTGCTCCTCGTAACTTTTAGCTACTATTATTCTTTTTTTAGCCTTAGCGACTCAGTTTCAGCTTCTTCAGCCCATTTCAGCAGTCGTTCAGTTCTGCAGTAACCGCCCTTGCAGTGGAGGAAGGTTCAGCTGTTTTTATGAGTTCCAGCAGAAGTTCAGAAGCTGTAAGTTTCGCCGCAGCAGCCGTTTGGTGTTTTATTGATTTAAAACGGGAACCTCTTTCCTGCCGTGAAGCTCTAACTTGGATCACAGAGAACTCTGCAGCTGAAAGGTTGCATGAAGCTGCAAATGTTAAAGGTATCGTGCAGACAGCAGCCGAAGCCAGCACCGGGCCTGTTCCGGTCTCTGATCACATTCGGCCACCTGAACATCGAACCACCTTCAGTTTGATCACTTTATTGATTACGTGAATGAAAGGACAGAGCTGGAATGTGGGGTTGATTCGCATCGATCTCAGTCAGCCACAGGAGTTTAGCGAGCGCAGATAAGGCCCCTGATACCGTCCTAAAAGAGGGTTACCATGGCAACGAGAGTCACCTTTGACCCCAGCATTTTAGCCTCACTTCCTCATTCTAGACGCGGAGGCATGGGGAGCGGGGGCGAGCCAGAGCAGGATTTGGTGACTCGTTGGTTTGTCTGCAGCTGATGTTAGAACTGAGTATTAAATAATATTTAACTTTATGTACAAGTACTTCAAAAAATACACAGAGAGCTCGCCAATTCAAAAACATTGTTCCCTTCAAAGTCTGCTTCAGCAAACCGACTATTTTTGTCTTTTTAAGCTACTCTTTGCTTTCAGCTACCATGCTTGATGCTACTTTTAGCTAGCCTTTTGCTACTTTTAACTTGGAGCTACTAAACTAACATTTCTGCTTTTGACTAGCATTTTGCTATTTTAGCTTCTAGATAGCATTTTGCTTTTTTCAGATGGACTTTTGATATATTTTTTAATCTTTGAGATAACTTTTTGCTAATTTAAGGTCTTGGCTACTGTTTTGCTACTAGCTAGCCTTTTGATACTTTTATCTTTCAGCTACCGTTCTGCTAATTTTAGTTTCATCTGGCCTTTTGTTACTTTTGTGTCAGGGGAGTTGTTTTGTTGTTGTTTGTTTGTTTTTACTGTTAGCTTTCAGTTAAATTAATTACTGTTATCTTTTAGATAAACTTTTGCTAATTTTAGCTTCTAGTTATTATTTTTTACACATATATGTAGACTTTTGCTACTTTCATGTTTTAGCTAGCATTCAGCTTTTTTCAGTTAGGCTTTTGCTACTTTTATATTTTTAGCTCTGTGTATTTTGTCAATTTGCAGTTTCTTTAAATCCTGGATATAAAACAATCCTGAATTTCAAGCCGTTCTTTTGGAGTTATGACTGGTTTCCCCTCCGATCTAAGACGAATTAAAGCAGAAGCTAATTTAAATCAACGTTGTTGCCGTATGTTGTTATTTGAAACCTCCTGTGGTCAGAGCTCGTTTGTCCAAACCGCAGAAGATCCTCCTCCTTAAAGAGCTCGGCCCTCCCAGGCTGTTATTTTTGAGTCTTAAGTGAACAAAAGTGTGATTTGAAGACAACAATGTGGAGGAAATCCCTGGCTTTCATGACCGGGGTGTAAAGTTTGGAGCTAAAAGCTTTAGGAGTCGGACTAATGAGGATATAAAGATACTCCTGCAGACGCACCTCCTCACGCCTCCTCCTCTGCCCTCCTCTTCCCACACAGACCTGGTTCCACCGGACTGGGTAATCAGTTACCTGCTCTATCTGACCTGTAATATCCACGTAACACACACGCACGCGCACACACATGCACATTAAAAAAAAAAAAAAAAAACAAGGCCACATCTTCACTAAAGACAATTAATCGATGCAACAAACGTGACTTTAACTCCTTAATTTACTTATAAAGTAAATGTTTCTTTTGCCACTTTGATGTTTGCTCACAGTCCTGATAAAAATACAGTTTTAAAAAATTTAATTGTGCAAATTGGAACATTTGTCTGGTAAATAATATTACAGAAGCAGCACTAAAACATTTAACTTATAATTTTCAGTGTTTACTTCAGTAAATATTTGGGTACTCACTGACAGTTGATCAGTTTAAAAATAAATCTAAATTTAAGAAAATGTTGACAGAATTGGTTTGAATGTATCGACTGTGTAACATGCTGTTTTTTAAAAGTTTTTTTAAGGTGACCACCTTCAGTTTTTAAGTGCATGCAGCTACGGCAGAGTCTGGAGTAGAAATCTGAACCGAAGGGATAAATATTTGCAGGAATCTGCTTTGGTTCTTTGTTAAAAACTGAAAACTTTAATCAGATACTGATTGCAGCATCCAAAACCCCACACCCACCTGAACAGCCTGTCCCCCCCACCCCGCCCACGTCACCACACACACTTTGACCATCGCAGCCCCCCCTCACCTGGTCACTGAGTCCAGCTCACACAGATGTGGGTGGAAGAGGAACAGAAAGAACTGGCTTTGTGTCAAAATCAATCTGTTGTCATTTTGTTTGTTCTCTAATTCAACCCGAGTGTTGAGTTACCGGAACATGCAGCGCACCTCCAACAGTCCAAACACTGAATATCATTTACTAAACGAGACGAATGTGAAGTAAAAATGGGGTTTACAGCTCTATGAAGGGGGCCGGATCTCGTGGATCGGTTGCTTTCAAAGAGCTGTTCAATTTCAAACCATTAGTCACGTGGCGAGGCCAGTTCACGCCCCATCACTGCTATGCCATACCAGTTTGTCTGTCTCTACTTCCTGTCCACTCAAACCCAGCTGGTCGAAGCAGATGGCCGCTCATCCTGAGCCTGGTTCTGTTGGACGTTTCTTCCTGTTTAAAGGGAGTTTTTACTTCCCACTGTCTCCTTTGTGCTTGCTCAGGATGAGAGACTGACAAAGTGAAGATTCAACACAATCTGCTTCTTCTTAGACAGAGAACTTAACTAATTGTCTTTTATAATATATGTGAATGTTTCTGTACAGTGCCCTGAGACGACTTCTCTTGTGAATTGGAGCTATAGAAATAAGTTGAATTGGACATGGCTACGAATTGTGACATACGACTATGCATCGTGACGTACGGTCACACATCGTGAAGTACAGCCATGCATCGTGACATTCGGCCACGTGTCATGACTTACGGTCATGCATCATGGAGCCACGCATCATGAAGTACGACCAGACAGATCGTCTGATCAGAATCAGAATGCCTTTATTGTCACTATACGCAAGTACAATGAGATTGAGAGCCACTCGTTTTTCAGTGCAAAACATGCTTAAAAAACACATAAAAATATAACAATATATAGAATAGCACTATGAAAGTTAAAAAAGTTATTTCACAATAATGTAAATTTGAATATTGCACACTGTGGATATTAGTGAGGTAATTAAGGGGTAAGGTGATTAAGAGCATGAAATGTCAGTACTATTGCACAATAGAAGTCCATTGGTTTGGGAGGTAAGATTATTAAATCAGTGCATATGTGAGTTCCGTTTGGTAATGGATTTCGGGAAAAAATGTTCTTGAATCTGTTTGTTGTTGGTCTGATGCACCTGTAGCGCTTCCCTGAAGGTAACAAGTCATAGACATAGAGCCACACATCGTGAAGTGAAGCCATGCATCATGACGTACGACTGCGTATCTTGAAGTATGGCCATGTATCATGGAGGCACCATCAAGAAGTATGGCCACGTATCGTGAAGTACAGCTGTGCAGCATGACGTACGGCCATGTATCATGAAGTACAGCTGTGCATCGTGACGTACGGCCACGCATCGTGACGTACGGCCACACATCGTGTCGTACGGCGGCCACGCAACGTGACATACAGCCATGCATTGTGAAGTACGGCCACGCAACGTGACGTACGGCCACGCATCGTGACGTACGGCCACACATCGTGTCGTACGGCGGCCACGCAATGTGACGTACGGCCACGCAACGTGACGTACGGCCACGCATTGTGTCGTATGGCGGCCACGCAATGTGACGTACGGCCACGCAACGTGACGTACGGCCACACATCGTGATGTACGGCTGTTCATTGTGACGTACGGCCACGCATCGTGACGTACGGCTGTTCATTGTGACGTACGGCCGCGCATCGTGATGTACGGCCATGCATCGTGACGTACGGCCACGCATTGTGTTGTACGGTGGCCACGCATCGTGAAGTATGGCCACGCATCGTGAAGTATGGCCACGCATCGTGACGTACAGCCACACATCATGTCGTACGGCGGCCACGCAATGTGACGTACGGCTACGCAACGTGACGTACGGCCACACATCGTGACGTACAGCCGTTCATTGTGATGTACGGCCACGCATCGTGACGTACGGCCTTTCATTGTGACGTACGGCCGCGCATCGTGATGTACGGCCACGCATTGTGTCGTACGGCGGCCACGCATCGAGAAGTATGGCCACGCATCGTGACGTACGGCCACGCATCGTGTCATACGGCCACGCATCGTGTCGTACGGCCACGCATCGTAACGTACGACCACGCATCGTGGCGTACGGCCACGCATTGTGACGTACGGCCATGCATCATGACGTACGGCCGTGCATCGTGTCGTACGGCCACGCATCATGACGTACAGCCACGCATCGTGACATACGGCCGTTCATCGTGACATACGGCCACGTATCGTGACGTACGGCGACGTATTGTGACGTACGGCCGTGCATCGTGACGTACGGCCATGCATCATGATGTCCGGCCACGCATCGTGACGTATGACCATGTATCGTGACGTACGGCCATGCATCGTGACGTACGGCCACACATCGTGAAGCACGGCCATGCATCGTGACGTACGGCCATGCATCGTGACGTATGGCCATGCATCATGATGTACGGCCACGCATCGTGACGCACGGCCGTTCATCGTGACATACGGCCACGTATCGTGACGTACGGCGACGTATTGTGACGTACGGCCGTGCATCGTGA
>JAVCKU010000071.1:541167-552750 GCA_032273985.1 Hypsolebias coamazonicus
TTTTAGTTTTCTACATTTGCCTTATAATCTATCTGTTTTGCTACTTTGACATCTTTTTTTAACTTGTTTAAAAAAAATAATAATCAGTATGCCTCTCTTATGATTATGAGTCTATTGTTGTCGCTGTTGTCATCATTCTTTGTTGAAAACATGTCTCTCTTGTAAATGAGTCCTCGAGGCTCAATGGGATTAACCTGCCCATATAAGGGTTGAATCATACTGTGTTAGTCATCTGCTGTTATTTTGTTTCTATATTTTGATTGTGCGTTATGTTATATGTTGCTGTGTGCTCTGTCTGTTTGTACAGCACTTTGGTTGGCCCTGTCGCTGTTTAATTAAAGCGCTCTATAAATAAAATGGTGTGGCTTGGTATTGATTGAACCAGGTGTGCACAGTGGCCTCTTGTGGCTAAAATGTGTAACTGCACGACAGTGTTGTATTATTTAATGCGTGACGTCACGAAGGTGGCTTCCTTCCGATTGGCTGGCTGTTCTGCGCAGGTCACGTGACGCGAGCACCTCCTAGCTTGTTGTGTTGTTTCGGCATTAATTCTTTTAAAAATGCGCCTCTTTTCACTCATTCTTCACGGTTTTTGCAGTTAAACACCAACTTTAACTGCTGTTGTGTTTAAGGAATATACTCGGACGCAGCCGTACACGCTGTTTTGTGACAGGTGGGTTGAAAGTCTTGATTTATTGCTCTGTCCGCGACTTTCTTTCTCCTCCGAGTTAAAAGTTAACCCAAAGCTTGTTTGTTGCTAAACACAAAATACAACGTGTTGATGATAACCACATGTTGTGTTACAGCCCAAATCACGGTTTGTAATTCAACTTTTTAACACGTTTTTTAATCACATTTAACAACCCTTCAGACAGTTCGTCAGGTTTTTTAAATATTTCTCTTTCTGCGCACAAAGTAATCCATTTTTGTTTTAAATCACTTTTAAACCAGTATTTTGTGGCCGATTTGGGTCAAACAGGCTGTTTCAATCATTTTTGTGTGTAAATGTAAATATAATCTAGTTTAAAGTCATCAGAGTTTATCTTTTATAATTTGTAACTGCATCAGCAGAAAGTCACATTTGTTGCTTTAATTGCTTTAAGATCAGAATAAACCTAATAAAAAATAAATAACCGTGCAAAAAGCTCTCACATAGATGTTTTTGGAAACAAGAAATCTGAAACTTGAATGGCATTTATTTAAAACTACAGCAGCATGTTTAAAAACCTACAAATGAATGTTGGAACCTTTTTAAATCAAATGTTTTAGTCCTGGTTTTAACACAAAAAACAAGAGTTTGGTTTACTTCTCTGAACTGATTTTACTGACTGCATCACTTTCTTCTTATTTTTCCTTCATATTAAACAAAGTCAAAGATTTAACGGATTTATTGCTTTTAATAAATCTCGCTTCTTAAGTGTTTGTCAAATCTTATTAATAAAATTAATTAATTGAATTGACTCGTGTTGTGAAACCACCAACAAACAGCCTGAGGTTTTTTTTATTTTGTGTATTTGTAGGAAGCAACAGCTTTTTGGTTAAACGCTAAATCTATCTGTGCCTTTTCTTTATTTGTTTTTGATACAGAATCGAGAGGAGCTGGTGT
Source organism: Hypsolebias coamazonicus (assembly GCA_032273985.1). NCBI lineage: Eukaryota > Metazoa > Chordata > Actinopteri > Cyprinodontiformes > Rivulidae > Hypsolebias > Hypsolebias coamazonicus. The sequence goes on from JAVCKU010000071.1 coordinate 542,774, forward strand.
TCGTCTCCAGTGGTCCATGGGTCAGGTCTCCTGTACATCGCAGGGACACAACAAACAGGCAGGTTTTTAGAACGTGGGAGGAAACTCAAGTACCCGGACAAAACATGTAAAGTCCACACAAATAAAATATTTCCATAACTTTGATACTGTTCTCCTTTTAGTTGAAGTATTTTCCCTGTTATTGTCCCGTTACAAAGTCCAGACATGTTACTGACACCTCAGCCTTAGAAATGAAACGAGAGCCGTCGCTGTTTGCGTGGTCTCTGCAGGACTGCACGTCATCAGCAACTCAAAGGGCTGCGAGAAACCGCCAGCCGTTCGAGTTCACGTAGCGTAGCGTGCATTCTGGTCAATCCTCCAGACTCTCATTGGTCTTGATGCTCACATCCAGTTCAAATGATGGTGATGACAGACGAGAAGTGCAGAGAGAATGATCTGAATTCATATTGTCATCCTGAAGTTAATCAATAAGAGCGTACGTCAAGTCTTTCTGGTACTGTGCAGCCATCGTCTATTGCTCGAAAGAAAGATTTTTTTTTAAAGGACAAATGTTCATATTGTCCTTTTATTCAATCTGCAGAAAGCTACAGTTTGAGATTTTTTTAATACTTGTCCACACTGTACTAAAACCAGAGCGCGTTCGGTTGTACATTTTAATTAAAAATAAATATTTTCGTTGTGTCTGCTCTGGTTTTATAAGGTGAATATGTTTTTTTCAGCTCCCTAACATTTGTCTTTATTAAAGTCCATATAGTCATAATAATCCAGGAACTGCAGCATTTAATGATCTGAGGAGAGAAAAAGCTTCAGAGCAGTTTTCCGTCTTCACGTGCCAACAGCCCTGATGGATCACATGTTTCTTTGATTGGGAAACTAATTCTCGTGACTGATCTCGGTTTTTATTTTCCTGTCAGCACTTTTAGCCTCTGAGCTGCCTCTTCTTTCAACCTTTAGGATTAAAACGGGTCTTCTGTCACTCCCAGTCAGTGTTTTACGGTGAGCAGCCGCCGCGCTCGCAGCTCATTGTCTTTACTGAAAACACCTGGAAGCTTCTCTTTGTGGAGTGTGTGTGAAGGTCAAACAGAGGACTGGGAGTGCAGGAAACCAGTTATCATTTCTGCGTCGAGTTGTAGTTTCACTTTGCAGCTTCAGTTGAGAGACGAGCTGTGACTGTGTGTTTCTCATGTTCACATTCAGAGCTACAATCTGGGAATAATCTGAGCTAATCTGACTGACGGGGGACTTTACTGAGCTGTCGGCATGAGGACGGACATCCCTTACAACCAGGTAACATTCTTTATCTTATGGTGGATTTAAAGTAACATAATCATTTCAGTTTTTCATTTTACATCAGATATGAAGAGTTATAAGTTAAATATTCTTAATCACTTCAGTTTTCTTTTGTCCATACTGCAGTCCTCTTTATTTTTCATAGCATACACTGAAAATTTAAATAATGGATAAAACAGTCAAGAGATTATTTGGTGTTGTCTTGTGCGGTTACAGTATTTATACATTAAAAACTAAAATATGAGAATGATGATGATTGTTTAAGACATTTTTATTATCGATCTTTCAAATTTAGAGCACAGTACCACAAGCCGCAGCAAATAAGTGTTGAAAGTAAAATTAAATGATAACTAGTTATATAAAAGTAATTCAATAATTAAGACATTAACAGTAGAGGACCATAAAAACAATAAAAAAAAAATACCTTTAGAGCAGATTAAAACTCTTGTAATGTGCTGCATTGGTGGTAAAATAAAGTGAGAAAACAAAAACTTCATAAGTGAGGAAGTTAAAAGCCACTTTCTTTTTATTATTAATATTATTATTATTATAATATTTGAGAAGTTAATGCTGAGACGATTCCATCGGGTCATTGTTTTGCAGTCATGAGACTCGGAAAACCCGCTTCAAATACAGGAAGTTACCAATAAACATGAGAGGAATGTGAAGTGACGGGTTTGTTTTGTGTTTTTACTGGAGATGACTTCACTTTTCATAAACTGGTTATTGGAACGGGCCGTGACTGTTGGTGACGTAGTCTCGGTCCAGTTTGCTGTGAAAGTGTGCAGACGTTGTGTAGTCACCGTGTTGTTCTGTGTGTAGCTGCTGGACACGCAGCGGAGGAGGCCTGAGCCCAACAGGAGAGCGCTGCCGGTGAGTTACAGCGCCGCCGCGCTCGTCTTCGCTCAGAAACGAACCTCACCTGGTTTCTGTCCTCCCTCGTCTCTCAGTGCGGCAGGGCTTTGGTCTCCCTGGCCTTCGTGACCTGTCTGCTTCTCGTTGCCGTGGCGCTCTATGACCTCCTGACCCCAGCAGTGTCCTCGGATCATCTCCCTGATCCTCCTCGTCCCGACATTTCTTTTGTTGGTGAAAAGGCCAAGTCCTGCTCAGACCCCTGCAAGTAAGCAGATACACGCTCAACAACCCAGAACTAAACTTGTTCGCTGGTTTCCCATTGAGAACAGTGACTTGATGTGTTCTGTTGCACCAGCTGTTGAAAAAAAAAAAACATTCAACTCACTTAAAAAGGTTTAAGTCTGGTCCTCTGGACATTCAAAAAACAAACAAATTGTAGAAACGTGTCGTCTTTCTTCTGAAACACTTCCTCAGTCTGAGGTGCAGTGTTCAGCTCAGTCTTATAAACGGCACCTTCTCATAGAGCCTATGTGTCAAACTCAAGGCCCGGGGGCCAAATGTGGCCCTCGTTGACATCTTATCTGGCCCCCAAGACGTTATTTAAAACGTAAAATACTTTTATCACTTTATTTTTCTCAATAATCTTTGACTATGATGTCAAAAATGCAACAGAGAAAATCAGATGAGACCAATCAAAACTCTTGTTGAGAAACCTGCAACCATGAAAAGATGTTGGGTGTCTGACTTGAGTTAATGTAGGTTCTGAAACCGGCCCTTAGTTTGAAAAATGTTTTAATTTTGGCCCTTTTTATAAGTGAGTTTGACTCTCCTGTCATAGTGGATCAACCAGTTTGTTGCTGACAGCCACATTGACTGGTTGATCCACTGTGAGAGGGTGCTATTTATAAGACTGAGCTGAACACAGCTCCTCAGACTGAAGAAGTCTTTCAGATGAAAGACAAAACATTTCTACAATTTTTGTTTGTTGAGTTTTTTGAATGTCCAGAGGACCGGACTTAACTTTTTTAGATTTTTCTACTTGGATTATTGAGCATGAATCAGGATATTCAACCACTGTAGGGCTGGAACTGTTCTGTCTCTGACAAGCTGTCAGACTTTTATACAGTCACGTTAAATGTTTAATGAAAGTGGACCTAAAGTGCACAGTTTCAGTTAAATCAATTCTGAAATGTTTAACAGGTATGTAATAGGTATGTAATAATAAGTATATAATAATAACAGATATGTAATAACAGGTATGTAATAGTAACAGGTATGTAATAGGTATGTAATAATAACAGGTATGTAATAATAACAGGTATGTAATAGTAACAGGTATGTAATAGTAACAGGTATGTAATAGTAACAGGTATGTAATAGTAACTGGTATGTAATAGTAACTGGTATGTAATAGTAACTGGTATGTAACAGTAACTGGTATGTAATAGTAACTGGTATGTAATAGTAACTGGTATGTAATAGTAACTGGTATGTAATAGTAACTGGTATGTAATAGGCATGGCTTATCCTGAGACTAAAGGCATTCCTTGAAGAAGTGCCAGATGTTTAAAGTGCCTCTGACATAAACTTTCTGTAAAAAATAGTTATGTCTTATTGGAAAGATAACATTCATAACAAATGGCAACAAAAAAAGAATCGTGCCGCTGAGATGAATAGTTTGTTAAAAATTACCCAAACTTGCTCACAAAAGTTTGTAAATTAGCATAAACGTTTGTGATTGTTATAAGATTAATTCCTCTCTGTGCTTCTGTTCTGTAATCTATTTCTCTTTACTGACAGTGATTTACAAAATAAAATCAAACTTTTTTTTTTTTTTGCCGCTCTTCCTCTGAGCCAGGATCATTCTGGTGGAGAGCATCCCTGAAGGGGTGGAGTTCAACTCCAGCGTCCGTCACCCGTCCATCTTCCACGAGTGGATCAACCTGATGAGCGCGGCGCGCCGCAGCATCGACATCGCCTCGTTCTATTGGACGCTCACTAACGAGGACACCGGCACTCAGGAGCCCACAGCCAGTCAGGTCAGCAGCTGGTCTCTGAGTCAAAATGACACATTTATGATCAACAAGCTGAAATATTTTTATGCTTACTGTGATGATTTTAGATATTTATCTTTTTAGCATATTTTCAAGCCAAGCTGTAGACTTGATTCCACTCCAACAAGCCTGGAGGATCATTCCAGATATTAGCCACAGCCCAGTCAAATCTGAGCCCAGCTGCCGGCCCTGTCTCATCTTCATATTTATTTTTATTTTTATTTCCAGTCCGATGCAGAGAGCGTGCCGTTAATCTCTAATCTAATCTGAGTTAGTCCGAACCTTCTTCTTGATTTGCTCTTTTTGTGGAACATGACGTGGAACGGGTGACGAATGTTTGTGTTTGCACAGGGGGAGGAAGTTTTGAGCAGACTGGCTGAACTCTCAGGGAAGTTAAACGTCCGTATTGCAGTGAACGCACCACAGGGTCAACCTCAAGGCGACCTCAGGCTGCTCAGCGACTCAGGTGTCTGATTTTATTCTTTGTGTTCATCAGCAGGTGGACCAAATGTGTGAGGGTTAACTCCGTCCTGGCTTAAACCAAAAATATATTCCAGTGTTTGTTTTTTTAACTCAAAAACTGTCAAGGAGCTTGTGAGGGTGTGATGTTTAACTTTATGCTTTTGTTATAATGGAGGATAAACAATTCTCTAGTATTTATTTGTAATAAAGTAGATACATTTACACATAATCAGAGTTTGAACTTTAAAACCTCCTCATTAACAATCAGCTGGTTAGTCTTCATATTTAGTTGCTGTCAGAGCTTGACGGGAACTTCCTGTTTGGATTTCAGTCAGAAATAAAATCTTTGTGTGTTTAGGAGCCGACATCCGGACGGTTAACATGAGAGAGCTGACCTCCGGCGTTCTTCACACCAAGTTCTGGGTCGTAGACAAGAAACACGTTTACATCGGCAGCGCCAACATGGACTGGAGGTCCCTCACTCAGGTGCACGAGGCGTCTTTCTGATTTATTACGAACGTGTTTTTCTTGTTTCATCCAAATCCAGCGGGATTATGGTTTCTTTGACTTCTTAAGCTCAGAGTTTTGTCTTGTTGTGCCAGAATAGTTTAGATTGCCTGAACAAATCTGAACAAGCTTCACCAGGAGCTGAATAAATACTAGAGACTGTACAGAAAGTCAAATGAGAGAAACTGTTCCTAGCGGCTAAAATTAGCACAATCATAGCTAAAAGCTTAAACAAGCAAGACTGTAGCTAAGAGCTAAAGTTATTTAAACGGTAGCTAAAAATTAAAATTAACTACACTTTAGCTAAAATCTTTAGTTATTGCATCTACAGCTAAAAGCTGAAATTAGTCCAACTTTAGCTGAAAGCTAATTTTTGTAAAACAGTAGCAAAAAAATTAATTAGGCAAAGCAGTAGCTTAAAAGGTAAAATTAAATAGACTGTAGCCAAACTCTCAGGTTTGCAAATCCATAGCTAAACTATTAATTAGCAAAAACATAGCTAAAAGCTAATTTTTGTAAAACGTTAGCAAAAATTCTTAAAAAAAAAAAAAAAATCAGTAGCTAAAAGCTAAAAATTGCTAAACCATAATTAAAAGCTGACATTAGCCTACAGTAGCTAAAAACTACAAATAACAAATTGGTAGTGAAATGTAGCAAAAGAGCTACAGTTTGCTAAATTTAGCAAAACTGCGTCCAACCACTGAAACGAGCAAAACTGTGTCTAAAAGTAAAAATTAGAAGATTAAGGGCTAAGAAGTTTTAGATTAAAAAAAAAAAAAAAAAAGTTAAATATTTGCCAAAGTATAAAACTAGTGCTAAAAGTTGTAGCACTTTATTCCCAATCGTATGGAACGTTTTGACGTCCAGGCTGAAGAAGTAAACCTGTAAAAGTTTTGCGTGAAGTCCTCTGGGCTCAGGAGGAGGTTTCTGACCCACTGGGCCAAAGTTCTGCTGCTGGTCTGCAGGTGAAGGAGCTGGGCGCCGTCGTCTACAACTGCAGCTGCTTGGCTGCAGACCTGGAGAAGATCTTTGAAGCTTATTGGTTTGTGGGGGCCAATCAGTCGATCCCGTCACCGTGGCCGTCGAGCTTCTCCACGCAGTACAACAAGGACACGCCCCTCCAGCTGCCACTCAACCACACGCCCTCCAGTGTTTACCTGTCGGTGAGAACAAGAAATAAAGTTTTATTTTTGTGTAAAGTTTGACGCGTTGGAGACGACAGTTCATCAGACCTGTCTATGATTACCTGCCCTCCTCAGAGTTCCCCTCCATCGTTCTGCGCAGCTGGCAGGACTCCGGACCTTCAGTCCATCCTCAGCGTGATCAATGACGCCGACAGATTCATCTACATCGCTGTCATGAACTACCTGCCCACCATGGAGTTCTCACATCCCAAACGGTGAAGAGCTACAGCAAAACAGGGTTTGACTGCAGATTTGAAACGGTTCCATCCGCTCAGCCGTCTCTTCAGTGTTCGGCTGCTGTTGTGGCGTTGATCAGTGTTCGGCTGCTGTTGTAGCTTTGGTCACAGAACAACCTTCCTGACCGACTCAGCAGTTTTTATTTAGTCCAGATGTATTAAGATATTGACTCAAGGAGTTAAACAATAGTAACATAAATTCAGTGCAGCCTTCATTAAACCACCTTATTGCATCTCTTAAACCAGTACCTGACTGGGCTGCAACTGATGGTGACAAAATATAAGAGACGTTTGTGGGGGAGTCTCCACAAAATGTCTCAAGCCTCTTGTAAATTAGAAAAATTCACACAATGATTCTGGGGTTTGGTTTGGAAATGTTCGAGACTGACTGACGTTTTATTTATTTATTACCTTTAACAGTTGAGGTCACAGATCTGTTTTGCGTGGTCCTCCTGGGCCTGAAGGCAGCACGACATGCACATTTTAGACTATGGGAGGAAACCGGAGTACCCGGTTACCCTTGTGCAAACTCCACACAGAAAGACCTCAGGACCAAACCAGGGACTGAACCCAGGATCTTCTAATTGGAGACAAGAATGAGAATGAATAGAGATAAAGTTGGGACATAATTAAAACGCCTTGAGGCTAAAAGCTGCGACTGTTGGTGAACAACATTCTCAGATGAGTCTCCAGAACGTCTTGCAACGTTCTCGGGTGTCCTCAGTGTACTTTCTTGATCCCCAGAGGCTCGTCATCTTATCATTTGAGTTTTGTGCCTGTTAAAAAAAACTTATGATAAAGTTGTTCCCTCAAACGTCAGTGTTGTTGTGGGCGTCTCAGACCGGCTGGATTTTTATACGTCCGTCGAAGGCGCATGTATTACAGTGTAGTCTGTCCATTCATAAACTTTCTCTTGTCCCGCCCTTCTACATTTTACATCGCCCCAGCTCCAAGGTCAAAGGTTATACTTATCCGGACCGTTGCTATGTCAGCGTGCCGTATTCGGTACTCTTGTTTTGTCGTCTCAGGAGTGCAGGAGTTGTAGCTTGTCACCTTGGGGTGAAACCTTCGTCTGAAAACATGTCCAGCTCTGAAAACAGCACCACTAACTAACAATAATGATTGAAAACACCAGCCCTGACCTGCCTAGTTTCACTTCAGAGTGTACTCCAGTGGATTAAATCACAGTTGTGGAGGCAATGACATAATCTTCATGGCTTCAACTAGTTTTGTGCACAAAAACAAGCTGTGATTTTCTAAACCAAATGCAGCCTAGAGTTGCGTTGGGGCCAAAAATTTGATCCGACCCCAGCCCGTAGCCATCATTTCCCAACCCCACCCAACCCGAAGAATTAAGAGTAATTACTGGTCCGAATCCAACGCCCCCCCTTCCCCCCCCAATTAATTAAGCTTTGACTGCTTATAAAGTTATTGACAGTCAGCAGACGCGCGCAGCTGCATAAAAGGGGCAGAAGATCAGAGCTGAGGGGGGTGTTTGTCCTTTCATGGCCGTCAAAGCGCAGTAAATCTCCCTCTGACACGTCTGCTTTGTGATCTCACCTGTTTGGGTCGTCGGCCGCACACGTCCACTGAGTGCAGCGGCTGAATGAACGTCCATTTGGGCGATGGTTCGCTGCCTGACAGTACAGTCCCATCTGAAGCTTAACTGAAATTTATTTTACCTTTCAAGACCAGTCAGCTTGCGGTGAAATGGCCGCATGGTGTGACAAGCCATGTTGCCATATAATTGGATAGTATGGTAAGCTATGTTGCCATATAATTGGATAGTATGGTAAGCTATGTTGCCATATAATTGGATACTATGACAAGCCATGTTGCCATATAATTGGATAGTATGGTAAGCTATGTTGCCATATAATTGGCTAGTGTGACAAGCCATGTAGCCATATAATTGGATAGTAAGGTAAGCTATGTTGCCATATAATTGGATAGTATGACAAGCCATGTTGCCATATAATTGGATAGTATGGTAAGCCATGTTGCCATATAATTGGATAGTATAACAAGCCATGCTGCCATATAATTGTATAGTATGGTAAGCCATGTTGCCATATAATTGGATAGTATGGTAAGCGTGACAAGCCATGTAGCCATATAATTGGATAGTATGGTAAGCCATGTTGCCATATAATTGGATAGTATGGTAAGCCATGTTGCCATATAATTGGATAGTATGGTAAGCCGTGTTGCCATATAATTGGATAGTATGACGAGCCATGTTGCCATATAATTGGATCACGGCCAAAAGCCCAACACCAACCCGGCCTGCCCATCCAGCACATTATCCTGGCCTGCACAACCCCCCCACCCCCACCCCCGCCAGCCGAATTTGGGCTGGGCTTGGGGCTCGGGTTAGAAATGACAGCTCTAATGCAGCCCCTGGCTCTCTGGTTGCCTAAATGCAGATACTCGGACTTTAGTGAGACCTCCATGGAAACTTCACTTTTTTTTTTTTTTCTTCAATACGGAGTCTTCAACTAGTCGCAGTCTTAAAGTAAGACAGTAAACATTGTACATCATTTGTAGGAATGATGCACAAATATCAAGGTTTATTTGCAGTTATGTATGCAAATGTGCAAAAGTACCAGTTCAGTGGAATTGTGAATAAAAACTTAGCATTTTGTTACTGTTCGTCATCAGCCACAGCCCTGTGAGGTGCAGACTTTACGTTGAGCGAAGATGGATGGTTTTTCTCGTTTAGACTGTTTAACTTGTTCAGGTTCGATGTTGAACTGAAGAATGTTTGAACCTCGATGTCCTGGGAAGCCACCTGGTCTGAGAGGTTCTCTTGTGCGTGTCGCTCCGAGCAGGTACTGGGCAGAAATCGACACCCAGCTCAGACGAAAGGCGTACGAAAGGCGAGTCAAAGTCTGCCTGCTGATCAGCTGCTGGAACAACACGAAGCCCATCATGATGCCCTTCCTGAAGTCTTTGGCTTCAGTTTATGATCCACAAAACAATCTGGACATCCAGGTGGTGAGTGGCTCTTCTGCTGGGTGTCACAACGTCAGGGCTCTGGTCTCTGCTCGTGAAATTAACACACAGTCCTGACGTTTGGTTCTCCAGAGGCTGTTTGTGGTGCCTGCCAACTCGAGGCAGAAGAAGATTCCCTTTGCAAGAGTTAACCACAACAAGTACATGGTGACTGACAAGATAGCATACATTGGTAAGATCCACTCCTCCTAAGATATAACACTTTATTCCAGTTTACATCCTGTTAGGGTTTTTAACAATAATTTATCAATAACCATAAGAGTGCCAATGATTTTTCATTCAGCATTTATTTATACAAGTTAGTCTCACTGATGCTCGAGGACTCATTTACAAGAGAGACCTGTTTTAAAACAAAGATCACAGATGAGGAACAA
>JAVCKU010000071.1:567708-578372 GCA_032273985.1 Hypsolebias coamazonicus
TGATCTGTTTCATACTGCTGCTGATCTGTTTCATGTTTGTGTTCATTCATGCTCATCTACAAACTCATGTTTGTGCTGCTGATTCAAGTAATGTTTTTATGCTATTATTGCCTAGTGTATTTTTAGTTGATGTTTTTCTTAGTTCATACCTTAGATGTTATTACTGTTTTTCTTTTACTTTTTATTGTTGGATGTAACTGGGACACTGTGTACATACCGTAATCTCGTTTCATCACATGTACCACATGTGGTGCGAATGACAATAAAGAATCTCTGACTTCAACTTTAATGAGGCCCAAACTGCAATGTGTACCCCCACAAATGCTATATCAAAACGGCCGGCTCAGCACCATGATGTGTGCTTTTACTTTTAATGGTGTTTCAAGTTACCATGGTGATGAAATTTGCATATAGATGCCATTTTTCTCATCAAAACAACCCACAAATCAGCATTTTTTTAAAAGATATAAGCAAAAGTTTGGTGTGGTATCTGAGAGCAATGCTCTATAAATGCTGACTTCAAATAAAAATTTCAAGATGGCCACCAAAGCTAAATTTAAATGGCTTTTACTCAGCTATTTTTACACATAGAGCTGAAATTTGGTGTGGTTGTAGCTGAGAATGTTCCCTATCACTCATTGAATCCAAATCAAAAACCCAAGATGGCCACCATAGCTTTAAAAAATACAAGTAATTGATTGATTGTTTGTTTTTTGCCACATTGAGCTGAAAATTTTTATGGTGGTAGCTGAGAGCGAACCACAACACATACTGTCAAATCAAATTTTGAAAATGTCCACAATATGGCAGTCCCCATCAGAGTTTCTCCAGGAACTTTCTACCTTGTAGTATTTAATAATTATATTTGTTTTAGCTGTGCAAATGATCATAATGGTTTAAAATGTTATGTAACCACACACAGAGAGCTATTATGGCATGTGTGTGAACAAGCAGAATAAAAAAAACAATTGTGATAATAAAGGTGGGGAGACAAACATACATTTCATTGTAAAATGAGATAAAACCCAAGGCCAAAGTGTTTTCATCTGACATGCCTCGGAGACATCTTTCTGAACTTTTCATAAATTGTTTGCAGAGTTCAGCAAGAAAGTGTCAGAAATCCATTCTGCTGTGAAAGCCATTAAGTTTTTGTTATAAACATCAGGATAAAATGAAACGAGACTTTTCTTTGACTCGGAGTGGAAGCAGGCTCGTGTCTCAAGGTCTTCTTGGGAAGAAAAAAGAAAAACGGAGTAAACCTTTCACACAAGCCTGCCTGGCTGCAACAGATTAGCAGCACAAGAGCTTTTTATTTCTTTTTATTCTTTTCATTACGCTGAGTTTGAAGGTTACTGAAGCGCCTGTAACACAGAGCTGAAAGCCTGACTCCAGGCCGTTTTCTGAGGTGCACTGTCTCATCTGCAGCATACTGGATGACTTTGTTCTCCGCTAAAATGTCTGAACCAAAGCAGGCATCATTTTGAATTAAATTCTGCGTTTTTCCCCCTTCAGTGTTCATTGCGTCATCAGACACAGATAGAGAGAGAGACATTAAAAAAAACAATAATAAAAGTGATTTTCTACAAAAATGCAGCATAAATGCTAAAAAAAAAAAAAAAAAAGTATGTGGAAATGTGCTGAAGGCGTTACAAAATAAGCTTAAACTGAATAATCAAAGTTAAAACATGAAGAATTGATGCTCAGTCAGAACACAAGCTAAACCAGCCCAAAACTGAAAAAAGTAAAACTAGTAAAATATATCAAACCACTACAGTGAGTAGAACAGCTAAAAAGTTAAACAAGTGGAAAAGTAGCTGAAGATATCAAAACAATGGCTAAAATTAGCTGAATTGTAGCTTGAAGCTAAATTCAGCAAATCTATGGACAAAAACTAAAATTGGCAAAACAGTAGTCAAGATTAAATTAGCTCAATTAAAAAACACATTTAAAAACACATTTTTACTCCTTGGCTTTTAGCACAGAATGAATTTGCTCTGCACTGTTTTTATTATTTTATTGGTCTTAATGTTTTAACAACTGTTTTATTTTTTATGTATTTAAATGTTCTTGATTTTATGTGCACAGCACTTTGTTGCAGCGGTGGCTGTTTTAAAGGGCTTTATAAATAATTATTATTATTATTAAAGAAACATGTTCCCGTCTTAAACTTTTATGAGTCTTGTTGTTGCCATCAAATTCAGCATGACCTTTGTGCAATGGTCCAGTCTCTCATTGTCTTCATTTTGTTCTGTTGTGGATAAAATGTGGAACAATGAGCTTTACAAACCATTTCATTCTGTTTTTATTTCACAGCCAGCCTTTCAGAATCAGACGTGTAAACCAGAACCTGCAGGCAGATCGTTCAGTTTGACACTTTGTGCAAACTCGTCTTCACCCAGTAGCTGAAGAGGTTATCCACAGGAAAGAGGATGACCTTTGAACTTTCACTTTATGCTCTATAGTCTGTTTTTTCATTACCTCAGTGCTGCGATGTGGCCAAGCCCAGTCTGTCAGATGCACATCAGTCCGTACTCTGACAAGTTAAGATTAATTTAGGGTTCAGGCTCCAATAGATGTTCTAGGCGCTTCTATTTTTGCATTTCAAACATCATTTCCCGCCTCTAATGATAAACTTTACACACCGAGTTGTATTTGTGTGTAGGCCGGTTTGCGTCAGGCTTCCAGTAACCACAGCCTGTGTCACAAACTTTATCTCCCTCTCCACCCTCTTTTATTATAGTTGTGCAGCTCCGCCTCGCAGGACCTAATATAGGGCAGCTCTGTGCCCTCCAGCCAATCAGGAAGCTGGATGTGTCCCTCCTGGAGATGCCATGGGTCCGGGACAGGCCTGGGCTTCAGTGAGGGGAGCAACAAGCTGACTGGTGACAAGGGGCAAAAGGTTTCAGACAGAGAGGAGGCAAAGATTTTTACTTAAGAGGAACGCCGAGAGGAAGAAGTGAAGCTGAGCAACAGGAGGCGAATGTGAGACGAAAACAGGAAGGAAAGGAAAGAAGCTGAAGTTCTGCTGCTGCAGGAGGAGGTTTGACCTGCTGGAGGCTGCAGACTGAAGGTAGGATGTGGTCGGGTTGTGTTGGTGCTGATGCTGCAGGAGATTTGGTTCAGAGATTACAGCAGACGAGTAATTCTGCCATCGTCAAGGACACTAACTGGTTGTTTCATGTATTTTCTGTGTCTGTGTCCGGATGATGTCGTTTAAAATCAGACGTTTAACGGCTTGAACCTCGGCGCAGCGTGTGCCGGGGCAGGAGTTTGTGAGAGTTTCTGCAGACTCCACACTGCTGACTTTGGAGAGAGGAACAATGGAGCGCTGTTTGGATGCAAAGACACTTTTAGTAAGACAGCTGCCGCTTGTGTTTATTCCAACATGCCAGCTGCTGCTTACAAACACGAGTGTTCACTCAGGTTGTAGGACGCACTGGCAGCGTGACATGTCACTGTGCTCCAGGTTTCACAGGAGGCCTCGCCAGGCACCACCCGACAGCAAACTAAATAAACCACCTTGTCTAAATGTCACCATATGCAACAACTAAATCCAACTTTTATTGTTTTAGAGTTAATAAATCTGTCATGAAACTTCCCCCATGATGGAAACCAGTGCATCTCGGTGGGATCTGGTCAGTTGTGGACTGACAGGACTCAGTTCTTCTGTCCTGAGCTGACAGGGCGCTCAAATATCTCCTGTCTGAGTGTTACACACCAACGACAGCTGCAGGGTGGCCGTCATAGGATCTGTTTGTCCCCCGAGTCCAGCTCCACCACGAGCTCGCCCCCTCAGCCTGGTATGTGACAGCCCAAAGGGGGTGCAGAGGTCCTGCAGCCAGGGCACGCCGTCTGTGACGGGACTCGTCTGTGCACCGCCGGGTGACGAATGAGCAGCAGAACCTGGACCAAGTCTTTTATTGGACGCTTTGATTCGACTTCTGATGAATCCAAAAACTGAAAGAACTTTGTGCAAAACAAACGTTTTTATAGGATTTATGTTACTTTTGTTGTTTTACCCTCAAACAAAGGTGAAGGCAGAGCAGTATGTTTGCCTGTGTGCATGTGTGTGCATGTGTGTGTCATAAAGCATTGAACACATTTTAGTGAAACTTTAAAAAAGTAATCATTATTACATTGTTGTCTACATCTGCTTAACCTTCGGACTCACCCCAATTCAAGATGGCTGCCACAGCCAACCGAACATGGAAAACAGAAAAAAGGCTAAATTCAGCCAGTTCCAGAGACACCGAGCTAAAGGTTGGTGTGGTAGTAGCTTAGCATCGATTCCAGGGCACTGCACAAAAACGTTCGCACACATTATAAAATGTTGATTATCGACGAACGTCGAATCTTCACTTCGTCATAACGTCACATCCCGAGCAGAACGCTGGCGACTGTGGAAATGAAAAACTCCCCTGTAGCAGGAAGAAACCTCCAACAGAACCAGAACCAGGACCAGCAGCCGTCTGCCTCAACTGCTTGTGATTAAAGAAGACAGGAAAGAGACAAACACAGCATGACCGGTCCAGGTGTGGTTTCTATGGTCCAGGTGTTTTTTTATACAGTCCAGGTGTGGTTTCTATGGTCCGGGTGTTGTTTATACAGTCCATGTGTGGTTTCTATGGTCCTGGTGTTGTTTATACAGTCCAGGTGTGGTTTCTATGGTCCAGGTGTTGTTTATATAGTCCATGTGTGGTTTCTATGGTCCTGGTGTTGTTTATATAGTCCATGTGTGGTTTCTATGGTCCTGGTGTTGTTTATACAGTCCATGTGTGGTTTCTATGGTCCTGGTGTTTTCTATAAGTCAGTTCCACAAGATAGACATCTGATAACTGAAAGCTTTGCCGCCCATTTTAAGTTCTGAACCTCTAGGAACCACAAGTAAACCTGCAGTCTGAGAGTGAACTGCTCTGTTACGAAAGTATGGAATAATAAATTCTGTGAAATAAGATGGAGCTAGGTTATTGAGGGCTTTGTAGGTTAGAAGTAAGGTTTTGAATTAAATTCTGGACTCGACAGGGGGCCAGTGGAGAGAAGCTAAAACTGGAGAAACAGGATATTTAATGTGTGGTGTGGTAGTAGCTGATCAACTGTTCCTGGCATGAGTGCAACACATTGCACAAGATCTTTTCTCAAAAACTTGAAATTAGTTTTTGGAGTCAACCCTGCTTGTATATTGGCAACATAACTCAAAAAAAAAAAAAAAAGAACAGAATTAAAAAAAAAAAACTCTCAGAAATTGAGAACTGGATGTAAATTTGACCTCTGGAGTTAATCCAATTCAAGATGGCCACCATAGCTAATCAACCCGAGCCTAAACAAATCTGAATTTTAATGATCTTGAGCAAAATTGAGCAAAAGTTTGGTGTGGTTGCTGAGAGTCATTTGCAATGTACAGTACACTCCAAAAGTTAACAGATCACGGAAAATATCTTGCGACATCATACATGAACATTATTTTACAGTTTGGTCCAAATAGCTGTAACTTTTTATTCTCAACATAAAAAAAACTCATTCTTTAGGCATTCCTTTAAGGAATATTGAGTTTTTATTTAAAGTTTTGTTGATCAAAACATCTGTGTAAAAAATGAATGAGAAAGGGGATGAAAAGTGTAACCATGAGCGGAACGAACAATTATCTACGACAAACCGACGTGATGGACGATCCTCATCAGTTTCCTGGCGACAAGCCTTTGGGTGGTGGTTCGGGTCAGCTTTGGGCCAGAACTTTCAGGGTCAAGTGGTGTCAGTCGTCTTTGTGAGGAGACGGCCGGCGCCTGACGTACGGAGGAGCGTGAACTTCACTCCGAGAGCCGAGACGAGTTTTCAGGAAGGAAAAACTTCTGTAAACGAACGACTCGTGAGCAAGACTTCTGTGTGACGTGTTAAATCCTGTAAAAACACATTTATTGCCTGAATATAAAGATTAATGTTACAGACTTGGTCCTAACCTGACAAGGTCCCGACGCGAGTCGTGTGTGTGTCTGTGTGAGATTTGAATCAGTCAGATTTTTCTGTTTCCTGTTTAAATGAAGCCATTTCCTGCTCGGAGGCTGACGCCTGCGGGTGGGTCTTGTTTTTGTCTGTGATGTTTAAAATGAGGAGGGAACACCCCGGGATTTATCTCTCTCATCGTGAAGGATTTGGAAACGATGCAGCTCGGTGGACACGTTTATCTAACGAGGTGCACGGCGGGAACGCAGGTTCTGCTCCGACGGCCTCGGTGGGAGTTAAAGCCCCAAAGGATCGGTGCCACGCTGCACCGCCTGTCTGAGGTCTCATGGAGGATCTTTGATCCAGACATTCATTCTGATGAACTTATAGTCACTCCATGAACATGAAGACACAGGTAGGGCTGCAGGTGGCTGAAAATTAGTTAAATTAGTGGCGATAAGCAACAGTTCATAGAAACACAGACAATAAAATGTTGCACTTTATAGTTTTACAAACATCTTTATGGAAGGTCTTCATCTTTTAACACCTGGTTTAAGTCCCAGCTCGTGGCAACACTTCATCTGGAACAACTACTTGTGTAAACTAAACCATATGGCAAGAAACAAAACAAACATTGCTGCAAAATTACATAAACCAACATATGAGAACAAAAACATAAATGAAGAAGATACGAATGAAGGTTTATGTCTGACTCTAATCTCCAGGAGAACGGCCACATGAGAACATCTTGAGTTCTTAGCAACACTTGTAAAATTTGACCTGATACTTTTAAATTCAGCCCAAAGTTATTCTGCCAAACGGAGTCATTCTTTGCTAGAAGGAGGTGAAAAATGAAAGGATTCTGAAAACAGTCAGTTTTGTTATTCTTATCCAGCAAAACACTAAAATAAATCTTTTTATTATGTACGTGCAAGACCGAAACATTTAGTCATTTAAGAATTGTTATTTATATCTTCACAACAAACACTGTTAAATGAACTCGTTGAAAGGTTCATCCATCATCTTCCACTTGTTCCAAAGTCAGGTCTCGGGGGCAGCATCTTGAGCAGGATGATCCAGACATCTCTCTCCACAGCCGCCTCTTCCAGCTCTTCTGACAGAACTCAAGAAGTTTCCAGGCCAACTGAGAGTCACAGTCTCTCCAGCGTGTCCTGGGTCTTCCCCGGGGTCTCCCCCCAGTCAGACATGCCTGAAGCACCTCCCCAGGGAGGCGCCTATAGGTAACATCCTTACCAGATGCCTGAACCACCTCAACTGGCTCCTCTTGATGTGGAGGAGCAGTGGTTCTACTCCGAATCTGTCCCAGATAACAGAACTTGGAGTCCAGCTACCCTGCAGAGGAAACTCATTTCAACCGTCTGTATTCATGATCTAATTCTTTGGGTCTCTACCCAGAGTTCTTGAACATAGGTGAGGGTAGGAACATAGATTGACCAGTAAACAGAGAGCCTCTCCTTGCAGCTTGGCTCCCTCTTCACCATAATGGACCAGCACAGGGTCCACAATACTTCAGACGCTGCACCAATCCGTCTGTCAATCTCATGCTCCATTCTGCCCTCACTCATGAACAAAACCCTGAGATACTTGAACTCCTCCACTTGAAGCAGAACCTCATCCTCAAACTGAAGAGAACAATCCATCTTTTTCTGACTGAGGACCATGAACTCAGAATTGGAGGTGTTGATTCTCATGCTTCACACTTGGCTGTGAACCGCTCCAGTTGTCAGGATTTGCTCTGAAGGCAGGCTTGAACCCAGTGGTGCAGACAAGAAGTCTCGGGGAGCCAGGAATACAAAATATATATATATACAGTATTTAATAAAAATAAATCAAAAGGCTGACAGAGCAGCAAACTCACATTCAGGAAACAGGAGCAGAACAGGAGACATCAAGGGAGACCCAACGATAACACGACAAAGGACAGAACTCACAGACAGGTTTATATACACAGACAAGACAGGACACGATTACAAACAGCTGGAAACACAAGGAGAAATCAATCAAGACAATGAAGGGATAAACAAGGTGCACAGACAAGGGATGACCACAAGCTGGAGCCATCCTGACACCAGTGAGAGCTGAAGATCACGGCATGATGACACCAACAGGACCACATCATCTGCAAAGAGCAGAGATGGAATCCTGAGGCCACCAATCTAGAAACCCTCCGCCAGCTGGCTGCACTGAGAAATTATGTCCGTGAACAGTCTGTCTCTGAACAGAGTCGGTGACAACGGGCAGACCTGGCGGAGTCCAACTCCCACCCTGAAGGGGTCCGACTTAATACCAGCAATGCAAACCAAACTCTCACCCCACTTGTATATAGGGACTGAACAGCCCGTAACAATGTGCCCCTAATCCTATGCTCACTGAACACCCCCTACAGTGTACCCCGAGTAATACGGTCAAACGCCTTCTCCAAGTCCACAAAACACATGTAGACTGGATGAGCAAACTCCCATGAGACCTCGAAGACCCTGGTGAGAGTAAAGCTAGTGAGGGTAAAGACCTGAACCAGTGTTTCACGGCCAGGACGGAACCCACATTATTTCTCTTGTATCTGAGGTTAGACCGGTGATCAGACTCACTTCTCCAGTACCCCTGAATAAACCTTACCAGGGAAGCTAAGGAGAGTGATGCCCCTGTAATTAGAGCACACCCTCTGGACGCCCTTTTTGAAGAGGAGAACCACTGCTCCAGTCTGCCAATCCAGTGGCACTGCCCCCAATGTCCACGTGACATTGCAAAGGCGTGTCAACCAAGACTGTCCCACAATATCCCGAGCCTTAAGGAAATCAAGGTGAATCTTATCCACTCCCGGAGCCCTGCCACCTCAGAGCTTTTTAAGTACCTTGGCAGCCTCAGCCACAGTTATGGACAGATCAACCCCAAAGCCCCCTGACTCAACTTCTTCCATAGAAGATCCTTCCACCTCCCTAACGGCATCACTGGTTAAGGTCAACAGCACTCCACCTTCATTGAACACAGTGCTAGTAAAGTGCTGCTTCCCCCTCCTCAGGCGTCTGATGGTTTGCCAGAATCTCCTCGGAGCCGACCAAGAGTCTTTATCCAAGGTTTCACCGAACTCCTCCCACATCCAAACTTTTGCCTCAGCAACAGTCAAGACTGCAGACTGCTTTGCCCTCCGGAACTCCCCAGCTGCCTCCAGAGTCCCACAGTTCAACAAGGCCCAATAGGACGCTTTCTTCAGCTTGACAGCTTCCCTAGCCCAGGGTGTCCACCACCAAGTTCATGAATGGCCACCGCAAGAAGGACTAACAACCTTGCGGCCACAGCTCAAGTCAGCTACCTCAACAAGCAAGGCGTGGAACATGGCCCACTCTAACCCAGTGTCCCCCGTCTAAGCTGGGATGCAGTTACAGCTCTCCCGGAGGTGTGAGTTGAAGATCTCTCTGACAGACTCTTCTGTCAGGCGTTCCCAGCAAACCCTCACTACACGTTTGGGTTTACTGGGCCTGTCCGGCATCTCCCCCTGCCCGCTGATCCAACTCACTACCAGGTGGTGATCAGTTGAGAGCTCAACTCCTCTCTTCATTGAATGTCCAGAACAAATGGCTGCAAATCACAAAACACGACTATAAAGTCAACCATCGATCTATGACCTAGGGCGTCCTGGTGCCAAGTGCCCTTATGGACACCCTTACGTTGGAACATGGTATTCGTGATGGACAAACTATGACTAGCACAGAAGTCAAACAACAGAACACCGCTCGGGTTCAGGTCAGAGAGGCCGTTCCTCACAGTCATGCCTGTCCAGGTCACACTGTCATTACCCACATAGGCAGTGACGTCCCCCAGCAGAATAAAGGAGTCCCCAGCTGGCACACCTTCCAGCACCCCTGCCAATGACTCCAAAAAGGTCAGATACTCTGAACTACAATTCGGTGTGTAGGCACAAAGAACAGTCAGTGCCTATCCCCCCACCTGAAGGCGAAGAGAAGCCACCCGCTCATCTACCGGGGAAAACTCCAGCACACATGCACCAAGTCAAGAGGCTACAAGTAGACCCAAACCAGCTCGACGCCTCTCACCATGGGCAACTCCAGAGTGGAATAAGGTCCAGCCCCTCTCAAGGAGATCGGTTCCAAAACCCATGCTGTGCGTCGAGGTGAGCCCAACTATATCTAGTTGGTACCTCTCAACCTCGCGCACAAGCTTAGACTCCATCCCTTCCATTCCATGTTCCAAGAGCCAGCTTTGGTAAGCCAGGGTCAGTGCACCAAGGTCCCACCTTCGGCCACTGCCCATAGCATCATGCACCCGACTTTTATGGCCCTTCCTGCAGGTGGACGCTGGCGTTGTTTGTTTGCCACTTCTCCATCTGGGTGATAACATCTTAAAGTATTTATTTATTCATTTATTCCCCTGGGGACAGTCCTTGACTAATAAAGCATGCCTCATCTAGGAGCACATTCTGGATAAGGATTTGAATATTATGTGCCTTACAGAGACTTGGCATCAGCCAAACAGTTTCTCTGCTTTCAATAAGGCATGTCCTGCTGGATATAAATATCTCCAGAGAGCATGGAGTTCAGGCTGTGGCGGTGGTCTAGCCATCATTTTTAAAGACCATCTGGACCTTTTACCTGTGACTCTGTCCGAGTTGTACTCCTTTGAGTGTTTGGCTTTCTCCTCCAAAACACCAAACTCAATGAAAGTGCTCCTCATTTATAGGCCCCCTAAAT
>JAVCKU010000071.1:597831-608517 GCA_032273985.1 Hypsolebias coamazonicus
GACCTAACATCAAGGGTGATGTATCGCTTCCTAAAGTAAAGGCTCCGGAGGTAGATGTCAATCTCAAAGGCCCTGAGATTGGATGGCCCCAGGTTGACTTACCATCTGTTGATGTTTCACTCCCCAAAGGAAAGGTTGAGGGCAACGTTGATTTTGAGGGTCCTGAAGTCAAGGGTGCTAAGTTTATGATGCCAAAAATTGATGTGTCCTTACCAAAGGTTAACCTCCCAGAAGGTGATTGGAAGATGAAAGGCCCAGACATCAAAACAGGGAAGATTACAATGCCAGATATTGATTTGTCATTTCCTAAAGGAAATAGAAGAGGAGAAATTGAAGCTGAAAGAAATGGTGCCAAAGGAGGCAAATTCCAAATGCCCTCAATTGACATAACTATTCCTAAAATGAAGACTACGGGACCTAAGATAGATGTTCAGTTTCCTCAAGTTCAAGGAGCCCAGGTTGACTTACCATCTGTTGATATTTCACTCCCCAAAGGAAAAGTTAAGGGCAATCTCAATGTTGAGGGTCCTGAAGAAAAGGGTGGCAAGTTTAAGATGCCAACAACTGATGTGTCTTTACCCAGTGTTAACGTCCCAGAAGGTGACTTGAACATAAAAGGCCCAGATATCAAAACAGGGAAGATTACAATGCCAGATATTGATTTGTCACTTCCAAAAGGAAATATAAAGGGAGATATGAAAGCTAAAGGACATGCAGAAAAAGGAGGCAAATTCCACATGCCCTCAATTGACATAACTCTTCCTAAAATGAAAACTAAGGGACCTGAGATCGATGTTGAGGGCCCTGAGATTGAGGGGATTGGCGTAAATATGCCTTCTCTTGATGTTTCTCTGCCTAAAATAAAGTCACCAGAGCTAGATATCAATCTTGAAGGACCACATCTCAAAGGAGAAACTGTCAAAATCCCAAGGGTTGACGTTTCACTTCCCAAAGGTACAGTAGAGGGTGGCATAAATGTTGAAGGCCCTGATGTGAAAGGAGGAAAATTCAAGATGCCAAAGTTTGATGTTTCCCTTCCAAAAGTCAATGTCCCAAAACTTGAAGGACCAGACATAAAAGGAAAAATTGAAATGCCAACTGTTGACATTTCCCTCCCAAAAGCAAAGGCAGATGTGGAAATTGATGCTGAAACTGGGAAAGGCAGCAAGTTTCATCTTCCTTCAGTTGACTTTTCACTTCCTAAAATCAAAACAAAAGGTGTTGATGTGGACATTCAGGGACCAATCATCAAGGGTGATGTGTCGCATCCTAAAGTAAAGGCTCCAGAGGTAGATGTCAACCTCAAGAGTCCAGAGATTGAGGGGCCCCAGGTTGACCTACCATCTGTTGATGTTTCACTCCCCAAAGGTAAAATTGAAGGCAGTGTTGATCTTGATGGTCCTGAAGTAAAGGGTGGCAAGTTCAAGATGCCAAAAATCGATGTGTCTTTACCAAAGGTTAACCTCCCAGAAGGTGACTTGAAGATAAAAGGCCCAGACATCAAAACAGGAAAAATTACAATGCCAGATATTGATTTGTCACTGCCAAAAGGAAAAGTAAAAAGTGGAATTGAAGCTGATGGGCATGGTGCTAAAGGAGGCAAATTCCACATGCCCTCAATTGACATAACTCTTCCTAAAATGAAGACTAAGGGACCTGAGATCAATGTTGAGGGCCCTGAGATTGAAGGGCTTGACGTAAATATGCCTTCTCTTGATGTTTCTCTGCCTAAAGTAAAGTCACCAGAGCTAGATATCAATCTTGAAGGACCACATCTAAAAGGAGAAACTGTCAAAATCCCAAGGGTTGATGTTTCTCTTCCCAAAGGTACAATAGAGGGTGGCATAAATGTTGAAGGCCCTGATGTGAAAGGAGGAAAATTCAAGATGCCAAAGTTTGATGTTTCTCTTCCAAATGTCAGTGTCCCAAAACTTGAAGGACCAGACATAAAAGTAAAGACTGAATTGCCAACTGCAGATATCTCCCTCCCTAAAGCAAAGGCAAGTGTGGAAATTGATACTGAAACTGGAAAAGGCAGCAAGTTTCATCTTCCTTCAGTTGACTTTTCCCTTCCTAAAATCAAAACAAAAGGTGTTGATGTGGACATTCAGGGACCTAACATCAAGGGTGATGTGTCGCTTCCTAAAGTAAAGGCTCCAGAGGTAGATGTCAATCTCAAAGGCCCTGAGATTGGAGTGCCTCAGGTTGACTTACCATCTGTTGATATTTCACTCTCCAAAGGAAAGGTTGAGGGAGATTTTGATGTTGAGGGTCCTGAAGTAAAGGGTGCTAAGTTTAAAATGCCAAAAATTGATGTTTCTTTACCAAAGATGAGTTTCACAGAAGGTGCTTTGAAGATAAAAGGCCCAGACATCAAAACAGAGAAGACTGCAATGCCAGATATTGATTTGTCATTTCCCAAAGGTAAAGCCAAAGGACAAATTGAAGTTGAAGGTCATGTTGGGAAAGAAGGAAAATTTCATATGGCTTCCATCCCTTTGAAGGCAAAAGGACCAGAGGTTGACATACATAGTCCACAAACTTCCATTGATATCAAGGGTACAGATGTAAAAGGTAGCAAATTCAAAATGCCCAAAGTTGCTATTTCACTTCCAAAGGCAAACCTGCCTGAATGTGATGTTCAAGTGGAAGGCCCACAAATTAAAGGAGGACAGATTGATGTACCTGCTGCTGATGTATCATTTCCAGAGGGAAATTTTGAGGAATATGTCAATATTAAAGGTTCATCAGGAATGGGAAAGTTTGACTTGCCAAAAGTTGATGTTGATAAAAAAGGTGGGAAACTCCAGATTCCATCTCTTGATATAAACCTTCCCAAATTAGACCTAGATCTCAACCTTCCTTCTGGCTCAAAAGATAAAAGGTTCAAAATGGAGGGTGGTGGCCTCGATGCCTCTGGAGATGTGGAGATGTCAGGCATCAAAGGTGATATCAAACCAGCCAAGTTGAAAGTTAAGTGTGAAGACCTAAACACAGGGGGTGTAGAAGGTTCAGGTGCATCCCTAAAATTTCCCTCAGTCAAACTACCAACAGTTGACATCTCAGCGCCAAAAATGGACTTGGATTTTGCCCTCACTAAACCTAAAGGTGATGATGTAGAACTTGAGCTTTTGAAAGCAGAGGGAGGAAGGCCTTCTTCAGGGGGCAGCTTTGATCTACCTGATGTCTCACTCAAAGTCCCTAGCTTCTCTCTGCCCAGAATTGGTGGAAAGTCAAAGAATCGTGATTTGGAGATATCAGGACCCAAAGGAGATGTTTCCCTTAATCCACCAAGTGTGGAAGGAGAGATTAGGGCACCATCAGTAGAGTTTGATAGAGATGGAAAAGTCAAAGTGAAGAAAACGAAAATGAAAATGCCTTCATTTGGAATTTTCAAGAAGGATGCAGATGTATCTGTATCTTGTCCTGATGTTGATGTTAAAATGAAAAGTGGGGCAACTGACATTCCTAAGGCAGATTTCAATACTGAGGGCCCAGAAGGGAAAGCAAAACATAAAGTGAAGTTCCCAAAGTTCAAAATCTTATCACCAAAAATTCAGCTTCCAGATGGAGAACTTGAAGTTCACGCCAAAGGCAAGACGCCATCTGTTGAGCTGTCACTACCAGAAGCTAAAATACCAGAGACAATGGTTCTTCTCCCAAAATCAGAAGTTGATGTTTCAGATGCAGACATTAAAAGTTATGAAGGAAACCTCAAAATTCCCAAAATGCCTACAATTGATGTTTCCATCCCCAAAGTGGATCTGGATATATCCCTGCCAAAAGAAAAGCCGCCCATAATTGAAGGCCCTGGTGTGGAACTTAAAGGAGGTGAAGGAAAATTTAAAATGCCCCAAATTACGATGCCAAAAGTGGATATTACACTTCCCAAAGGAAAATCTAAAGATTTCCATGCACCAAGTGTTGAAATAGAGGGTGAAGGAGACAAGTTTAAAATGCCCTATGTTAAAATGCCCACTGTTGATATAACAATACCAAAACCCAAGGCTGTCAGCATGCCCTCTGTTGATATTTCACTTTCCAAAGGAAGTGTTGAAGGTCAAAATGTTGAAACAGAGGGAACTTCTGGAGAGAAATTCAAACTCCCTCATTGGAAAATGCCAGATGTTGATATTTCTCTGCCCAAAGGGCATTTTGAAGCTCCAGATTTGGAGATCAAAGGAGAAGGTGGAAAATTCAAGATGCCGCACATCACTATGCCCTCTGTTGATATTTCACTCCCCAAAGCAAAAGCTGAAGGTCCTGAAGTTGAGAGAGATGGAAGCAAGAAAGTCAAAATACCATACATGAAAATTCCCACAGTCGACATATCAACACCAAAAGAAAAGACTGCTGATCCAGATGCTGAAATTAAAGGAAATGTGGGAGGAAAATTCAAGCTGCCTCACATGAAAGTGCCTAATGTTGACATCTCTCTACCCAAAGAAAAATCCAAAAGAAATAAAGGAATGGACGTAACAGTTGAGGGAGAGGGCAATCTATCAACAATTCCCTCAGTAGATCTTTCATTACCAGAAGTCAAGACTGAAGATCTTAACATTGAAATTAAGGGTGAAGGAGGAATGTTCAAGATGCCAAAAGTTAATATATCTCTTCCGAAAGGTAAAGGTAAAGATAATGAAGTGCCTGCTCTGGAAATGGGACTCACAGGTCCAGATGTTGAACTTCAAAAGGGGAAAATTTCATGGCAAAAAGATAAATCATCTGAGGTTGACTTACCCACTGGGAAGGCAGAAGGTAAACTTAAAGTACAACAAAAAGGCACACTAGGTTTGGACACAGAAGCTCGTAAAGAAGCTGATTTGCATGTGGAGTGTGAACACAAAGGTCGGAAACTGAACGTTCCGACAATAAATGTAAAAGGTCCACAAGGAGACTTGGAGCTTGATGTACGATTGCACAGAGGAGAAGGGAAGAAGGACAAGACAAAAGTTGAATCACCTGGTTTGGATCTGAACACCGCAACTAGCGGCAAAGTTAAGGAACCCAAAGTCAAAGGAAAAAAGTTCAAGATTGGCTTGCCGAAAAAGAAAACTGGTGGAAACGTAACAGTAGATGTAAAACCAACTGGTGAAAGCACATTAGACAACAAAGTCCAACACACTGGGCTGTCAGATGACAATAAACAGATTAATATCCCAACAGCAGAGGTTACACTACCAAGTGTTGGTTTAAAAACAGAAACAAGGGGACATATTGAGGACTCGTCTTTCAGAAAGGAAATCAAAGTTCCCAGAATACCAGACATAGAGTTTGATATTGGTACATCACAAGATGAAGAAGATGACAAAACAGAAATGAACAAAATAGTCAAGATCCCTAAATTTGGTGTTCCTTTGCCCTCCCTTACTTCTCCTGAAAGAACAGCAAACATATATGGAACAGAAGTGCAATACGAAGGTCCTAAGATGCCCAGAGTAAAGAAAGCTGTTTTTGTCCTGGTAAAGCCTGATGAACCTGCCGTGAGTGCAAGTGCCCCAAAAGCAGAGATGACATCTGAAATTAAAACAGAGGATTGCAAAGGGAAGATGCCCAAAATCAAAATGAAGCCAAGCTTTGGGAAATTCAAAGACAAAACAGCAGCAGTTGGTGAAGAAGGGGAAGAAGAGGAAGAGGAAACGTCAAATGGGGATAAATTTAAAGTGCCAAAAGTTTCATTTTCTTCTGGCAAATCGGAGTCATTTGATGTCACGCTAAAGGAAGACGGTTCAAGTCTCAACGGAGAAAAAAATGCAAGTCCTCATAAAAGCTCCAGGGATGATAAAGGGAAATTCAGTGGAAAAATCAAGCTTCCCAAGGTGGAATTCACCAGTCCGTACAGCAAGATGGCTGCAGGGGCAGAGAGTGCAGGAACACGAGGTAAAACAGGAAAGGATTCCTCACCCAAAGAAGTTAGGGGAGATAGAACATCAGGCGAAATGGTCTTCATGAGTGATGCACCGGGGACTTCGACACATGTGGTGTCATCTCATGCCAGAACAGAAATGCTAGACAGGGAGAGCTCAGAGTCTCCAGTTGGATTTGAGTTCAGCTCAACAAAGATTCAGACCTGGAGGGAGATGGAGAGCCGAGGCAAAGAGGCTGAAGAAAGGGATTCTTCGTCCTGGTTTAAAGTACCGAAGATAACACTGAAGCCCCACACCTCTGGTAAGAATAAATGACCTTCAAGCTGCTTTAACAAGGTTCATTAATTCCCGTGTCCAATCCCAGTTGTGAAGAAGTAGGCATGTTGTGTAAAATAAGAAAAACAACACATTACCATTCAAGTTTCATGAATCCATATTTTATTCAAATGGAGCATAATAAACTTGTTAAATGTTTAAACTAAAAATGGTAACATTCATGTTAGAAAAGAAGGAAAATTAATCATTTTATGGCAGTATCAAATATTTAAAAAGTTGGGACAGGACCGTGTTTACTGCTGTGAAGCATCCCCTCTACAATCAACAACAGTAAACATCCATGACTTTAGAAGACCAGATGTTGGAGGTTTTGGAGGACTTGGGAAGACCAGATGTTGGAGGTTTTGGGGATGTGAGGAGACCACTTGTTGGAAGTTTTGGAGGACTTGAGGAGGCCAGTTCTTGAAGGTTTTGGGGATGTGAGGAGACCAGTTAATTGACGTTTAGGAGGACCTGGGGAGACCATTTGACAGAGGTTTTGGAGGACCTTTGCTAACTAGTTGATGGATGTTTTGGAGGACCTGAGGAGACCAGTTGATGGAGGTTTTACATGGAATGTTTGTCTGATATAGCATTTTAGCTGTTCATCAGTCCTAAGTCTTTGCTGGATTGGAGCAGATGTTCTAAAACCAATTTACATCTTTTTGCATTGACGGAGCCTTTCCAGATGTGTAAGCCACCCATGCTGGAGGCACTAATGCACCCCTATATCATCAGCAAGGCAGGATTTTGAAAGATGGATGCTTCCTCTGCTCTTTAGTATGGATGATTGATGTCTGTTGTTTCTTTGATGAATTACAGATTATTCAGAGAACTGAGTTTACAGATAACGAGCTGTGGGAGTGTTCCCGAGCCCAGAACAGAACCAGAACCAGACCTGGTTTTAATGCAGTGGCCCCTGAGGGCCTTTTCCATTGAGCTCAGAGATTTCTACAGATCCTTCTAGTCTGTGGATCAGATTATGAACTGGAGATGATGAAGAGTAAATTCTTTCATTCAGGAAATTTATTGTGAAATTCATTCAGGAGCTTTATTCTGAAAGAGTTCCATTAGTTTTAGACTCAGTTTTTCACAGAACGGTGAACCTCTACCCATTTTTACTTCAAATGATGTTTGCTATGTTCTATTCTTAACAGTAATGTGTTTTTATTACATTATATACAATGTCCCAACTTCTTGTTTTCCCCAAATTGACATTGTATTCATTCTTTCTAAGACCATTTATATTTTAAATATTTATTGAATATCCTCGTGTTTGTTTATTTTCTCTTATTTCAGTTTAAGTTTCCTTCCTGTCTTCATTTCTTCACTCATCCTCCCCTCCTTTCCTTTCCTTACCTTGTCTTTCCTTGTTTCCTCTCCTGCTGCCTGCAGGCTTTCTTCAGATAACCCCAGAGGGTTCTCCTCAGGCCCAGCGGAGGGGTGAGGTGGGAGGCGAGGCCGACGTCTCGGGGTCTTTCTGCCTCCACTCGTCAGGGCTCCATTTCACCACCCAGCAGACGTCTGAAGAACGCCAAGTCTCCTCCACGGAGGAGGGAACCATCACCACGGTGACCCAGACCACCCAGACCACCCATACCACTCAGCGTCTGGTTACCAGTGACACGCGAACAGGTGTAGCAACAACAACAACTCGCCAAGTGACAGACTTTTAAACTCCTGAGGATCTGAGAGAAACATTTTCATTTTTGTTGTTGTGTTTATTTAATCAGGTGAGGTTGCAGTGTTCTTGTAAACTATGGTCGAAAAAGTCTATATTTTATATTTTTATTAGTTTAGCTATGATTGTGATATAACTTTTTGTCAACCGGCATTACTGTCAGTATTACAGATTTATATTTTATATTCTTCTTCTTTTGGCTGCTTCCTTCTAAAGTTGCTAAAGACTTGGCAACTGTTTTTACACCACATGTCCATCCTGATGCAACCACAGACCAGCGAGCTACCACAGCCCTGTGTGGAGCAGAGAGCTGCTATCTAGGGCGCCTGGGGAGCAGATGGTGGGGGTTAAGGGGCCCCTGAGGTAAATGAGGGTGGAGGCAGGTGTGGGTGCTTCACCTTTCCCACCCACATTTTGATGTTGGTCCCAGGGGTCGAACCAGCGACCTTCCAATCATCCTTCTCTATCCTCTGCGCCACCACTGCCCTCACTGTCAGTATGACAGAGCATTTCTTGTTACTTTAGGTTGTTTTCTTAGTTTAGTCCTAATAACTGATGCAGTTCGGTTTGGTTTTGAGAATTCCATTTTGAACCTAAACCTGTCGGGTTTTTAATTATTTATTGCCGTTTCTGTACAAAACCCATTCTGAAGAAGTTGTCGCTGTATGAGGCGTAAACAAAAACAGAATGCAATGATTTGCAAATCTCACAAACACAAATTCCATTCAGGGTGGAACATAGTAAACCTGTCAAATGCTTAAACGTGGAGATTGTACCATTCTGGGCTAAAGTAAGATAATTTAGTGTTTGATGACAGCAACACATAAAAAAAAGTGAGACAGGAGCAACAAGAAGCTGTAAAAGCCTGTGGTACGAACACGAAACAACCAGAGGAGCATTAACTTGATCATCAACAGGTCTGTAAGGAATGGATGCAAAAAGAGCTTCATGGAGAGGCTGACTTCCTCACAAGTACAAGTGGGCCGAGGTTTACCAGTCTGTGAAAAACTGCTTCTAAAAGAGTGAAGCAGTTTCAGAATAATGTTCCTCCTCAGGTCCTCCAAAACCTCCAACTGGTCTCCTCAGGTCCTCCAAAACCTCCAACATCTGGTCGTCTCAGTTCCTCCAAAACTTCAAAAAGTGGCCTCCTTGGGTCCTCCAAAACCTCCAACAACTGGTCTCCTCAGGTCTTTGAGGTTCACAGACTGTTGTTAGAAGAGGAGTTCGCTTCACAGAGTGAAATATGGAACTGAAACAACTTTAAAGAGACTTTTTGCTGCCACAAATATTCAAAATTACTTTATTTTGTCCAAAAATGGTACAATTAGTTTCAACATTTGATATGTGTGATGGAAACATATTTACTGATCTGCTTCATGGTACGTTGAAATTTTTATGTACAAAATTACACTTCATTATTCCTTGATTGACTCTGTCATTGTGAAACTGAACATTTTATCAAGTGTGATAATGGTCATTTTGTGACAATCTATGCAGGTTGCAACAATCTACAGGTATGTGGGTTGGATCAGTCTATGTAGACTGGAGCAATCTATGCGGGTTTGAGAAATTTATGAAGGGTGGAGCAATCTATGTGGCTTGGAGCAATTTATGTGGGATGGAGCATTTTATGTGGGTTGGATCAATATATGTAGGCTGGAGCAATCTATATGGCTTGGAGCAATTTATGTGGGATGGAGCAGTTTATGTGGGTTGGATCAATCTATGTAGGCTGGAGCAATCTATGTGGCTTGGAGCAATCTATGTGGGTTTGAGCAATTTATGTAGGTTGGATCAATCTATGTAGGTTGCAGCGATCTATGTGTGTTGGAACAATCTATGTAGGTTGGAACAATCTATGTAGGTTGGATCAGCATATGTAGGCTGGAGCAATATATGTGGCTTGGAGCAATTTATGTAGGTTGGATCAATCTATGTAGGTTGCAGCAATCTATGTGGGTTGGAACAATCTATGTAGGGTGGAGAAATCTATGTGCATTGGAACAATCTATGTAGGTTGGAACAATCTATGTAGGTTGGATCAATATATGTAGGTTGGATCAATCTATGTAGGTTGCAGCGATCTATGTGGGTTGGAACAATCTATGTAGGGTGGAGAAATATATGTGCGTTGGAACAATCTATGTAGGTTGGATCAATATATGTAAGCTGAATAAATCTATGTGGGTTTGAGCAATCTATGTACCGGTAGGTTGGAACAATCAATGTGGGTTGTATAAATCTATGTAGACTAGAGCAATCTATGTGGGTTGGAGCATTTTGTTTAGCTTGGAGCAATATGTGTGGATTGGGGCAATTTGTATAGGGAGTATGAGCAATCTAGGTTGGAACAATCTATTTGGAGTGTATAAATCTATGTTGATTGGAGCAATCTATGTGGGTTGGAGTAATCTAAGTAGATTGGCAGATATGTTCCTCACCCTCCTCAGTCTGTGGAACTGTTCAAACAACTGCAACAGTAAAAGTAGAGACAGCTCAGGACTGATGCCAGCAGAACGCTCAGACTAAAACTCTGACGTTTTGACTGTTCACTTACGAATTAACTTTTTCTCTGACATGTTTATTATGTTCTACTGTAAATAAAACATTAAATCGCATTCTGTTTTTTATTACTTTTCACACAGTGTCCCAATGATTTTCAGAATTTGGGTTGAGTTCGAAATGCTCTGAAATTTAAAACGTTCTCTCGTCACCACAGGTCCTGACTTCTGTGTCCAGGTCAAAGTACAGGTGACCCCCGGTATCCGGCGTTCCCGGTAACCGGCGTTTCACGTATCCGGCCCCCCCCGCCCGTGACGTCAT
>JAVCKU010000071.1:608617-619668 GCA_032273985.1 Hypsolebias coamazonicus
GTGTGTGTGTGTGTGTGTGTGTGTGTGTGTGTGTGTGTGTGTGTGTGTGTGTGTGTGTGTGTGTGTGTGTTTTACTTATCTCCTGATGACGCAGTGGAAACGTAGGCTCTAAATGTGTTTGTGAGGTCAGATAAATAATGATGTATGAGGGGTGAACAGTGCCACAGCCAGAACGAGGGAGGTGATGTTGCATCAGGGTTGCATATTTCTGGTCATGCTGGTTCAGTGCACGCACGCACGCACACACGCACGCACGCATACACTAGAGACACATCACGATTCATCTCTCAGTCATGATGCAGTACAACCCAGTGCAAGTTTGACCCAACACATTTTTTTTGGTATTAATACAATACACCAAGGGAAATACAATATACTGTATTAAAAAAATTATGAGTCGGATTTTTCATTACTTTTTTTTAAAGTCCTTTAACAAACAGGTTTTGTCTCACAACTCCAGGATTTGTTAAACCAGCACATCATGCTTGTTTTAGCTTCTTTTACTAACTCAGAAGTCATTTGAAACTGCAGTTTTACCGTCCAGATCTTTGCACTAACAAACTCTATTGACTTATAGCTGAAAATAACAACTCAGTGAACAAAACCAAAAACACAAAGAGGACGCTGCTCCGACATTTAAACATGTGAATGTTTATTTTTCCCAAAGGCAACAAACAAACAATATGTCAAAGCACCAAACTTGTACCGTATGGTGGCATGCTTACTTGTGTACGGAGCTGCACCCTTGTCCACCCGTGCATACATGGTAGCAATCTCACAGTCCTGTAGGTCAGGATCGATCAGTCAACCTCCAGTGAGAGTTGGAGGTTCAGTTCCACAAGTATTCACTCAGTCTAATGTTGAAGTGTCCCTGGGCAAGACACTGAGGCCCCGCTGCCTCTGATGTGTCTCATCATCAGTATATGAATGTGATCTAACACTGATTAGACTCTATGGAATGATTTATTCAGGTTAGCTTTGTGTACCTGCGTGTGGAGGTCAGCAGATTGTGTTGCAAAGCGCAAAAGTTGTCTGGTTGGCTAGTAGCACAGTAAATAAGTTACCGGTAGTCCAGTTACCATTTACTTAGAATTTTAACAGTAAATAGTTTCTTCCTGTGTGGCATTAACAACCCGTCATACACTTACGCTCCATCACCTCTGAATTGAATTGAATGGCATTAACAACCCATCATACACTTCTACTGAATTGAATGGCATTGACAACCCGTCATACACTTCTACTCCATCACCTCTGAATTGAATGGCATTAACAACCTGTCATACACTTCTTTCTACTCCATCACCTCTGAATTGAATTGAATGGCATTAACAACCCATCATACACTTCTACTGAATTGAATGGCAGTGACAACCCGTCATACACTTCTACTCCATCACCTCTGAATTGAATGGCATTAACAACCCGTCATACACTTCTACTCCATCACCTCTGAATTGAATTGAATGGCATTAACAACCCGTCATACACTTCTACTCCATCACCTCTGAATTGAATGGCATTAACAACCCGTCATACACTTCCGCTCCATCACCCCTCCCTGCCTCTGTGTGGCACGAATCCCCCCTCCCAGCAGTGAGTGGGCTGAGAGTCACTTTAGCTCTCGTCATCCTGCTGGCTGCGCACAGCTGAGGCGACGGACTGCGGTAAGATGCGGCGGCGCGCGGTGACGAGCCGCGGCGGGTGAGGATGCGCGCGGATGCAGCAGGAGTCGGGAAGGATCCGGATGAGGTGTTTGGTATATTGGTATCCCCCCAGAACAAAAGGACTCGTCTAAATCCTGGGATCCTGACTGGTGCAGGCCAACTGGAATGATCAGTCCAGGATGCTCCACATCTGGAATCAGTGAGGAGCCAGGAGGACAATAAATAAAGGACACGTCCTCCAAAATGACTGAGCAGACACCAAAGCATCCAATCAGGTGAGAAAGAATCAGAGCAGCTGCCTTCAGGTTTTCCTGCTTCATCTTCTGGAGCTCACTTCCTGCTCACATGAGCGGCCCACTCCTATTTTAGAGCATTTCAGGTTGAATATTTTAACACATGGAGGCAGACTTATGCATTTTAGCTTCTCCGACATGAAGCTCAGGACGTCGAATCACGTTTCAGTAAAACAAATAAAGGCCTAATTTTAAGTAAATTTAAACAAAAGGGTTTGAAGCTTTGTATTTTCCAAAGGGTCAAACCCAAGTCACTGCGTGTTACATTGTAAATGTAATACATAACATTTGTTCATTAAAAAGATAGACCTTCTCACACATATTTCTTTTTTATTATACAGGTAAGCAAAGTAATAAAAACTAGACAAAATAATAACCATTAACTAAAATTAATTGGAAGCAATGCATGCGTTAGTTGACCCACAGAAACAGCCGAAGTGACTGAAAACAGCTTCAGGCGAGTGTTTACATTGAGCGCGTACCCTCATGTCAGGTTTACATATCGACAGAGAACTCTGCAAAACAGCACACTTTGATATTGTTCAGGATAACTTTGTATGATTCATTTCACACTTTGCATGAAAACCATGAAGGCAACAAATCACTATTTATATTCATTTGTAATTTTTGGCTGATTCAGTGCGACTGAATGCACTTAAGGCGCTCAGGATGACAATAATTTATAATTATGAATTAAAAAGTTAAAATACTTTGTATAACTCAGTTGAATTGAACTGAGACAAGAAGTAAGAAGTTTCTCCAATCAACTGTTAAATGCTGTTCAGTCAGACAAGGAGCTTGGTGGATGCTTTTCACCAAAATATCTCTTTCGATCGCTGCAGTCAGCTGGTCTCAAACTGTTTTTATCATTTTAGAAATACTGTATTTAAGACAGCTGCTGTTTGATTATTATTATAAATAAAGTAGCTGGACCTCTCATCTAAGACACATCACTTTACATTCAGGTCCTCACACGTCTTCAGCTTTTTAAAACCTGGGCCCTTGGTTAGTATTTTTCTGAGGTTGATTGTGGAAAAGGTTGCACGTTTATGCTGTATTCTTGAACGTGCACCATGTGGCTTCAGGGGGCAGTACATTTGACAGTCATCGACGTAAAAATCAAAAGATATGCCGTGGTTATGAAAAAAAGCACCTATAGTGGCTTTTAGCAGGTCTGAAGAAAAGAGAAAAGACGAGGACCGAGAATAGACCCCTGTGGTACCCCCCACCGAAGAGCTGCCAATGTTGAAAAAAAAAAAAACAACAACTTTTTGTTGACACTAGGCCTGTCGAAATAAACAATAAATCAATTAATCGCATGATGAATAAAATGATCAGCCTCATTTTCATTTATCAGCTTTATCGTTTCTTCATGTCTCTGTTTCTACTGAAGACACTGGAGGACAAAAAGCTCGCTGACCCCTCAGTTTCTCTTTAAAATCTGTTCTAACCGTCCAAAATCGCAGTTTTGGATCGTTACAAGCAGCTAAACTGAGAAGCTAAGCTACGAGCTACGCTAACAGGCCGACCTCGGGTTAAAACCTCCATCTTGTCAAAGCCCCAAAATTCATGGTTGAAACCCATGACTTTGTGTAAAACATATGTGTCAAACTTAAGGCCCGGGGACCAAATGTGACCCTCCTTAACATCTTATGTGGCCCCCAAGATGATATGTGGCACGTAAAATACTACTATTGCTTGAATTTTTCAGTAATCTTTGATTAAGATGTCGAAAACACATCAGAGAACATCAAATGAGAGCAATCAAACTCGTTGAGGAACCTGTGACCA
This sequence comes from Hypsolebias coamazonicus, assembly GCA_032273985.1. Lineage (NCBI taxonomy): Eukaryota > Metazoa > Chordata > Actinopteri > Cyprinodontiformes > Rivulidae > Hypsolebias > Hypsolebias coamazonicus. Next base: position 612,369 of record JAVCKU010000071.1, read on the forward strand.
AGAAGAGATGTTGGGTATCTAACTTGAGTTAATGTAGATTCTGAAATTGGCCCTTAGTTCAAAAAAGGTTTTAATTTTAATTAACTTTGTGAGTGAGTTTGACACCCCTGGTCTAAAAAGTTTTTTTTTCCCTATACAAAAAGAAGCTGAGAACTTGTTTACTGATTTTTTTATTTAAAACCTTTGTGTGAAAAATGCTAAAGAGCTCAAACCACACAGTGTCCACCATTTTGAGGAACAAACAACAACAACAAAAAAAAAAAATCAGGAAGGAGAGACGGCCCATGTCACGTCAAGGGACCTCCCTCCCATTTTTCTTAAAGAGTTCGCTCTCTCACTATCCATCCTTCAGTTCAAACAGTCCTATACTGCCATCAGTGGTCAAAAAATATACTACACAAAAATTAACCAGCATTTCTTCTTTAATTTGACAATAATTACTAATTATTGTCAAATTTCAAACAATATTATTGTTTATCGCAATAATTTCTGAGACAATTAATCGCCTTGCAAAATTTGTTATCGTGACAGTTGACTCATAAGGATCTGTCAGAGAGGTAGAACCCAAACAGTTGCAGGCCCACCCTGTGATGCCCACCCACTGTTCCCGCCTGGAAATGAGGATGTCATGGTCAGTGGTGTCAAAAGCAGATGGAAGGTCCAATGGGACAAGAAGCACAGAACCACAGTCCACTGTAAACCACGGTGGTTTCCACGCCAGGTCACCAGGTGGTGCTGTGAACACGAGCGCGAACATCTCAGTCCCCAGCATGAACACTGTTACATCCTGCACGTTACTGCAGGAAGTCCTCAGCTGTCCGCCGGCGTTGCTGTCGCTCATTTACCGATGACCCTCAGCAGGGAGGGGAGTGAGATTAATCTGCACGTGAGTTTAGCTGCAACGGAGCATTTCTCGCCACGATCTCCACTTTAGCTCACTGAAGGATCTTCAGCTGCAGAATACTGCTCAGTTGTTTTTATAAATGGAAGCACTTTGTGATTTATATCTGTTAAAAAGGGATCAACTTGACCTGCTTACGTTTGTAAAACGGGAGAACCTTGACGTTTTAACTGATGCATCGACTGTTTCTTTCTTTTTTAAATCGTTACGACTCTTTAATGTCCCGTTTTGTCCCATTTCTCCGCAGCTGGTTGTTCTGACGGTTGGTCGGGCCTCCCGGCTGACTGAGGGGTCAGTGAAGGCATCGTCGCTGAGCATCACAGTGGAAGAGAACTCCTCATTACGTCGGCTCTCATCAGCTCTGACAGCAGGAGCTCTGACCTGCATGTTTCTCCTCTTCGCACGGAGGAGCTCCCACTTGGGGGGGTAAAAAAAATGGAAACGACTCCTGGTTGGCGCCGGGCATCAGAAGGAACTCCAAACATGTGAGATTTTAAAAAAAAGGAGCCATGCTTCTTTCTTCTGGCCTCACTGTCAGAAAACAGCTGCAGCGTGGTCTTTAGTTGACCTTCTTGCGTTGGACTTTTGGTTTCCCACCTCACACGTCCGGTTCCTCCGGACTCGCTGCGTCTTATTAAAAGCAAAGAAAACCCCATAAATCCTAGATGAGGCCTACAAGCAGCACCATGCTCCAGCAGAACAACAACAACAACTACCCCTGCCTCAGCCAGGCGGAGATCCTGCAGAAGTGCTCCAGAACCTCCCTGCTTTTCCCCAGCCGGCTGGAGCTGGGGGACCTGCCGCTGGTCCGCGGGCTCCGGGCCTGGGCTCTGTGTTCCAAGAACCGCCGCAAGGCCGGAGGTCTGCTGTGGGGAGCAAAAGCCCCCGCAGCTGCTCCACCGGGCCGGAGGAGCTCCACGGCCTGCCCCAGGCCTGCAGACGTGTACCTGAGCGGGGAGCTGGGCCGCCCGGGGTACGGGCTGCCCCCGGGGCTGGACGCCAGAGCTCTGGTGACGGTGGCCACGCTGAAGCCCTCCGAGGGCAGCGGGAAGACGCAGACCCGATGCCTTTTCCTCCGGACTGAGAGAGGCAGCTGCTTGTACTCCACAGCAAAGCCCAGTCCTGGGGGGGGGACGAGCGCGGCGCCCGGGATGGTCGGAGGGTGGCTGAAAGGGAAACCGGGGGGAGCAGAGTCTCCGCCTGGGCAGGATGGGGCGAACCGGGTCAGGGTGCCATCGGACCGGAGGTGGAGGAAGTCCGGTAACGTAGCAGCAGGACAAGAGAGAAAAGAGCGGCAGCAGATGACTGAGCCGACCGTAGAGGAACGGCAGGAAGAGCCGGACAAAGGAGGTCCAGAGAGCCCGCAGCAGAACGTCAGCAGAACCAGAGGCGGCCGCAGCGCTTCTCCTGGACGCCGCTCCCCGTGTGGACGGAGAGCCCAAAGGAGGAGGAGTCGGGACGAACAGGAGGACAGTGAAAGTCTGGACAAAACAAACCAAGTGAAGGGACAGAGCGGGGAGAGGCAGGAAGCAGAACCGAACCCTGACCCAGAACCTGACCGCGCCTGCAGCAGCTGCGATGCTGACGAAGGAGGAGAAACGACCGAGGCCGGGAGAACCGAAGAGTCCAGGACTCAAACGCCTCGCGTCCTGGACGACTTTACAGAAGCAGAAGATGCAAGCCCAGATGTTGTGAGGGGACGAGCGGGGGACACGATGGAGACACGATGGGACAGAAAACCAGAAGACTTCTGTCAACAGCCAGAAGCTTCTGATGACGAAGGTCCAGAATCAGAGAAACTGACCGAGTCCTTCAGCTCTGCAGACCCACTCAGACCAGCTGAGCCCTCCGCTCCCCAAGAGGGTAAAGTTTCCAGTTCTGGTCCTGAACTGGACTTTAGCTGCTTTCCAGAACTGAACTGTGCAGCAGAAGAGAGCAACACGACGACAGAAGACTCCAAAAAGAAGAAAGTGTTAGTTTCCTTAAAAGACAGCCAGCCGGCAGAGAAAGAACCTGTTTCTTCTACTTCTGAGTCCAAGAGACAAACTGTGGAAGGAGAGGATGGGTCCACCGGCACCGGGCCGCATGGTTCTGGAGCTGAGGCCTCGGAGGATAAAGAAGACTGTGGTCCAGAACCAGAGGAGTCCTGGAAGGACGAGGACCAGGACACCTCCAGACAAACAGTCATCACACGAGTTGAACCCAACACCTGCATCTTTAATCCTGTAGCCCTCTTTAGCCCCGCCCCTTCTCTGCCCACCCGGGCATCCATGGCAACTGACCCACCGAGTCTGGAGGCTGAGGAGGAGGAGGAACACGAGGCCAAAAGAGGAGCCGAAGAAGAGAGAAGGAGGCGAGGTGACGAGCTGGAGGACAGGGGCTCCACCGTGGACCCCGAGGAGGTGACGAAGGAGGAGGAAGAAGATGAGTTTGGAGTGTTCGTGCAGGTGGAGGAGGAGCCGGCCTGGAGCGAGGGGGTTAACGTGTCCTCCTCAGTGCCTTGTGGGAGCAGAGGGAGGATCGGTAAGTTTCAGCTCATTTAGTTGTTCTGAGTCTTGTTTTCGTCTTTCAGATTTATTTTAGCTGTTTTTGTTCTAAACCCTCAGACGTGACAGAAACAGCCGAGAGACGTTTGTAGATTTAACGCCATTCAAACATCCGCACTCTGTGCCTGGATTATCTCAGAGGATTAAAGCATTGTTAACCTTTTGTGCACCTTCAGGAATGCAGCTGCACACTTTCAGTTTACATCAAGCCCAGTGAGTCGCTCAGAGCCTAGCTTCCTCCAAACTGCATGATGTTGCACGTCCACTCCTCTTCCTCTTCTCCTTCGACGAAGATCTATGTGCAGCTGATTGATTCAAACTCCACACAAGCGCTGGTTTCTGTCAGACAGAGAATGACTGCAGGAACATTAAAAAAAGCTAAATGTAGCAAAACAATAGCTACAAGCTCCAATTAGCAACAGTCAGCTAAAAGCTATAATTATTCAAATCAAAGCTAAAAGCTAAATGTAGCAAAAACAATAGCTAAAAGCTATACTTAAGACAGTAACTAAAAGCTAAATGTAGCTAAACAATAGCTAAAAGTGCTATTAGCAACAACATAGCTAGAAGCTATGAGTAACAAGACAGTAGCTAAAAGCTAAAATTATTCAAGTCAAGTTCAAAGCTAATTGTAGCAAAACAATAGCTAAAACCTGCAGTTAGCAATAATATAGCTAGAAGCTACAATTAGCAAGACAGTAGCTAAAAGCTGTAATTATTAAAATCAAAGCTAAAAGCTAAATGTAGCAAAACAATAGCTAAAAGCTGCTATTAGCAACAACATAACTAGAAGCTATGATTAACAAGACAGTAGCTAAAAGCTAAAATTATTCAAATCAAGTTCAAAGCTAAATGTAGCAAAACAATAGCTAAACCTACAATTAGCAAAGCCATCCATCCAGTATCTTTACCTGCTTCTTCCTTTTCGGGTCGCGGAGGTCACTGGTGCCCATGTCCAGCCATCACTGTGTGAGAAGCAGGGACACCTTGGACAGGTCGGAAGTCCATCACAGCTCAAAAGATCAAAGCTAAATGTAGCAAAACAATAGCTAAAAGCTGCTATTAGCAACAACAGAGCTAGAAGCAATGATTAGCACGACAGTCGCTAAAAGCTGTAATTATTCAAATAAAAGCTAAATGCAGCAAAACAATAGCTAAAAGGCACAGTCAGCAAGACAGTAACAGAGAGCTAAATGTAGCTAAATGCTAAAACTGTTTAAATCAAACTTCAATGCTAAATGTAGCAAAATTATAGCTAAAAGCTGCAGTCAGCAATACAGTAACAAAAAGCTAAATACTGTATAGCAAAACAATAGCTAGAACCTACAATTAGCAAGACAGTAGCTAGCAGGTAAAATTATTCAAAACAAAGTTCAAGGCTAAATGTAGCAAAACAGTAGCAAAAAGTTGCAGTCAGCAAGACAGTAACTGAAAGCTAAATGTAGCCAAAAGCTAAAATTATTTAAATCAAAGCTCAACACCGAATGTAGCAAAACAGTCTGCAGTCAGCAAGACAATAACTAAAAGCTAAATGTAGCAAAACAATAGCTAAAAGCTTCAATTAGCAACAACATAACTAGAAGCTATAGTTAGCGGGACAGCAGCTGAAAGCTAAAAGGATAATAAGAAGTTTAAAAAACGAGCATATTTGTTGAAGTAGTTTTAAGTAATTGAAGTAATGTCAGTGATTGTCTATGAAATGATTGTAAATAAAGTTATACATGTCAAAAATCAAACATTAAGTCATTAAAAACATACAACTGCCAATCAAGCCAAACATTTTGATGTATAAATGGAGAAAATGTAAAACTTAACACCTAAACTTTTCTTTCTCGGGTTAGATCGTTGTACTGGTTCAACGTAAACAATAAAAAAAAAAAACCTGAATCTTGTGAGATTCCAAGTGCTGACGTTTAAAACCATCAGAGATCTTTGTTTTCTTTGATTTCCCAGGAGGACATCACTCCATTCCCTGACTGTCCTGCAGACATTATTGTTGCAGAGGCAGAAGAATCCTCAAAAGTTTCTTCCTACATTTCTGTTTGGCCGAAACCGTTTTCAGAAGCGCTCCACGATCGGCTCACTACGAATAATGTTTGCTACGTGCTGTCAACACAGAGCAAGTCTTTTCCTGAAACGAACCACTGATGTTGATCCGTTCTGACCTGGTCTCCTGGTCGACTGCTCCCTCAAAGTTCAGATTATTAATCTGTCAGATTGGGTTAATTAGGAGGAAGGAGCCTCAGGTTGTTGGGCGACAGCAGAAGGAGACATTCGCACAAATGTTCTTCAAGCAGCGTCACAGACGGACGTCAGAGCAGCAGGAATTAGCCGAGACTGAAATGATTCTTTGCAGGGAGTTGTGTTCTCAGATTCTTCAGTCATTGGCGTCTTTTTCGATTTTGATAGGAAAGTTATTTTAAAAACTAAAACCATTAACAGACTTTGAGCTTAGGCTGGAGCTGCAGACGACCTCGTGTAGAAACAGGTGGACCGTACGCCGCTTCGCCATCGATGAACACGGTCCGCTCGGCTCTCGTCTTCTCGGTTCTTCTCAGGTGGACGTGATTTTACACGGTGACCTGTTTCCCCACTCTGTGGGCGGGATCGTCAACACAAAGTGGGCGTGATCGTGAAAACAAAGTGGGCGTGATCGTCAACACAAAGTGGGCGTGATCGTGAAAACAAAGTGGGCGTGATCATCAACACAAAGTGGGCAGGATCAGCAACACAAAGTGGGCGTAATCGTGAAAACAAAGTGGGCGGGATCGTCAACACAAAGTGGGCGTGATCATCAACACAAAGTGGGCGTGATCGTGAAAACAAAGTGGGCGTGATCATCCACACAAAATGGGCGTGATCATCAACGCAAATTGGGCGTGATCGTCAACGAAAAGTGGGCGTGATCATCAACAAAAATGGGCAGGATTGTCAACACAAAGTGGGCGTGATCATCAACACAAAGTGGGCGGGATCGTCAAAATAAAGTGGGCGTGATCGTAAACACAAAGTGGGCGTGATCGTGAAAACAAAGTGGGCGTGATCGTCAATGCAAAGTGGGCGTGATCATCAATGCAAAGTAGGCGTGATTATCAACACAAAATGGGCAGGATCGTCAACACAAAGTAGGCATGAACGTCAAGACAAAGTGGGCGTGAACGTCAACATAAAGTGGGCGTGATCGTCAGCACAAAATGGGCGGGATCATCAAAACAATGTGGGTGTGATTGTCAACACAAAATGAGCGGGATTGTAAATACAAAGTGGGCGTGATTGTGAAAACAAAGTGGGTGTGATCGTCAACGCAAAATGGGCGTGATCGTCAACGCAAAGTGGGCGTGATCATCAACAAAAGGGGGCGTGATCGTCAACACAAAGTGGGCATGATCGTCAACACAAAGTGGGCGTGATCGTCAACACAACGTGGACGTGATCGTCAGCCATCATTTCTGAACCCCACCAACCCTATGAATTAACAGTAAATTACAGGTCCGAACCTGAACCCCCCCCCCCCACACACACACACACATACACACACACACACACAAATTTAGTATTACGTTGGACGTTGGCCATTCAAGCTCCGTGGCCTCAGCGATGTGTTCCTCTCGTTTGTTCCTCTCGTTTGATAACACAATTACAAATGGAAAATCAGCCACTCCATCTAATACCCAAACTTCTACAAATCAAATCCCTCCTACAAGTCGATCTTCAGTTAATCACACCTTCTCTTTTTCTCCGTTCTCAATCAGTGAGGTAAATAAACTGTTAAAAGATCTTGATCCTAAAAAATCTGCAGGTCCAGATGAACTTCCACCTTATTTCTTAAGGCTGGCTGCTCATACCATCACAG
>JAVCKU010000071.1:671531-682080 GCA_032273985.1 Hypsolebias coamazonicus
CCCTCCCTTTCATTACCGTATATTCTGGTGTAAAGTCGCATAAACGCCGTAACTTCAAAGCAATGCTTTTCAACGGGTTCGTAAAGTCGAATTGCCGTAAGTCAAGACCGCCGTAAGTCGGGGACTACCTGTATAAACTGACTTATTTTGATAGTCTCTTTTAATGAGCTTCCTTTTAAATATAATGAGACTATTGTCACATGGTCTGTTAGCGTTCTGTTGTGATTTACCGTTATATTAAAAAACTGAATTGATTTGAATGGATCCTTCCTTTTGAAAAGGTTTATTTGCATTTAAACACAATTTCCTGTATGAGAAATGAAAAAATTGGGACTGATCATAGAAGAATATGTAGATAATTGTTACTATTTTTGTTTTATTTTTGTGTTTGTGAAAATGGGGTTTAATATGTGGTAATGCTAAGGTTTCTGTGGTCCTGCCACACTCGTCTCCAGCTCTTTCCCCTTCCTGCCCTCCTCTGAGGTGAAAGTGAGAGTTTGCTTTGCCAGGTCAGCAGATAGGGCCAAACCACTGCAGTGGCTGCACACGAGCAGAGAGAGGGTGAGGCAGAAAAAGAGGAGGAGAGGATTGACAGGAGAGGAAGAGGTAAACCTAAAGTATTTACAGAGCAAATAATAACACACTGTTATTTGCTGTAACCTCGGTGATAATCTTGCTGGCTGGCTACGTGACCTTGTTTTATGTGCAGTTCGCTGCTTACCCAACAAGCTGCTGGGCCTCTTTCTGCTTACATCGTAAAACTGAGCGGTGACACACTCATCGGGCTTTACTGTCATATTGACCACATGTATAGATTGCTTTTTGAATATAGACAACATTGTTCACCTCAGACACAGCTGTGTGTAGTTATTCATCAGGGATACGTTCCCAATGTGTCCTTCTCCTAGATATAACTTTTCTGTGTTTAACATAAGTAAAAGTCTAAAAAAATTGTATTCTACCTGTTAGGTCCTGCAGGACGATTGCGAAATGATTGGATATTGAATTTATAGTTGAATATGTTTGTGTGAAAAAGAAGAATAGATGCACATTCAACATTTTAGGACTGACACAATTTACACTGAAAGAAACGCTAACTGCTGGAGGACTTTGCTATAGGAGCTTAAAATTGAACTGTTAAAGCTAATAGAAGCAAAAGGACAGGTAAGTTAAAATAAGCTAAATGCTAGGTAGCATAGCACTAGCTAAAAGTAGCATTATCAGTATAAGATGGGTCACAGCAAGGATTAAAATAAATCATGTGGAGGCACAAAGACAGAACAAATCAGAAAAATACCAACCCTGACAGCAAAAGACTAGCTAAAAACTAAACATAAAGGCTAACAAGCTAATATGTCATATAAAGCATAAAAGTAGCAATAGGCTAGGTAAAAGCTAAACATAGCAAAACTGTGGCTAAAAGCAACAAATTGTTAACTAAAATTAGCAAGGATTAACTAACTGTATTAAATTTCTAGATAATTGCTAAATGTAGCTAAACACCAGCTAAAAGCAGCAAAAGGTTAGCTGAAAGGTAAATTTCATAGAACAGTAGCTCAAAGCTAAACGTAGTAGAAGAAGACCAAAACAGAGCAAAAAGAAAATGTTTTTGAAGGAATCAAAGATATCTCAATGTATTTCTATAGGGACAATATTTCCAAATAAAGTTCAATATTTTTGACATGTGTAGAAATGACAAGAAACAAATATCAAAGCACCTATCTCCTGAATGAGCTGAAGGTTTTAATGTGTGATGTGTTCAAATACTAGAGTCTGATGCTGAACTTACTGTATACTTTATGAGTCAAGTCAGGTCAACTTTATTTGTAGAGCACATTTAAAACAGAAACTGTTATCGAAGTGCTTAACAACAACAACAATGGGAGTAAAATTAATGAAAAAATAACAAACACTAATGATAATACTGAAGAATTAATAAAAAGCATTTAAAGCTTAGGAACACAACAAATAAAACCACTAACTCAGCTCACACTGGTAAAGGGGTGCAAGGCCATTTAGGCATTTGAAGCTCAACAGAAGAATCTTAAAGACGATTCTAGTCCGCACAGGGAGCCAGTGAAGGGAGGACAGAACTGGTGTGATGTGTTCAGACCTACGAATTCTGGTTAAAACCCGAGCAGCAGCATTCTGGACGAGCTGGAGACGTGAGATGGAGGCCCGACGGACCCCAGCTTAGAGTGCATTGCAATAGTCCAAACGGGTCGTGACAAAGGCATGGACTAGTTTCTCAAGGTCGGGTCTGGACAACGCTGGCTTGAGCTTAGCTACGCAGAACAGAATTGATTTGTTTGTCAAACTTGAAATCAGGGTCTAAAAAGTCCTCCCAGCTCATTTCACTATAACCATTTAAAGGCTCAGAAAAATGTTTGTAAGTTCAGTCATCCAGGTAGATAACAAAAAAGGTTAAATTGTGTCATCTGGACCAGTTTCTTTAAGTGAGAAACGTTTCATCCCCCATCCAGAGGACTTCCTCAGTCAGACCAGATCTGTAGCCTTCACTGCTGTGTTTCAAGCCAACCTCCTGTTGGAATCTCAAAAGTACGGTAGGCTTTTAACACGTGCTAAGCGCACCCTTCCAAAACAATCAATCATGCGCAACAATCAAATGTTTTAGGCCAGATGGCCAACTTGCTACTCACAGAAACGACCTGAGGACACTAAGTGGTTCAGAAAACGTGTTGTAAGATCAACCATCCAGGTAGATAACAAAAAAAGGTAGACCCTCTACCTTTAGTCTAGGTTCCTCAGTCTACGCAGGCCATAGACTGAAGAAGTCCTCTGGATGGGGTACGAAATGTTTCTCACTTAAAGAAACTGGTCCAGATGACGATTTATCATTTCAGGGTCCCGGCTAATCGTAAAGCTGGTGTTGTCATGTGTTCCTACTTCATATGAACATCTCAGTTCATGTTTAGTCTCAATGTTATGGTGAGATAAACTGTGAGCTTGTGGGTCTAGGTGTGATGAAGGCAGCAGCTGATTTCAGTGTGTCGTGTCCCCCCAGTTATCTTGCATCATGTCACTTGGAAACAGTTGTTGAATGGCTGTCAGTGTCATCCGGCGTCATAAAGTTCTCAGGAGGTCCACAGTGCTCGATCACTTATACCTGAAAAAAAAAACAGATTATGTTGCTGCTTACCTAAAGTCATTCACATTATTCACTAAAGCTTTAGACTTTATACCTGATCAGACACTGTGTCGTACAGAAGAACCCCTAAACTCGTGATTTGTTGTGTTCTTGTTCAGATCCAGGTGATCAAAATAAACACAGCGGACAACAGGGAAACCCGCTCCGCCAAGGATGCTCTGCTGCTTTGGTGCCAGATGAAGACTGCAGGGTGAGCCGCCGGAGCAGGAACCATCAGGATTATTGAAGAGCTTTTCTTGTTAGTGATTGTAATTTAGGTTTAAGTTATAAAATGTTGTTTTATCTTTCAGGTACCCGGAGGTCAACATTCAGAACTTCACCACCTGCTGGAGAGACGGCCTTGCCTTCAACGCACTCATACACAGACACAGGTGAGTTTATTATAAACGCCTCTTTTTAAAGTTTAATTTAAATTAAAATGGTTTTGGTGTAAAACAAGCTCTGAAGCTTCCAGTTTAATACAATCGGACGGTTTTAGTTAAAACATTTTCTCTGCCCTCCAGACCTGACCTAATAGAGTTCAACAAGCTGACTCGGTCCAATGCAACCCACAACCTCCAGCAAGCCTTCAACGTCGCCGAGCAGCACCTGGGTCTCACCAAACTCCTGGACCCCGAGGGTGAGAGCCCTCATCAGTTGCCGGCCTCAGATCATTCAAAGTTCAATAAATAAAACAATATTTACTGCAGTTTTGTTGGTTTTCAGATGTGAACACTGAGAACCCAGATGAAAAGTCCATCATCACGTATGTGGTCGCTTACTACCACTATTTCTCCAAGATGAAAGCTCTTATTGTGGAGGGGAAGAGAGTCGGCAAGGTACAGACACGTCTTCCACATCTGCACCCAGCTGTTTTCCACAACAAATGAACCACGAGATTTGAGTTGATATAACTTGGAGAGTTGAAACGTGGGCTGCGTGAGCAAAGAAGGTTCTCTACTGCTTTCTGCTTTCCCTTTAAGGAATGCATATTGCCCGCTATATCTTGCATGTCAAAGATTTAAACAGACATGTCACATGATCTGTTAGCACTCAAAGTATGTGCTGGAGATTAGTCTTTGCTACTACCACATCAAATTTAAGGTTCATGTCTGTAAAACCAACCGAGGGGCAGTGATTTCTGTGTTTGCAAAGCTTGGCTGGCCCTGGCGTCCATCTTGAATAGAGTTGATTCCAAAGGTTAATCAGTTGACGATGTCCATCCATCTTCCTGAGATTTATTAAAATCCGTCCAGTGGTTTGTGAGATATTTTTGCTAACAGGCAAACAGATGCACTTGATCACTGATTCATGTTATAGACAGATCAGAGTGTCATAAAAACATTGTTACATAAAAATAAGAAATTAATGTGAAAATGTGTGTGGAAAATTATATGAATGAAATAAGACCAACATATAGAAGAAAGTGACAACAGTTGAAGCTTTTTTAAAGTTGTTCATTTCATATGAATAATTTAATGTTTTTTTTTTTTTTTTCATATATTGTACCGGTAAATGTTTTTGTACATACTGTACATAAAAAGCTTTAGTTCGTATAATTTTAGCAATATTTTCCCTTTATTTCAATAATTTCAAAACCTTGGTATGTCTCCATGCTTTGGTTTGGAAGCAGCAATGAAAGGAAAAATGTAAAAAAGAACAAAATCAACAAAATAATTGAAGGAAAATTATTTTGTTATTTTATTATTTGACACTTGTTAAAATTCCTGTTACTGCAAAAAACTTTACCTTTACATTCCCAAACTTTTTAAGTTTACAGTTACTGATTTATATCTGTTAATATTTTCTCTGCTTGAAACTACAGAGTCCTGGAGGGGACATGAGGGATTTTTTTTCTTTTGCATTACCTCGCAATAGTTTTGCGTTCCCACGCAAAAAATTTTGCATTCCCTTGCAATAGTTTTGCGTTTCCACGCAAAAGTTTTGCGTTCCCTGGCAATAATTTTGTGTTCCCACGCAAAAGTTTTACATTCCCTCGCAAAAGTTTTTGCGTTCCCTCGCAATAGTTTTGCGTTTCCACACAAAAGTTTTTGCGTTCCTTCGCTATAGTTTTACGTTCCCTCACAAAAGTTTTTGCGTTCCCTCACAATAATTTTGTGTTCCCACGCAAAAGTTTTACATTCCCTTGCAATAGTATTGCGTTTCCACGCAAAAGTTTTGCGTTCCCTGGCAATAATTTTGCGTTCCCACGCAAAAGTTTTACGTTCCCTCGTAAAAGTTTTTGTGTTCCCTCGCAATAGTCTTGCATTCTCACGCAAAAGTTTTATGTTCCCTCGCAAAAGTTTTGCATTCCCACGCAAAAGTTTTTGCGTTTGCTCACAACAGTTTTGCGTTCCCACGCAAAAGTTTTTGCGTTTGCTCACAACAGTTTTGCGTTCCCACGCAAAAGTTTTGCGTTCCCTCGCAATAGTTTTGCAATCCCTTGCAGTAGTTTTGCGTTCCCACGCAAAATATTTTGCGTTCCCTCGCAATACTGTACTGTATGCAGTGTTACTTCACAGACAACAGCAACAATGAAACAGACTCCCATATTTGAGTATCATGCAGGAGTTGTGACTTGGCGCTATTTAAATAAACTGAATTGAATTTTGAAATCAGTCTTATATATATATAAGGATATCCAGTGTGTGCTGCAGTGGTAAAATTAATTTTACGTTAAAAAAATAAAATAAAATTATAATACTGGTGTGAAGAGGATGGCTGTAAGGTGAGAAGGGAGGCCATCGAAAATGGAAAAAAAAAAACCTGCAATTTAACTATAAAATCATTTTGTCCTTTTGGACTTCAGAGCTTGATGCAGATGGACACCTTTTGAATCATTTAAGGACATTTTTATTTTTATACTTTGTAGCTTTAACAGAAACTTGATGAAAAAATAATCTTCAAATGTGTCGTATTAAGAACGTTTTTCATCTTTAATTTGTCTTGTTTGTGATTTTTATTAAATTTCATGGTGAAAGAATCTTAAAGTTTACTAATTTTAGTGTTTTTAAAATGACTTCATCATCAATAGAGGGAAATGGAGCCTTTCGATAGAATATGGAGTTTCATATTTTACAGACAGTTCAATAACCTTTATCACTGTCCTTCCGAAACTTCTGGAACCAGTTTGAACCAGTGCAGCTGCACGTCTTCGGAGTTTCAAGCATTTTTTAGACAGTGCCATCCATTGTTGTGTTGGTCAAGAAGATTTTAGAAAATATCTCCGGTAGTGGTTAAACTGGGAGGCAACTAAATTTGAACTTTAATAGTCTACGACCACATGGCCTTTTTAGAGACTGTGTTTTAAGAAAAGGGACTCAAATTTTTTTTTCCCCCAAGGATAGGCTAAAATATACTTTCCAAGCACAACAAAAACAATAAAGACGACAGATCAAATCAAATTAATGTTCTTCTTTTGCTGAGGTCAATGTCTTTTTCTGTTTCATTCATCATCTGGAACTCTTCTTCCACCAAAAGTTGTTTCACAAAAATCTTGTGTTCATCTGTGATCTCAACAAACTGTTAGGAACTCCATTCGTTTGGCACTGATTAACATCAGATCACTAACTAATAAAACATTTATCATGAATGACTTTTTCTCCTCTCACACACTGGATTTTCTTCTGTTAACGGCGACATGGATGAAACCGGATGAGAACAGTGCCTTCTCGGAGCTCCTCCCACCCGGCTGCTCCTTCCTCAGCTCCCCCAGTCTCACGGGTCGCGGTGTGGGCATTGCCTCAGGTTTTAGAGGCAATTTCAAATGTAGACTTCTACCTGCCAGAACATATTCTTCCTTTGAGTTACAGCTGTTCGTGGCTGAGCTGACACAGCCTGTATTATTTGGAATTGTCTATCGTCCTCCTAAATATAACAAGGACTTTATTCAACAATTTTCTGAATTTTTAGCAGACTCCATCCCCAGATTTGATCATTAGTTATTCTGTGAAGATTTTAATATTCATGTTTGCTGCCCTTCTGATCAGTTAGCCTCTGATTTTATTAATCTTTTAACTTAACACAGTCTGTACATGGGCCTACTCATCTTCTCGGACATACCTTGGACCTTATAATATCTCACGGGCTATCCATCTCACGCTCTGAAACATCTGAAACTGCCATCTCAGATTATTTCCCCATCATGTTGGAGTTCTCAGCCCCCCTACCTGTCAATAGGCCTGCCGTTGCAGGTCAATGGCGTCGTATTTTTACTCCTGAGACAGATGGACTGTTTACCACTGCTTTTATGGACTTTCAGACGTCTGTTTCCAATTAACTTTGTCCAGAGGACTTCCTTCTCTCTTCCAAACCACCTGCTCTGAAATTTTAGACTCCATCGCTCCTCTTCGGTTTAAATCCACCAAACTGAGAGTTGAGCCGTGATTAAATGATGCCTTGTACTCTCAGGAAAAAATGTAGGAAAGCAGAACGACAATGGAAGAAAGACAAACTTCTTTCATCTCTAAAATTTTTGAGAGAATGCCTTACAAACTACCAGAGATCTGTTAAAGAGGTGAAATGTCTATATTTATCTGGTTTAATTTAAAATAACTGCCATTGTCCTAGAGTGTTATTTAACACAATTAATTGTGTTATTAACCCAGCTGTGCGTATTTCACCAGATGCCACATCCACTAGCTGTGAAAACTTTCTAAAATTTTTCCTGGATAAAGTGGCCTCAGTCAGAAAGGTCACTGGTCCTGCTGCTCATGACTCCTCTGTTGTCTCTGTAGCTCCACTTGTGTTTGAACATTTTCAACCAGTGTCTCTTGCCACTCTCACTGATGTTATTCAACACATAAAGGTCACTAATTGCCCTCTGGACATTCTTCCCTCCAGGTTTTTGAAAGAGGTTTTTAATTCTGTGGGTTTCTGTATTTTAACATTTTTAAACTCCTGCCTTCGTTTAGGAATTGTCCCTGCTGCATTTAAACATGCTGTGGTTAGGCCCCTTCTTAAAAAAACCTCACCTTGACCCATCAATTTTATCAAATTTTAGACCTATTTTTCATCTGCCTTTTTTAGCTAAAGTTTTAGAAAAAATTGTTTTTATGCAGTTACAACCTGTTTTAGAAAATCATGGTATTTATGAAGCATTTCAGTCTGGATTTAGAACCCGTCATTCTACCGAATCAGCCCTGTTAAAAGTCCATAATGACATTTCTATGTCCATGGATGCCAAGTGTCCCGTTGCACTGGTGTTGCTGGACCTTACAGCTGCGTTTGACACAGTGGACCACACTGTGCTTCTATCTCGTCTTCAACATTTTGTTGGAATATCTGGTACAGCACTCAAGTGGTTCACTGCCTACTTGACCAACAGAACATTCTCTGTCATGTTGGATAATCTCTCTTCCTCCACTGCAGTTCTCTCTTGTGGTGTGCCACAGGGTTCTATTCTTGGTCCTCTCCTCTTCTCATTGTACATGCTGCCTCTTGGATCAGTGATAGCCAGACATAACTTTTCTTTTCACTTCTATGCTGATGACGTACAAATTTATTTACCAATGAAACCCAAAAACAGCAATCTTCTCACTCCTTTTGCTGATTGTATTGCTGACATTAAACAGTGGCTTCACCACAATTTTTTTTGTTTTTAAACGAAGGAAAGACGGAATGCATCTTCTTTGGTGATGTTCCGTGTAACTTTGGTGCTCTGACATCTAAGTTCAGACCAACAGTTAAAAACTTGGGGGTGACATTTGACAAGGACTTAACATTTGAAAAACAAATAGCCTCTGTAGTCACGGTCTGTTTTTATCAGTTACGTCTTTTATCCAAAGTTAAGCCTTTTTAAAATCGTGCTGATTTGGAAAAGGCCATTCATGCTTTTATCACCTCAAGGCTCGACTACTGCAATCCCCTATATGCAGGAATCTCCCAATCCTCCATTAGACGCCTTCAGTTGGTCCAAAATGCTGCAGCTCGACTTTTAGCCAACACCTCCAGACGTGAGCACATCACCCCTGTTCTATTTTCTCTCCAATGGCTTCCAGTTGAATTTAGAAATAAATTTAAAATTTTATTATTCACTTTTAAGGCTCTCAATGGTCTTGCCCCACTATATTTGACTGATCTTGTAGCTGTCCGTGAATATAGGAGAAGACTGAGATCTTCTAATACATTTCTACTCTCTGTCCCAAAGTCCAACTACAAACGATGAGGTGACCAGGCCTTTTCTGTTGCTGCGACCAAACTCTGGAACCAGCGACCTCAGGACTTGTGCTCCATCACTGATATGGAGCTTTTAAAAATCTAATCTTAAAACCTTTTTATTCAGGCAGGCTTTTAATACCTAACAGTTCTTTGACTGTCTTATGTTTTAATTGTTTTTAATTTTTAACTGGCTGTTTTTTTTTAATTGTTAATTGTTTTTACTTTGTATTGTCCAGCACTTTGTGCACCTTTTGGCTGCTGTAAAGGGCTCTATAAATAAAGTTTGATGGATTGATTGTTTTGCGTTCTGAAACTACGAGCTTCAGCATGATGTGGAACAGTAATGACAGCGTCGGTACGGTCACTGATATCTGTCCAATCTGAACCTGCAGGTGGATGTTTTGTACTGGGAGAGTCAGGGCTGGAATATTTGTGGTGAGACAATATGTTCCGTCTGAGAGAGAAGCATGCAGACATGATTAAAGTACAATAAAGTCCCTTAACGATGTCTGGATGCTCGTGAAGTGTGAGGTGAAGTTCGAACAATGGGCTCACGCTTGAAAGACAACAATGAGTACTTCAGGTAAAGGTGCTAAAAGTCAGACCTCGGCAGCCGCAGCTCTCCCTTTCAGTGTTACGTAAGCAGCTGGTAGCACCTGAAGCATGAAGAACATTTTCCACTTCATGTCTCATCAACAATGAGGCGTGCCACGCCCTGAAGCAGGAGTGTTCTCCACATCAAACACAGCTTCTCATGCAACAGCTCCTCCTGGGAACCTGCGAGACCAGCCGAAGCCTTTCTGGACCTGTTGGATGAGTGACGGGCACACAGTCCTTTGAAGGTTGTCTACTGCACCTGACGTACCGGACTACTTTTTCTAATGTTACTATTAATGCTGCTACCACTATTAATACCACCACTGCTAGTACTACTGCTTAGGATATTGTTTCTAATGCTTCTACTTATAATGTTACTACTACCAATACTACTAATACTTCTAGTGCTACTACTGATAATGCTAAATCAAAAGTTAATACTACTGTTATACTACTTTTTTCTACTTTAGGTGTTACTGACCCCTTTTTTCACAAATCACTCCTGAAACTTTTCTCCACACACTCCATCCTGCCTGGACTCTCTTCTTCACCTCTTTACCACACTCCTCATTTTCCTGGACAGTGGACCCCAAGTCCTTGAAGTCCTGCACCTTTGTGACCTCTGCTCCTTGTAGCCTCACTGTT
>JAVCKU010000071.1:758445-771852 GCA_032273985.1 Hypsolebias coamazonicus
AGAGTGAGCTCCTGAGCGCCGCCGTGCTTCGCTGTTTTCAACTGCTGCCCCCTGGCGGCCAGGAGTAGGAGGCGCAGGAACTACCACACACCTGTCAACTTTACTTGCAAAGCACATTTAAAACAGCAGCTGCTACGAAAGTGCTTCACAATATTAATGAATTGAAGTAATTTCATGGGAAAAAAAAATAAAATAAAAACAATGTTAGTACTGAAAATTAACCGAAAGCATCAAAATAAGAACAGAAACGCAGAGCAGTAAAATACTAACTCGAGTCACACTGTGTAAAAAAAAAAAAAAAAAAAAAACAAACAGGGAAAACAGGTGTGTTTTTAGAAGAAATTTAAAAACAGGAAGTGAAGTGGCCTGTCTAATGTTGGGGGGCAGGTTGTTCCAAACCTGTACAGTACTAAAAATACATTTGAATATTTAATATTTTAATATATGTCTGTGTGGGCATGCATGTACCCACACCTGCCTCCACCCGAGTCATGTCCATGGGTTAAACCAGCCGTCAGCTAGTTGGAAAGTCTAAATGCGCCACAATTAATTGACCATTACATTTTTTTTTATATTTAAAAATAATGAAAAACTAATAATCAGGGCATGTGGGGGTTTGTTTACTTTTGAAAATGGGCAGAGGAGGAGTGGTGGCACAGAGGCTCGAGATGGTGGGCCTGTAATCACGAGGGCACTAGTTCGACTCCACAGACAGACAACATCAAAATGTGAATGGGAACGGTGAAGCACCCACACCTGCCTCCACCCTCATTTGCTCCACTCTGGGCCCTTGAGCAAGCCCCTTAACCCCCACCTTCTGCTCCCCCAGGCAGATAGCTCTCTACTCCACACAGAGTGCTGTTGTAGCTCGGTGGTTGTGGTTGCATCACATCCAGCGTAAAAACAATTGCCCAGTCTTCACGTCGCTGTGGCGACTCCAGACGAAGGGAGCAGCTGACAAATAAAAACACAAACAAAAAAACAAGTTTTTATGTGAGGCTAAAAAGTCCTTACTGACAAATGGCACTTATTAAACATAATAAGTCAAGAAATATATTTCAATCATGCTGCACAAGAAAAAAATCCTACTTTGACCTCTAAGGGATTTTAAACAACTGTTAAGTTCGATGCAAAGATCATGCAGACATGTTCCTGTTTTTAGTATTTTACCTTATTTCATAATGTATCTTGATTTTAATTTGTTTTATATCACTTATTTTATTTTTTTATTTTATATGCGTTTTATGGCTGTTTATTAATGTGTACCTCTTTTTTTTTAAACAGGTCTCGCTTGTAAATGAGTCCTCCTGACTCAATAAGACTAGCCTGTATAAATAAAGGTTGAATGAATTAGTACGCCCAGCAGCACTAAAAATATTACATAAAATGTTTTGGTGTTTTAATTTACCTCTTAGATAAACTTGGTAACAAAATAGTGTCCTTTGACCATCAAGATATGATATCAATGACTGATCGCTTTAATGTAAAACATTTATTTTAGCTCGTGAATAGAATGCTTTAATTGCCCTGACATGAAACACAAGCAGGCCGTGAGCGACTGAGCCAACACACACAGAGCTGTGTCTTTAGGCATCCACCTGCAGCTCTGCAAATAAAACCAACACATTTACACTCCAGTTTATTCAACCTGCTACTTGTTTTTCCACTTTTACCTCCATGTGGACAAATGGGGTGAGAGAGTGTGTGTGTGTGTGTGTGTGTGGGTGGGGGGGGGGGTCCTCCATGCAGGCGTGCAAGACATGGATTTTCCCGTGTATTTGTTTGTGGAAGAAATTTATCATAGTGTAGCTCAGTTGGGTTGTGCTTTTTCCTCCTTTTTGCCCCTTTCCAGCAGAAGGAAAGACAGATAAAGGGTTGACTTCACTGAAAAAGGACCACCGTGGCTTTTTTTTTTTTTTTTTTTCAAATCTTTATGAGCAAAACTGAGTTTTAAAGTGGAGAGAAATGAACTTTTTAAGGCATAATTTGCAATTTAGAGAAGACACGTGGAGCAGTTTTCACATTAAGCTGCATTCATCAACAGCCTCTAAGCAAAACGCCTGTGGTGCAGTGGTGCAGTGGTGAGTCCTCAGCTCGTCTCCTTAGTTAAAAACTGCCCTTTTCTTTCTCATGTGTCCCACACAGCAGCCTGGATTTTTTTTTTCTCACTCCCTCTTTTGTAGTGTGTGTGTGTGTGTGTGTGTGTGTGTGTGTGATGTGTGTGGTGGTGTCAGCTGGGTGGATGTTACTGAGGCGCAGAGGTTAGAGAGTGAAGTGAGGTCGTGGGGGTGCTGAAGAGGGGTTTGTGTGAAAAAGAGGGTGGAGAATAGAAAAAGAAGAAGAAGAGCCTTCAGGGTTGTTGAGGTCAAGACAAACTCAGATGAGGGATAATCTGCGGAGGTCCCTCTCAGATTGGGGGGGCTGAGGCCCCTGATGGAGCACACCCACTCAGCCTCTCCTCACCAGACACGTTGCTCTCGTTCCCATTTCCCTCCTTTTTCTTTTCCTTTTATTTTTTAGTTTAAGTCACAATCTCTTCCTCATTTCTCTTTCTTTTTTTGCCCCCCACCCCCTTCCCACCCCCTCCATCCCTCGGGCAGATTTCAAAGGGCCTGCAGCGAACGCTGAATGTTTAGCAGGCAGATCCCCTCACAGTCAGGCGGGCTTGGATTGAAGAATTCCTCCCTCCCACTCTTTTAGGAACTGTTTTTTGCCCCTTCAGGGGCCCCTGCCATAACTGCCAGCGACCTCCTGCTCCTCCTCCTCCACCTCCATCTCCAGCCAGGGCGCTGTTTGCAAATTTAGCTTGACAAAAAAAATAACAGGACCTGGAGTGGGGGTGGTGGAGAAGGGAGCAACCATCTTCAGAAGGTGCAGAACAACTTCCTATAGTGACATGTTTCTTTGTGAAGTGAAGAGCAGGTGATGTGGGACTGAACATGTCTGCATGTCACGACCCCTGGACAATTTCATAAACGATGGACACCTAAAGCATTAAAGGCCACATTCAGCTGGTGATGTGATGTAGTTTAAAAAAAAAATTAAAAAAAAACCAAGATGAATTTTGTTCGCTGCGTCTGGAAACACCACATGTCCACCTGGCTTTTCAGTTAGTGCGCCTGAATTTGTTGCCAAAGATGATCTTTCACATTGTGCATTTAAATATTCAGCCATGTCTGATAAGCTGCAAAACTCAAACATGCAGCTTCTTCACCGCTGCAAGTTCACGTCATTTATCTCATACGAGACTGAATATCAGTAAAGTGAACACATTTGAAGTCACCTCTACAGTCTAATTAGCAAGAAATAAGGAAAAGATAATTTTTCTGCAGTATAACAGAAACAACACTTTCTTATCACAAATACCTTCTTCCAGATGTAAAAACAAAAAAACACCTTTTGCATCTTTTTTAAAATATATTCTCACACACAGCTGAATCAAGTGCAGTCAAAAGCTGCAGAAACAACAGGTGGCATCACTGCTTTATGTGAAACCACCTCAAAAACCTATAAAACACTAAACAAGTTTCTTGTGATGACGTTTATAAAAATATTCTTACATATAATCCGCATGCGTTTGTGCTAACGCTTAATAAAGGTGCTCATTGCAAACTATATATATATATATATAAATAGTGCAGTTTGAAAGAGCCATCAGTTTTTACCAAATAAAATTAGAATTAATTCAGAGATGCACTACATTTAATGTGAACAGAGCTCGAACCTGCAACCTCAGGATTACAAGAGCTCTAAGCTCCTGCAGCCCCCGACTGTATCTCTTTAGGTACGTTTAAAAATCAGTCATATGGAGTCAGCCTCTCCACCACAGACATCTACACCTCCGGAAGAGAGCCACCTGCATCATGAAGGACCCCACTCACCCAGCACACTCGCTTTTTGCCCCGCTCCCCTCAGGAAGGAGGTTGAGGAGCATTAAGTGTAGAACCACTTGACTGAGGAACAGCTTCTACCCTGTTGCTCATAAATCTCTAACCAGGAAAATCACTGTGATGCCAACTTTGATTGTTAATATGTGCTGCTGATCTCATGCTGCTGATCTCCTGCTGCTGTGTTCATTCGTCCTCATTTACTCACACAGACTCATGTTCTTGCTGCTGTTGTTCAGCGTATTGTTTTGCACTATTAGTGTTTGGTGTATTTCTTTGTTTATATCTTAGGTCCTTGTTACTGTTTCTTTTTACAATTTATATTTTTGTTATTTTTGGATGTATCTGGGACTTTGTGTACACAATTTCATTCCACCTCATGTACCACATGTGATGAGAATGATAATAAAACACTTGAACTTGAATTCTGTTGAAACCTCTGAGCACAACTGAGGAACAACAACAACTAAAAGAGGATTAAAAGGCAGCGAAAAGAAATTTAACCAAATCAAAAGTCGGTTTACAGAAGAAAAGGACTGATTATTTCCTCAGAGGTTCTGAAAACTGCAGGGTTCTTGTTTTTATCTGGAACATGAGAGTCCTCTTCTGACAGAACCTTGTCATTATGTTTATTTATTTATTTCTGAGTTCATTAAAACACTTTGCTGTCTTTGTTTCAATATTATTCTCTCCCAGGACAGCCCGCTGCTCATTTTAATAAAAGAAGAGACTGTTGAGGTCCACCAGGCCTCCTCTGATCCTGATCAGTTTCAGGATGACCCGGAGGATGCTGACCTGGACCACAAGGTTATTGTTTTTTTATTAACTACTATGTTGGGTTTGAATTTAGGAAAACATTTCTGGTGATGATCATATCCACGTTATTTTATGACCTTTGTTTACATTTACACTCTAAAATAGTCCTATAGAAGGTCTGTTTGGGGTCATAGGTCATCTTTTGGTGCTGCTTCCAGATGATTTACAGCTGGATTAATGTCTGAAAGGCTTCCTGAAGCGAACATCTGTCTTTGTTGTTTTTACGTGTAGCGTTGACAGAGTCAGTTCAGTGAGTGAGACAGATCAGAGTGACTGACAGTGCTCCTATTAAAATAAACTTATTTTACTGCATGAAAAATCTTAATGTTTTGGTTTTAACTGAAGCATTTATTTGATCATATTTTTACGTTAGTGTGACTAAAATCAAGAATAAATCTGCACGCTTCTGAATTCTTGTCAGGAGGAACCAGAACCAGCTGGCGGTGACGGTCCCCCAAAAGCGAGGCGTCGGCTCAAGAAGGAGAAAACTCTGAGCTGCAAACACTGCAGGAAGACGTTCAGCACGGCGCCGCAGCTCAAAGCTCACCAGGCCGTCCACGGGGCCAGCGCAGCTAAAACCTTCCTCTGCTCCCAGTGTGGCAGAGGCTTTTCCTTGCAGAGAAGCCTCGACGTTCACATGATGCTTCACACAGGCAGGTTTTTATTCAAAAACACATTCGACCATTTTATTCAGACTAAATGAGCTTCTGCTGCCAACACGGAACATCTAACGTCAGTTTTCATTGTGTGAGAAGCTTCTGGTTGTAGCTTTTAGCTTCGAAACAAGCTGCAGTCACTGTTAGCTACTTTTCTAACGTTAGCTTAAAGCTCTGTGATGGACTTGCAACCTGTCCAGTATATTAGTACTTTACCAATATTAGTACAACTATTACTATGCTATTAGTACTATTACTACACTTGTACTGTATTTTTCGCCCTATAAGTCGCGAGGGGGGCGGGTTGTGCATAATTTACATGCCCTGCGACTTATATGCCAAAGTGACATATTTGTTTTTTCCGTATTTATAAACCAATTTTTGGTTGAGATATGACGTTTTCGTTCATTCTGACTGAAAATATTGAACACGTTTTCAGCAACTAGAAGCCACTCGAGTTGTATGGCATGCCATTGTGTCACGCAATAGGTAAAAGTGGCTATTATTGACACAATCGGCTTGCCATTCTCTGCGTCGCCCCCGTTAAATGCTGCTAAATTGACCATTAAAGTCCTTTTATTAAGCAAAAGTTCAACTGAGAAACACCTTTGCTATAACGTCGAGCAAACTAATAATTGCTTTTAGGTGTTTATCTTGTTAAATAAGTAAAAAAAATTTAAAAAAAGAGCACTGACTCGTCCCTCTGCGTATTCCTACTTCGTGTATTGGCTTTTTGAAATGCAGCTGATTTGACCGTCAAAGTGCATTTATTAATTTATTCATCGATTTTTTGCTCAACACCAGCCCACGTTTCTGTGTTGTCAGCGGTGACACATAATAGATGCGACGTATACAGCGAAGCAACGTATTTATGGACTTTTCCTCTTTATTAGACATATTTGGACTGATGCGACGTGTATGTTGGAAAATACTGTAGTAGTGCACACTTTGTGCACACTAACAGTGAAGGGACTGAAGAGACATCGGTGTGTATTTCTTAATTAAGTCATTTAAAAAGTCTAAAAGTAAAAAATACTGAAAGTTAGATTGACTGTGAAAGAGCTGAACGTTTTATTGTATGAACGAAAAGAGCACAAAGAATGCAAAAGTTGTAAAACATGATCAGAAGACACTGTAAACGGAAAACAACGGCACAGATGCTGACTCAGCGTTCAGGCGGTCAAACGTCTCGTCTTTACTGGACGCTAACTTCACTCCCGGGTCTGTTTTTCACCTGTAGGCGAAAGGCCACACGTCTGTGATGTTTGTGGGAAAGGGTTCACCCTGAAGCAGCTTCTGAGAACCCACCAGCGTCTCCACAACGAAGTGCGTCCCTTCCAGTGCGATCAGTGCGGTAAAACATTTCACCTAGCGCGCGGCCTGAAGCTGCACCTGAGGGTCCACACCGGGGAGCGTGGCTACGTCTGCCAGTACTGCAACAAGGCCTTTAATTTGGCAGGTAACCTGCAGCGCCACCTGCGCATACACACGGGGGAGAAGCCGTACAAATGTGAGACTTGTGGCAAAAGCTTCAACCAGGGGGACACTCTGAAGGCGCACCGGCGGTTGCACACCGGCGAGCGGCCCTTCATCTGCGACACCTGCAGCAAAAGCTTCGCCCAGAAGAGCACCCTGACGATGCACAAGAACACCGCTCACGCCGCGCACAAGCCGAGCTGCGTTACGTGCGGCGCCGTGATGACTTCCGTCAGCTCCCTGCGCAAACATCTCCAGACGCACACCGCGGCGATTCCGTGCACGTGCACGAGCTGCGGCCTCCAGCTCTGCTCCGTCACGGAGCTGCACGAGCACCAGCGGCTCCACACCGTGGACCAGCGTCACAGCTGCAGCATCTGTGAGAAGAGCTTCAAGTCTTCCAGTTACCTGAGGATTCACCTGAGGACGCACAGCGGCGAGAAGCCGTTCTCCTGCGAGATCTGTGGTCACGTGTTCACGCAGCACAGCAGCCTCAAATCACATCAGGTAACGACCCGTCAGGCTCCTGTAGGTCTCAGATCAGTTTAAATGACCTGAAGATAAACAGCCAACAGTTTGAGCCCATTTCATTCCTTAGTCCTGTCTCCATTTCCTGCTTTCACACCAAATCACTAGAAACCATTTCATTTTAATACAAGCATGGATTTTGACCTTGGAGAACATCACGCGCTGAGCGGATGTTTTTAATCTAACAGCTTGTCCTCCATCAGGTGATCCACACCGGAGAGAAACCGTTCAGCTGCAATACCTGCGGAAAATGTTTCAACAACACGGGCAACCTGAGCAGACACCAGCGGATCCACACCGGAGAGAAGCCGTTCAGCTGCGACACGTGTGGCCGCCGCTTCAACCAGAGCAACAGCCTGAAGGCCCACCAGCAGATCCACACCGGAGAAAAACACTACATGTGTGACAAATGTGGGAAGAGCTTCTCCTACCTGAGGAACCTGAAGGACCACGTGTGTTTATACGTCTGAGGTGTCACTTTTACTTTACTAATGTTCTCCCGGCGTCTCGTCTCAGGAACACTGGAGGTGTAATCTAACACCTGGACAGATGTTTCATCTGACAGGAAGCGTCAGGTCCAAAATCCACCCTGATCATCTTTAATAATATTAAAAACTCATCCGCCACTGCCTGTTTTCATTTCAAAAGTGTTCGCCAGTACATTACATCATAAACGTGGGAGCGGCTGCAGAGAAAATTGAGCAACGAATGATGTGCACGCAATAGAGGTGCACGCAATGAGTGCTGAAACAATAGAGTAGTTTAAGCCGTGCACACGAAAATAATTCAAATGTTTTCTCAATTACTCTGAATAAATTGAAACTGCTTTAGAAAAAGTTTTTTTTCCTCACAATATTGAGTGAGTTTTGAGTTTGACAGTTTCCAGCTGTCACAGATGCACATTTAACATAATTTATCCTTCTGAACGTTTGGTTTACAGTTACAGTAGAAGATGTGTCGCATGTTGGGACAAAAAACATTTAACTTTACGGAGAAGAATCTGCAGATTATGTTGGTTAATCTGGCTGTGTTGGATTTGTTTTCATGCATTAAACCTCTGGCTGCAGAGAATATACAGTATAAACCTGAGACTATTCAGCTTAAATCGATATTTTTTGTTAGTTTGAGGTCAAAAATCAAACACGAGCGATTCCTAATACACATTTATGAACACACGAAGCCCCTTTGCAGCATTAATGTTTATTTTCAACCGGTCAGGCGTGAGCACACGTCGACATTTGTTACGGTTTGAGAACTTCACTCTTTTAGAATTTGCACAAATCCTGCACTTTTGTTTTTTTGTGCATATTATTATTGAGTCAATCAACTCTTGTTTTTTTTTTTTTTTTTTTTTTTTTTTTTTTTTTTTTTAATCAAAAAAAAAAAAGAGATGGCAGGAAGTTTAAGGGAAGAAATGCACCTTAAAGGTGGTTGTGGGTGACGGCTATAAGAGACAGGATGAGCATCTGAACAGGAAGTGAAGACGAGCCACTTGCGGCTCCTTTGATGCAGTAATCGTGTAAGAACAGAGGAGATGGAGGCGGCTGTGACAGCTGCGCACTGTCAGACAGGGCTGATGATGATGATGATGATAAGTGACACACAGGGTAGTCTCCTAGTTTGTCTCTGTGCACCGTGAGCCAGCTGCAGACCTTATTCACAGACGTACAATCCCACAAATTACCCGACAGATAGACAACATTGAGTTTCCTCAAAGTCCCCAAGGTCTCACTCTTCAGTGTCCTGAGCTGGTTGGACTTCAGGCTCAAGATCTGGAGCTCTTCAAGTCCTTGGAAGACCCGAGGCTTCAGGAGAACCAGCTTGTTTTCGTCCAAGTTTAGTTCCTTTAGCTTGGACAGCCGGACAAAGAGCTGATCAGTTACACTGTCCAGGCTGTTGTTCTGCAGCAGGAGGCTGCGGAGGTTCTGGAGGGGGTGGAAGGTGCTGAAATGGATGTTCTGAAGCTTGTTGAAGCTCAGCCTGAGGTTTTTAAGGTGGGTCAGCCCTTTCAAGTCATCTGCATACAGCTCGGAGAGATCGTTATCGCCCAAATCGAGTGTTACGAGTTTCTTCTGAGCCGTGAAAAGGTTTGAGGGAAGTTTCACGAAGCGGTTTCCATCCAGTTTTAACTCTTTCAAACCAGTAAGATCCCTGAACTGGTCTGGGTCTACAGATGAAAGGTGGTTGTTGGAGAGGCTCAGAGACTTGACTCTCGTCAGGCCGTTGAAGGTCGAGGGATGGAGGGACTCGATGAGGTTGTCATGCAGGCTTATCTCCCTGAGAGCCTTCATCTTGTGGAGGAGGCCTTTGGGGAGGCGCTTCAGAGCGTTCTGCTCCAAGTGCAGGATCTGGAGAGAGCTAAGCTCGGTGAACAGAGCGGGATGGAGCTCCTGGAGGAGGTTGTGTGACAGCTGCAGCTCTTTTAGTTTGTGCAGCGCATCAAAAACTCCGAGCGGCAAGGCAGAGATCTGATTGCCGTTCAGGTGGAGGTCCTCCAGGCTGGTCAGGCTGCTGAACACGTCAGGGGGAAGGGACGCCAGTCGGTTCCTGTACAGATCGAGAACCTCAAGGTTGATGAGGTCTTTAAAGGCTCCGGATGGAAGAGAAGCTACAAGGTTTTCACTGAGGTCCAGGTCCGTCAGGTTAACCAGGCCTGCGAGCGACCCCTCTGGCACGCTGATCAGGTCGTTGCTCCTCAGGTCGAGGTGGACCAGCCGGCTCAGGCAGGAGAAGCCGTCCTCAGGAAGGCTGGTGAGTTTGTTCAGAGCCAGGATCAGAAAATGGAGCTGCTTTACATCCATCAGTGCTCGGGACGGAACGGCGTCCAGCTGGTTATGACTCAAGTCCAGGTGTTTGAGGCCCGCGGCTCCTCTGAAACCGTCCTCTGCCACCGCTGTGATTCTGTTACTTGACACGTCGAGCTTCTCTAACATGCTGGAGTTCCTAAAAAGATGGCTGTCT
Organism: Hypsolebias coamazonicus; assembly: GCA_032273985.1. Lineage (NCBI taxonomy): Eukaryota > Metazoa > Chordata > Actinopteri > Cyprinodontiformes > Rivulidae > Hypsolebias > Hypsolebias coamazonicus. The sequence continues at coordinate 768,770 of JAVCKU010000071.1, forward strand.
ATCTGATGTATGCTGTTGAAGCTGAGGTGGAGTTCAGCCAGGTGACGGGCTCCGTTCAGCACCCCCACCTGCAGCTTTTCTATCCGGTTGTAGCTCAGAAACAGGGTCTTCAGATTAGCTAGTCCCTGAAGGAAACCAAATGGTAGCAGTTGGATTTGGTTCTTACTCAGATCCAGAAAGGTGAGAGCGGGGCAGTTCAGGAACTGACGGGGGTGCAGAGACTGCAGGTCATTGTCACGCAGCAGAAGCTTGTACAGCTTCAGCATCTCGGGCCAGAATGGGTTACGCGATACGAAGACCCCCAGCTGGTTCTGTGTCAAGTCCAGAATCTGTAATAAAGAGGACCGAGTGCAGACTTCTGTTTAATCCCTGCAGACAAATCTCAGCATTATAACCAAACTCCCAAGTTTTAAAAAGTCTGGATGCAGTAAAAATGTAAATAAACACGTCTGTGGCGTTGTTCTGGCTTACTGACGAAACGATCACTCCGACAATCTGAGGTCAGGCCGACTCGACCGCTGAACTCTCTCATCCCTGAGAATCATTTTGTAATAAACTGTTACAAATCTACAAGCTGAGTCTTCTGCCATGACATTCAGCAGTCCTGGGTCTTATTTGTCTGATCTGATGCTGGATGTTCTAAAACCTGTAGATTATTTTCTGAAGTCGTGGTGCTTAACCAGATGTGTCCATGCCAGAAGCACTAATGCACCCCAACACCATCAGAGAGGCTGGCTTTAGAGCAGTGTGCAGATAAGGGACTGGATGGTCCCTCACCTCTTTAGTGCTTTATTCTGAAACTCTTGCACTATTTTAGACACAATTATCCACAGACTGCTGAACCTCGGCCCGTCTTTACTTCTGATTCAGCCTCTCTAAAAGTCTCTTTAAACCCAGCCCTCTCACTGGCCTGTTGATAATTAGCCTCATAAGTCAACAACATTAATCTGTTTCGTATTCGTACCTTTTGTTGCCCCGGCTTCAACTTCTTTGAAATGTGCTGGATTTATCAGATCTGCATTCTGGCATTTTGAATTACATTTTTTCAGGATCGGGTTCGTACTTCAGGTTAAAGAACGGCAAATTCATGTCGGCACATTCCACAAAGTTCTGCTTTCTATGTTTGTACAGAGACAGAAGCATCAAACCACAATGATGTCGATGCTGTTTCGTACCTGCAGCTCGTTCAGTCCATGCTCGGGTATTTCCTCGATCTCGTTGTAGGAGATGTACAAGTTGTGTGTGTCCTGCGGCAGCGCAGGGATCCGTCGCAGACCTCTGTCTTGACAGGTAACTGTGGTCAGGTTGTGCTCACACTGGCACTTTGAAGGGCAGAGGTCCGAAGCCCACGCCAAGAGGTGCAGGGAGGTCAGGGTTAGAGCTGCCAGCATCCTCCGCTACATGAAACCAGAAACTGCTCAGTTGTTTTAGAAACGTTGGGTTCAGGTGCAGTTTTAAAAAGTATACAATTAGATTTTTTTGTCTTTTCCAGGTGTGGATAAGTAGAGTTGGTTGGTGTTTCTAGACTATTAATGCATTTTTTTAAATAAACACAAATCTAAATGATTAAAAGTTTCTTACACAATGTGGGTATTTTCATATTCTACATCAAATACAAACACTTCAGGTTCACCATACACTAAAAACTGCTGAGTTCTTCTGTTAATAACTGGATTAAAGTTCTTGGTTGGTTTGACCAAAAATACCAAATCGAAAGTTTCGACACCCTGACTGGGTCTAAGTGGACCTCTGCTTTAGAACGTACTAACTAAAGGTGGGATGGTAAAATCAGCGTTTCACTAAGAAGCTGTAAAAAGTGACCCTGCTGAGGTGTTTTACTGTGCAGGATGGTCGACTTCTGAAAGCTGCACCACGACACAGAGATCTTTCATTTTTTCATATATCTTCTTTATAATAATTGTGAAGTCATAGCTTCAAATATTTACAAGTAGCAATGGGCCTGTGTATAATGATTTAAATCTGTTTAAAAAGAGGAGAAACGTTAATTCAGTGGGATTTTCCTTTTTAGAAATGAGTAAAATTCTGATCAAAATTCTTCTGTCAGGGCAAAACTAAGTGAATTACGTGTAATATTTCTAAATTAAAACAGTAGCAGCAAAGAAAAATGATACGATTTCTTACTGTAGTAGATGTCTTCCTAAAATGCAGATTAAAGTCAATAAAAAAAATATGGATTGAGAAAATAACCCTTTACTTATTAATAATAAAACACTGAACAAACAATAAATTACAGGAACTTCATAACCCTTCTGACATCTAAAACAGCTCAAAGATCGACTGAAATGTCTAAAGTAGGAAACAGGAAAATAAGCAATAATTGTTTTGTTTAAATAAAAACATGTTGCACATTAAATAACTGACGTAACTAATCACATTAATCATCTTTTAACGTCTGGTGCTTTAATCTGCTCCGTGTTAATAAATGACTCACCGTGTAAAAATTCAGCAGGTGACTTCTTTTAGGCTTTAATGTGAAAATGTGTAAATATTTAATTTGATTTAGTCTGTTCTAAAGAGTCAAATTAAACCTTACCTCTCTTTAGATGGCAGGCGTTAAAGATGTGTCGGTTTCGTCGTGGATTTGTCCAAAAGCAGAGCGATCAGTCTGATAACTACTGAAGGAGGCGCTCTGTGGTTTTAGAGCTGTTTCTCCTACAGATGCAGCTACATCTGAAAGAAAAGTCCCGCCTGCACACGACGAACCACAACTTCACATTGCGCTGCTGTCAGCACTACTTTCTGAAACAAACACAGCTCTTTTTCAACAAGAAACTTTGATTTGTCTCAGGCTGTTGGACAAAAATATCCTCTGTTCATTTTACTTACTCACCTGCACCTGATCAGCAACCTCAACTAGGGCAACAACACCACCAGCCTGATCAAGAAAGCTCATCAGAGACTGCTTCCTCAGGCGGCTGAGACGAACTGGAAGCTGGGAAGCTCAGTCCTCACCTCCTTCTACAGGTGTGCAGTGGAGAGCATCCCGTGCTCCAGCATCAACGTGTGGCATGGAGGCTGCACAGCTGCAGAAAGAAAAGCTCTGCAGAGAGTGGTGAAGGCTG
>JAVCKU010000071.1:788202-798621 GCA_032273985.1 Hypsolebias coamazonicus
TGCCATAGCCTGCCACCTTCGTCCAACTCGCTTGGAGCAACCATCAAATCAGCTTCATTTCGCTGCACGACCCTGGTGAAATGCAGCTGATTTGACTAGTAAAGTGCATTTATTAAGTAAAAGTTCAGCTGAGACACACCTTTACTATAAAGTCGAGCAAACAAATAATTGTTTTTAAGTATTAATCTGGTTAAATTCTTGTCAAAGTCGTTCCATACACACTCTCGCAGCCGCCATTTGCCAGCCAATCACTTTTGGGCACAACACTGGCCCACATTTCTGGTTTCAGCCCACATTTCCAGGTTGTCAGCAGTGATGCATAATAGATGGGACTTATACGGCAAAGCCACATATTTAGGGATTTTCCACTTTATTAAACATATTTGGACTGATGCAACTTATAGGGCGGTGTGACGTTTTTGGCGGAAAATACGGTAACTATAAAATTGGCTGAATTATATCAATTTGTGTTTTTAAGGACACTTAGCGGTGGCAGCCGTATTGAATCTGAGTCCAAATCTGTTACAGATGTTTACCTAATTACTTTCTGAAAGTTGCATTAGAATTCATGCAGTATTTCATGAGGCATTTTCCTAACGGGACAGACAAGACAGGTTGGTAAAAATAAATGTCTTAATGTAGAAATAATTTGTGGTTGCACAGAAGAGTAAACAAACAAAAATGTTGTGACACAAGCAGCTCGTGCAATTTGTGACGTCATTAGGAGCACAAATACAGTATGTTGACGGAACAAAAGAGACCAGAGAACGACATCAGCTGGTGCTTTGAACAAAACACAGCGTCACTGCTGTGCAAGGGAAGGTTCACGTCTTCTGTGGAAGTTGACTGTCCAACATCTGACGCCCTGTTGGACGGAGACATGACACGGACAGTCCTGTGTCCTGATTCGCCGACAGAACGAGGAGAAACAAAACGTGAAAACTGACTAGATGAGGAAATGTTAGGGGCTGTAAGAGAAGAGAGATAAACTGAGCTCTCAGCGGGTGAAGTGAGCGTGGTCGTGTCCCCGAGGTCTCGTCAATACGACGCCATATGGCTCGATCGGACCGCCACGTGTGAGGACAGGCCTGCACAGTTCATAAAGTTCTGCCTAAACTGTGTTAATTCTCATCTCCAACCAAAACCAGCATGTTCCTGACTGTGTGTTATTGTATTAAATTAATATAAAAACAAACGGGTGCATTTATCACAAAGTGTGCAGACAGACTAATCTATGATGAAACGGACTGAAACGGTAAAACAAAGCAGATTTAAAAGAGATGAGAGAACAATGGCAGCATCGCTGCACCGTCAGTTGTCAAAAATCTTTTATTAATAACATAAGTGGTTTATTTTTATTAAAAACTGTTTTTAAAGCTTGTATTACTCACAAGGATACAACTTCATTCAATCAACAGCTGCAGTAGTTTTCTGTGTCAGTAAAAGTTAAAAACCTTCGACCTCCATGTTCTGCAACATTTTTCCTCTCATTATTTCTCTTCTTCTTCTTGCCTCCCCCGACCTCTAGTGACCCCCGCCCCCGCTTTAGTGGGCAGCCGGTTTCTATTGATGTAAAATGATTTTGCTCTTCAACGGCTGCTTTTATACTTAACTCCTCTAATGGATCCGTCCCACTTCAGCTGTGTGGCTGTTATCTGGAGCGTTATGAACAGCAGCCTCAGGCCACCGGTCAAAAGCGGGGGTCGGTGTTCGTGTGTGGGTGTGTACGTGAGACAAAGTGTGAGGAGGGGGAGAACGAAGGGGCTCAAGGCAGAAATTAGATTTGAATAGAACAACCTTTGGTCTGTGCTGCAACATAAAAACACAATTCTTGTACTCGATCAGGTGTCTTTAGTCCAGAACTGTAAGAATGCAGCCAACACTGAGCGCTGAATGACAGCTAAAAGTTGCTGAAATAGCTGGAAATGACTTGTTCAAGCTAAAAGAAGTTAAAGAAAAATAAGTTACTAAATGCTACATAAAAGTAGCAAAACACTAAATGAAAGCTGTGAAACGCTAGCTAAACGTAACGAAAAGCTAGGTAAAATTTGTTTAAACTTGTAGCTAGAAGCTAAAAAAAGTAACAAAACCATAGCTAGGAGCTTAAAGTAGCAAATTACTGTAAAAGCTTAGTAAGCTAAGCTAAAGCTGAAAAAAGCAAGTCTATAGCTAAAATTTAAATGTAGCAAAGGTTTAGATAAAAGGAGCAAAATGCTGGCTAAAAGCTGAGTAGCAGAACAGTAGCTAAAAGCTAAAAGAAATCAAAAGTAGAGGCAGTTTGCTGAAGCAGGTTTTGAAGGAATTCAAGAGATCTCATTGGGTTTTTTTGTTTTGTTTTGTTTTTTTGTAGAAACAATATTTATAAATAAATTTAAATGCACAAAGTGTGCAGAACATCTTAGACTGTTAAACCATGTGGAAAAATTAACATCAGAAAAATAACAACAACAAAATAACTATTAACATGTATTTTATTTATTTATTTGTTTTTTTTTCCATAATTCAGAAGAATATCGACACAACTCAAAAAGGTTCCTGAAAAAGTCCTGGAAAGACGACTTCTGTTGTGACTTGGTGCTATATAAATAAACTGAATTGAATTAAAATCCGTGAACATGTTTAAAATTCAGTCCAATAAGATTCATCTGCCTTTGCACGTCAAACAAGTTGACTCACTTCCTGTTTTTACAAATTCTCTGAAGACAATTTTTTTATTTGGCTTTAACTCAGCTTGAAATGTTACTTTTACTGTTTTTAAGTTATTTGTTTTATTGTTTTGCTGTTTTATGATTTTTTTTTAGTTCATTACTTTTATGGTGTCTGTTGCTTTTACGGTTTTTATGCTTGTTTGTGTTAATCTATAGCACTTTGGCCAACGCTGTTGTTTTCAAAGTGCTTTATTAATAAAGTTGTGTTGTATTGTAAAGTTGGGCAGCTGTTATTGTTTTGGTTGAAGTGCCTAAAAACACTTGAAATCCTGATCTTTAAAAAAATGATCTCTGATGTAAAGATCAGTTCAGTTATTAAAAAGAGAAAGAAGACAAAACTAAAGGCAAAGTAACATTACTGTACGTGCTGCCGTATAAGATGCATCAGTCCAAATATGTCTAATAAAGTGGAAAAAAGCATAAATAAGTTGTTTTGCCGCATCTATTATGCGTCATCGCTGACCACCCGGATATGTGGGCCGGTGTTGTACCAAAAATCGATTGGGTGCCAAATGGCGGCCGCAGGAGCGTGCACGAGAGGACTATAACAAGAATTTAAAAGATTAACACTTCAAAACAATTACTTGTTTGCTTGAAATTATAGCAAAGGTGTGTCTCAGTTAAACTTGTCCTTAATAATTGCACTATATTGGTCAAATCAGCTGAATTTCAAAAATCAATTAGCGGAAGCAGGAGCGAACAGAGGGAGGACTCGCTGTGCATTTCTTCAAAATTTACCAAGATGCCACCTAAAAACAATTATTTGTTTGCTCGACTTTATAATAAATGTGTGTCTCAGTTGAACTCTTCCTTAGTAAATGCACTTTAATGGTCAAATCAGCTGCATTTCATTGCGCCGCCCAGGCAAAATGCAGCTGATGTGATGTTTGCTCCAGGAGTTCTGCAGTGAGACGAAGGCGGCTCTGTATGGCAAGCCAAGTGTCTCATTAATAGCCACTTTTACTTATTAGTGAGACACTTGGCTTGCCATATAGGTCAATGGCCCTCTAGTGGCTGAAAATGGTAGTGTTCAATATTTTCCATTTGAGAATGAATGAAATCATCAGATCTCAGCCAATTATTGGGTTATAAATATGGGGAAAATATAAATACTGTACAGTATATTAGTCATTTTGGCGCATAAGTCGCAGGACTTGCAGATTTATGCAAAAAGGTGCCCTTTATACAGCAAAAAATATAGAGAAATGAGTTCACGAGAACTGTTTTTTTTTCTCGACACGGAACAAAATCAACACAACACTTTTGTTTTTGCTCCTGTTTTTCATGAGCTGAACTCAAAGGTTGCGCTGCTGAAAATTCACCTTCAAATGTGTCTGAGTTTCATTTTGAGACGTTTGTTGTGCACACGCGTGTCATCTCACTGGCTCTAGGTGTTCTGTTAATGTGTTTATCACAGTCAAAGTGTTCCACTTAAATCTACTTAATGTCAATGATAAAGAGTAAACTTTACAAAGGTTGCCTGTGGATTTCAGGACTTTATTGTTTTGTTTCACTGAACAACTTTTATAATAAAAATCCAAACAATATGCATAAACCTGTGTAATAAAACAGATTTTTTTTGGTCATTTCTGATTAAGTTTTTTGTTAAAATACTGAAATATTTATGAATAACTGATACAAACTCTTAGTTCTGTGCCATGGTGTAGTTCTCGTGACTCCAGAACCTAACGGTCGGTTCTTTCTCTCTCCGTTCAGCACCTTATCACACCGCCTGCCCCCCGCCTCGCCTTCTACCCACAGCATCGCTGGCGCCTCCGGGGTCTCCTCCTCATCCTCCACACCTTCGTCCTGTCTCTCCAGGGGATCCACCGTGAGGAGCACGTTCCACGGGGGGCAGATCAGGGACCGCCGTACCCCCTCCCACACACCCCTGCCATCACCCACCCCATCTCACAACGCCAGCCCGCTGCCTCACGTCAGGACCCGGGCCACGGCTAACCTGCTCAGCAAACTCACCTCCAAGCTGACCCGCAGGTAAGAGGAGAAGCCTGGGAGAGTTTTTATGCTCCATGTACGACCGAATGAGTTCAAACTGTTGAAATAAGATGAAAAGGCTCATCACTGGTTATTGTAAAAGACCTTTTAGAGTTTGTGCTTCACTCAGATGTTTGCAGACTTTACTTTTCTTGGTGCAAAGCTAATATGATTTAGCTAACCTTGCTGCCTCTCACAGTCTCTACCATAACCTTGACTAACAAACCAGCCTTAACAAAATAAAATATGTTGAACAAGCTTCGGGTGTTAACATCGCTGATGTAAGACCTGGGTCCAATAGTGCTTTAAAAACATTGTTGAACGTGCTCAAATTAAAGATGAAGGATTATTTAGTCTAGCTCACTCCCACAGTCTTTTAGATGAAGCTTGGTTCCTGCAAGTTTTTAATTAAAACCCAGCAGGAAGTAAAAGCTGGAGAAAAGCAGTTTATGTAAATTTACTTTGAATGAAAAGATGTGAAGTTTTGACATGACGCTTGTGGTAAATATTTTTGCACGTCCCAGTTCTGCAGTTTTATGACAGCCTTTCACCAGCGGTGACACTCACTGCCTATTTTTAATAATAAAAGAAGAACAGCCCAGCATTCCTTTAAGAAATGCATATCGCCCGCCGCCTTTCATCCCAAAGTTTTAAACTACGAGTTAAAGTTATTTTGGTCAAACCTCAAAAATAATGTTTTACAGCTTGTGTTGTGAATGACATTCAGCTACTACCACACCAAGTTTTATCTGCAGTGTTCACTGAGGTGTAGCCATTTTGAAACAAGTTGCATCACCATCTGTCCAGTGATTCATGAGATATTTTGCTAACAGACAGGGTTGACTGTCTGTTAATTCCAAGGTTTCAAGCAAAGCTGTTGTGGATTGTGTTGCACTCAACGTATATCTTGTGTAGTATGCTCAGTTACAACCACACCATGTTTTTTTCTCAATATATGGGATGTTCACTGAGGTTTAGCTCTTTTTGTGTTTGCTAAAGTTGATTAGCTGTGGCGGCCATCTTGAATCAGGCTGACTCCAGAAGCTAATCAGTTGTTTATATGTTTAAATGTTGGGTTTCACCAAAATGTGTTTGGTGATACAAATACTTTTATCCTGACTGCAATTCGCAGAGTTTTAAACGGAGACGTTGTGCAGTCAGTTAGCCCTCAGAATGCATGTTGTGGATGAGCCTCAGCTACTACCAACACCAAAGTTTAGCTCAGAATCTTTAACATTGCCTGAGGTACCTCCGTTTTAGGGGAAGTGGAGGCCATCTTGAAGTGGGCAGACTCTAAAGGCGAATCAGTTCATCCTGCAGTTACTTCCCGAAAGAGTCATTAAAATCTCTCCAGTAGTTCACGAGATATTTTGCTAACAGAATTGACTTCAGCACCGTTTTTAAATAAACACAGGCAAACACTGTATCGCTCCACTTTCTCTTGCGGCGGCGGGTGATGACGATGTTGAGGTGAGTGAGGCTCACAGTGTTGCTGCAGCGCTCTGTCCTCACCGCTTACATCAATAAGTGTCGGTAAAATTTAAATTCAGAACATTTAAAGTCAGACCCACATCCTGGCTTTTAGTTTTGTTCGTTGGACTGATGCCAGCGAGCTCCGTCTATAAAACCAGACTATTTGACCCAGGTCTGCCGCTCCTCGGGGCTTACTGTATGATTAACGGTCTGCTTGTTGTTGCTTTATCTGTTTATTTGACTCTTTAACAACTTTGGCTTTTTCTTGCCAGTCACCTGCCGATCTTCTGTCCCTTCTCTTTCCCCAGAACTACAGTGCATTCTGTTTAATTCGTTCTCTTCTACCTGTGCTTCTTACTCTCTCTGTCGTTGGGTTGTCCCTCTCACTTGCTTTCTCTCTCATCGAATGTCTTTCTGAACTTTTCCTTTTCCATTCCTCCCATCTTCACCTCACTGCCTTCTTTCTTCCTCTTGCCTCGTAGGGTCACTCTTGACCCTTCTAAACGTCCGAGCTCAAACAAGTCCGTGTCGGGCTGCACCCTCCCGCAGGGGACAAAAACAGTTAGTAAGTCTTCCTTTCCCATGTTTTCTGGCTGCATCTGTCTGTCTGACTGTCTGCCTGCCCACCAGTGACCCGTCACCCCCCACCCTTCATCTGCTGCTCATTGCCAGTTGGAGTTTAGTCATCCAGACCTTTGTCTGAGGTAAAGCTGCTTTACATAAAGACGTCCACCCAGCAGGTGAATCTAGTTACTCCTGCACGTTCAGATAAAAACATCTGGACTTGATCAGAACCTGTAACTGGAGGTCTGGAGAATGAGGCTGCAGCAAACCCTGATCCCAGGTGGAACATTGTGTAAAATGTAAATAAAACCAGAATCCTCTGATCTGTAAATCTCATTAACTCATATTTTATTCACAATAGATCATATTGATCATATCAAAGGTTTAAACTAAGAAACTGTGACATTGTAAGGCGAGAAGATACAGAAATTTTGAATTTTGTGGCAGCAACACATCTCAAAAAGGTGGTTCCATGTTTAGGTCTCTTCTGTGGAGCATCCCATCTTCGGTGAACGCCCAGGACTTGAGGAGACCAGATGTTGGACGTTTTAGAGGACTTGAGGAGACCAGATGTTGGAGGTTTGAGAGGATCTGATGAGACCAGATGTTGGAGGTTTTAGAGGATCTGAGGAGACCAGATGTTGAATGTTTTCGAGGATTTGAGGAGACCAGTTATTGGAGGTTTTAGAGGATCTGAGGAGACCAGATGTTGGATGTTTTAGAGGATTTGAGGAGACCAGATGTTGAATGTTTTAGAGGACGTGAGGAGACCAGCTGTTGGAGGTTTAGGAGGATTTGAGGAGACTAGATGTTGGAGGTTTGAGAGGATCTAAGGAGACCAGCTGTTGGAGGTTTAGGAGGATTTGAGGAGACCAGATGTTGGAGGTTTTAGAGGATCTAAGGAGACCAGCTGTTGGAGGTTTAGGAGGATTTGAGGAGACCAGTTGTTGGATGATTTAAAAGACCTGAGGAGACCAGTTGTTTGTTTTAGAGGACCTGAGGAGACCAGATGTTGGCGGTTTGAGAGGATCTGATGAGACCAGATGTTGGACGTTTTTTAAAAGACCTGAGGAGACCAGATGTTGGAGGAAGACCAGTTGTTGGAGGTTTTGTAAGAAACTGAACTGTGAGCTGATAACAGGATGGGTGTTTTCTCTCTCCTTTAGTACAGAGGACACGTTGTCCGTTGTTTCCAAGCAGAACTTTGGATCTGAACCCGTCTGGCCTCAGAACTAGAGCCTGACCAATATAGATATTTTGGCTATCACCAGTACTGATATTGGGGCTAATGACAATATTTTGGCTGGAATTTTTGATCTTTGTCCACCCTCAAGAATCTAAGTGAACAGCTACTTTTAAACCTGTTTTAACACTTGAAGTCTTAAAATCGTCTTCTTAACATGTGTTCACAACTTCTATCCTCCACCATTCGCCTTAAAGTTATCAAGTGTTACAAAAATATAAATTAAAACAAATAAACGTCCATTTCATTGTTTAGTCAGTCACATCTGGTGAAGGTCTCATTAGTGTTGACTGCAGCAGAGTTTATTTTTCTTTACAGAGAAGAAAAGATTTCAGACAAACATGCATTTCATTGAGGACGACAAAGATAATGTTACTAACTCTGATATATTTTACCTCTAAATTACATTTATTGTTCTGGATAAATATTTACAAGGCTGTCGCTTATGCTAAATGTTAGCTTGCTAACTTGAGAGGCACGCAGCTAATGACAAGCGGGTTGAAAGATCAAAGATAATTTATTATTTTTGATCTATTTTACAGATCAGTTACGATAAACTTACCATGCTCTCTACGCTGGACAGTTTTATCTTTTTCCAGTAAGGACGCGGCTTGTTCCATGTTTATATTTGCGCACGGGACAATTATTACCAATACGATTTGTCCCCAAATGCCTATATCGGCCTAAAATATCGACCCTACGATATATTGATCAGGCTGTACTCAGAACAGCTCTGGACTTCACCCCAGTCCATTTGAAATGAGCTCTGGTCCAGAGGACAGCAGCGGTTCTGGATAGTGTCTGGCTTCTTTGTTGTCTGATAGAGCTTTAAGCATCATCTTTGGACGAACTGTGTGACAGAATTCTAATCTGTGGATCAGATTATGAACTGGAGATGATGGAGATTAAAGTCTTTCATTCAGGAACTTTATTCTGAAAGAGTTCCACTGGTTTTGAACAGCCGGCTGGTGAACCTCTGCCCATCTTCACTTCTGAAGTGTTTATCTCCAGTCCTCTGACTGACCTGCTGATAATTCACCTCATTAGTTACTAAATGCTCCTCCAGCTGGTTCTGATGGCACCACTTCCTGTCCCAGCCTTTTGTTGCTCCTGAAACATCTCTGTTGAGACGTGTTGAAACCTCCTAACATCACCTTCAGATTTACTAACCTTTATCCCCTAAGTGTTCAGTTTATCAGTTTAAGTATTTGATGTTTGGTCCATTGTGAATAAAATGTGATTTTATGGGATTTGTAAACCATTACATTCAGTATTTATTTAAATTTTACACAACGTCACAACATTTAAAAGAAACTGGGGATCTTTTTTTAATATTTTTTCTTATTATTATTATTTTATTTTTATTTTTTGCAAGAAAACACTGCTCCAGATTCTAATAGCCAAAAATTTACATAACTTTCTGTGACTTTTTTGCAACTAGCAACACTTTAACAAACTGTTTTTCAAAATTTTAATCCATTTTTTTATTTGTTTTTATGATCAATAATTACTGTTCTGATGATGAGACGTACGTCGACTAATTTTAGGTCAAATTTAGTTTCTTCTTGTCGTCAGTCTTCATACTTTATACCCAGTTTGCTTGAATAAAATAGATATTTTAATATTCATGAAATGCTTTTAAATTACCAAAATAAGTTTTTAAAGGATTTGATTTTCAAATCATTTTATACTGTATGTTTACGATTGATCTTTTCTAAAGATAGTTGTTAATATCTTATTAATTCCACTTCATACAAATTCACAAACTTAACGTTTATTTTCAACAATATATCTGGATTCCCATCTGCTACAAGTTATAATGATGTAATTATTATTAGTTATGATGAGCACCTTTTAGTTTGGCTGGACTGAACTCAGTAACTTTAAAGAGTTGTAACGGTTCGACCCGGCACCGTGGTCCAGTTTCAGTCTTTTATATTTGAACTTATTAAACTCAGATAGTTTCTTCCTGTAGAACAGCTTCACCTGAAAGCTGCATGTTTGAGTTCCTAAAGGCCGACCAGCAGCTGTCTGTCTGACTGACTGTCTCTCTATCTGCACTGTTTGTCCTCGACTCTGGACGGTCTGTGTCTCAACACTGTATGTGTCTCAGGTCTGTCTCTTTGAACTGTATGTCTCTCTGGACCATCTCTCTCTATACATCTGTCTCTCAGGTCTGTCTGTCTCTCTCTCTCTGCACCGTCTGTGTCTCTGGACCCTCTGTCCCTCTGGACCATTTGTCTCTCAGGGCTGTCTGTTTATCTCTCTTGACCGACTGTCTGTCTGTCTGGACCGTCTGTCTCTCAGGTCTCTCTGGACTGTCTGTCTGTCTGGACCGTCTGTCTCTCAGGTCTCTCTGGACTGTCTGTCTGTCTGGACCGTCTGTCTCTCAGGTCTCTCTGGACTGTCTGTCTGTCTGGACCGTCTGTCTCTCAG
>JAVCKU010000071.1:810991-828745 GCA_032273985.1 Hypsolebias coamazonicus
TTCTACTAAAAAGAAACTGTCCAGATGACCTGATTGAGAGTTATCAGATTTGACACCTGGATTACTGAGTATGAACTGTCATTGTTTATCAAAGTTCTTGCTCAATAATCAAGATTAAAAAAATCCAACAAAGCAGATCCTCTGGACCGTTTATTTTTTATTTTAACATTTCATCCTTTATCCAAAGAACTTCATCAGTCCAAAGAATCACAACAAACTCAGAGTAAAATTGTAGTTAAAAGTAGAAGAATGATGGCTAAAAGTAATGGAATCATAAAGTAACAGGGTGGTGGCTAAAATTAGCAGAATGATCGCTAAAAGTAGCAGAATAGTGGCTAAAAGCAGCAGAATGGTAGCTAAAATTTGTGCAGTGGGAATGATAGTTTAAAGTAGCAGAATGGTGACTAAAGATTGAGGAACTAAAAGTGTTGCTGTGCGTTGCTCCATGTTTCTGACGGCTCCTCTGAGAATCAGTGAAGCAGAGTTTCTGGAGGTCAGTCTGTCGACACTTTAAGAAGTTTAAATCATCTCATTCGAGGAGAACAGATCAGATTTCATTTGTAACGATCATTATCAACTGAGTTCTGTTGGAGCAGAAGCAGCAGCTCCTGTACCAGATTTAATTTAAATAGCGAGAACAAAACACCAAAAAAAACTGAAACTGGTTTGCTTTTCTTCTTGTGAAGTTTTGCATTTTGTTGGAACTCTGTGATGAGTTGGATCTCATCCATTCATCCATTCATCATCTTTACCCACTTCTTTGTTTTCAGGTCGTGGGGTCGCTGGTTCCGATGTCCAGCCATCACTGTGCGAGAGGCGGGGGACACCCTGGACAGGTCTCCAGTCCATCAGGGACACATAGAGACAAATGAGACTAACAAACATTCACTCTCTCACTCACACCTGGAGACAATTTAGTTACCAATCAGTCTAACATGCCTGTTTTTGGTCTGTGGGAAGAAACCGGAGTACCCAGAGAAAACCCACGCATGCACGGAGAGAACATGCAAACTCCATCCAGAAAGGCCCCGGACCGAGATTTGAGCCAGGGTGAGCCGCTCGCTGAGAGGCAGCAGCTCTACCAACTGCGCCACCGTGCTGCCCGGATCTCTTATGTATTTTTACAAATACTTACCACACACACACGTGTCTTTTTTCCACCCAACTCATCAAACAACAGTATGGTTTAAACTAATGTACAGTACATGTTCCAGTTGTTCCTGGTATTTGAAGTTCAGCAGCCATGGATCTTTGTAAGTCTTGTCAGCTGTAAGTTGTGTTCTTCATAAAACTGACGTCTGTTTTCATCACATCCCACAAACACCAGATAAGACTGAGCTCTGGAGAACCTGGAGTCATCACGTCCATGTCATGTGTCTCTGTAAGGTGGCAGAGTGCATTGTCATGCTGAAGGAGGCTGTTAGGAGGCCACGTTGCTCAGCTCTCATCCTTGGTTTATGGTTTTCTTTCACAGGAACTCCTATGGAAGGTCTTGACACAACTGGGACAACCCAAAGAACCTGCAGCCGTCTTGCACTCCTACTTATCAAAGTTTCTAAAACTCACAAATGCCCATTTTTCTGTCCTCTAACCCGTCACCTTCAGACTATATTGACACCCCATTGTCCAGTAACATTGTAAATATTTTCACTGCACCTATTGGTGGACCTGATGACGTACTGTTTTGTTGATATCAGCGTCGGGTTCAGGTGCACAAAACTGAAGAATGTGTGACGCTCAAGTGAGAGTGGATTAAATACTGGGGTAGTATGAAGCAAAAGGAGTCCCTCACATGAACTTTTAATCTTCCTGAGTTCATCAGAGGACCACGTCAGTGCTCTAATTCTTCTACTGTTGCCTACTAGTACCGTATTTTCCGAAGTATAAGTCACATCAGTCAAAAAAAGCATCATGAAGAGGAAAAAACATATATAAGTTGCGTTTTTTATGCATCTCCGCTGATCCATCGCATTCATTATGCGTTTATTTTATGGTCAAAACAGCTTTGTTTCACCTGGGCACCGTGGCTCCATCCTTCCTTCCAACCATCCATCATGGTCGGAGATGCGAGCTCTCCAGCGTTCCTCTGCCTCCACCAGCTGAGTGAAGCGAGCAAGCACAGGAGGACTTGCTGTTAAAGTTCTTTGAAAGTTAAAGCGTCAGTCAAAAATTGTGTCATGAATACGGAAAAAAAACGTATATAAGTTGCTACGGCGTATAAGTCGCAGGACTGACAAATCTGCAAAAAACCTGCGCCATATACGCCTGAAAATACGGTACTTTCTGTGTACATAATGTCACTTAAAGGTTTTAGAATCAAACAATACACCGATGACAGCCTGTTTTATGTATCAGATAGCTGCTCCTGGTTTATAGACGTGTACTCAACAAATATTGTTCAGTTTACCCAAACATACAGTTTGATGAGTAACTGCACAGCAAAGCATGTTTTACTGCACATGCTACATTTGTTACTCCTTCAGGTGTTGGGTGAGCTTTAGCTGTATTCAGGAGTTCATGGTTTCAGTTGCTCCGAGCTCTAAATGAGCTCCTCCAGTTTCACAGCGGTGCTTTGACAGACACAATTTTCCAAACGAGTCTCTTCCCATGTCGCTGCCATGAGGCTCGCCCTGAACGAATGAATGCAGATTATCGTAACAACCACCAGCAGGACGTCGGTGCATGCGCAGTAACACGCGTGCCAGCTGCAGCTCATGAAGTAGAGCCAGTTGTCCTCTAATTATAAGGTTGTCAGTTTGAAATCCAGCCACTTCAAATGTCCAAGAGCTCTTTGGCAATGAAACTGGATCC
Organism: Hypsolebias coamazonicus; assembly: GCA_032273985.1. Classification (NCBI taxonomy): domain Eukaryota; kingdom Metazoa; phylum Chordata; class Actinopteri; order Cyprinodontiformes; family Rivulidae; genus Hypsolebias; species Hypsolebias coamazonicus. Next base: position 813,803 of record JAVCKU010000071.1, read on the forward strand.
TGAACTGAAGGTCGGAGGGCGGGCGAGGCGTGTGCATTGCAGCTTCACCTTTTATAAAATAGATGACAAACGAGTAAAAATGCAGAACATTTACAATCAAATCAGAAAAGAGACTGATCAAAAATCCTCACTGATGAAAAACGAAACATTCAACATAAGTTCAGAAAATGCCTCTTTAATGTCTTGAATTTTCACAAGAATAGTAAACGAATAAAGTTTAATAACAAGAATCAGTTTAAACTTTAGTTCACATGTAAAGGAACCATTTCTCTCTTCAGTGCATTGAACGCAGCCCCCTCCCCTCAGTAAAACTCAGGGGTCAGGACATGTGATACGTTCTCTGCAGCTCACTTGCCTCCTTGGTGTTGGTCCAGTATCCCAGTTTAGACCGTCACTCAATCCCCTAGCACCCCCCACCTCCCCACCACCACACACCCATGCAACCTGCCAGTGCAGGGTCAAAAAGGCCGAGACCCGTGCAGCTGCCTCGCAGAAACAGGCCCACCGAGAACAGTTATGTAAGAACGTTATGGAAATCACTCACAACTGCTGCTGCGTCCAAATTTTAATGACATCTGAACTTTAAACTTCATATTTTAGCGCATGTCCAATAATTCTAGATGGCTGGACGTGGCTGGTGCTGATGATTTTTTTGTTTCTCGCTAAAATAGTTTGCAGCTTTGATGTTTGTGAGGACTGCGTGGGGGCACAGTTCGGTAAACCATTTCCTCACAGGAAGAAGATCCCGGGTTCACCGTGGAGTTTACATGTTCTTCCTGTGGAGTTTACCCTGCCACTGGTTTCATCCCACAGTTCAAAGGCATGCACGTCAGGTGGCTCTGTGTGTTATGTGTGGCCCTGTGGTGGACTGTGACCTGCCCAGGTGAGCTGGGGAACCAGCCCCCCGTGAGCCAGAACAGGATCGAGCAGAAAACAGAGGAACGGTTAAAGTCAAAGTTTGCGCAGCCAGAACACCTGCACAACTGGGTATCAAGCAACGGTTTCCAAAGATGGGGTCAGGACCCACTGTGGGTCGGGAAGCGCCAACTTTAGGATCTTTAGATGATTTCCAGGAATTTACTTATGTTTAAAAAGATGGCTGCTAATAACAGACTAGTGGACATAAACATTGTTAACGTGTTCCTCGTCTGTCTTCAGTGTTCGAGAACTTCAGCACTTTGGGTCTGCCACTGTTCGCATACGTTGAAAAGAATCTCAGGCACGTGCGAGGCTTCGTCTTTGTGTACAAACATAACTTGATTTAGTTTTAAAATAATTATATGCAACGTGGGCTTCTGCTTCTTTAACAGGATTTTTAAATAACGTGTGATTTTTGCAGGACATTTTGCAAGTGATGCACCCTGAAAACAAGACGAGGGGGGACCCTGAGTATTTCACACACCTTGTTTGTGTTGCAGTCCGACAGCAGGGGCCTCGGGAGCAGCTGAGAGGTTGTAACATGAATTCACAGCTTCACACACGAGCGTTGCCATGTTGGCCACAACACAAGCTCACATGTCTTATTCTACTTGTTAGGGTGTGCATAACTTGTTTTATTCAATTTTCTAATCAACTTATGGTTTCATTTTTTGTTCTAGTTTAAATACTTTAGTGTTTCAAGCTCCTTTTTATTAAATACAGTATTGTGAAAGAGACCAGCAAGATGCTTCTTCGTATTCCTCAGGTCTGACCTCAGCTGACAGTTTCAAGTCCTGACCCACAGCAGAACAAAAGATGTTTGCAGTTAGCAGAGCCCTCAAAAAGACTCAGGCACCCACACGACAAGTGTGTGAGCATTTGTACCATATTTTCCAGCATATAAGTTGCAGTTTTTTTGCATAGATTTGCCAGTTATAATGCAATTTTTGACTGACGCTTTAAATGTTCATTCATACTGACATGAACCAGAGTAAATATTACCTTTTACAGCCGCTAGAGGTGCGAGAGAGCCTGCTAGGCTTTTGACAACTACCAGTAGGCGTACATGTTATTCCTGTACCGCTACTCTCTCCGCCCCCTCGCCAAACATTGAATTAAAGTGCATTTATTAAGGAAAAAGTTAAACTGAGACACACCTTTGCTATAATGTTGAGCAAACAAGTCATTGTTTTTAAGTGTTGCTCTTGTTAAATTTCAAAGAACTGCAACAGCGAGTCCCTCCTTCGTCCGCCAATCAATTTTTGGCACGACACCATCTCGTGTTCCCCAGGGGTCAGCGGTGACACATAATAAACGCGACTTATACCTCGAAGCGACTTATATATTTTTTTTTTCCTCTTCATGGTGCTTTTTTGGACTGATGGGACTTAAACTCTGTAGCGACTTATACGCCAGAAAATATGGTAGCTGCAAAGTAAAAACTGTTAATGAATGATCGGTTCCGATTTGACCAAGAAAATGTGATTCTTTTAAGGATTACTGGGCGTAATGCCAAATAAACTAAGGATGATTATTTTTGTGCAGATTTATTGTCTCCTGCAAACATCTGCATGCTTAATTCTGAACATCTATTTAAAAGAATGCAACTTGCTGAAAACTATAAGTTTTTGTCTTTGTGCACCACAACTGTTGCACTTCCTGTTGTGGAGGAAGAGCTTTGCAGCAATCTGTCTCCACAGGGACGTCCCTGACTCAGTCATCCAGCTGCATGGCCCAACATCATTCCATTATAAAGCTTCGTTGCATAACCTAAGTGTTCTAAATCTGCGGTTCGTCTTTGGACTAAACAACGAGCCAGTGATGGAGGACGTGGCTGAAACTCAGATCCCTCAATGTCTGTCTCAACTGGAGCTTAAATGTCAGTCTCAGTCCAGAACAGAGGTACTGTCGGTACCAGATGGAGGCCGGTGCAAAGACAGCCACACAGTGCATCGAATCCAACCACTGGTTACTAAAGAAGACCCAGTTCAGAAGGACTGGTATGATGACATCATAAGCTTTAAACTAATTACACGCATCATGAGAATTTGAGAAACTGCAAACAGCCCCTGTGTAATTTATGAATGAGTGTCCTCTGTTCCTAAAGCTGATTGGCTGGAGAGACTTCAAAAGGAACAAGCTCCGCCCACTATAGGGAAGACAGGCTAGAGGATGCTGGGATTGGCTTGATGACAGCTGGTTGCAGGTCCCACTCCCACTTCGACTGCAACCTTGCACCACATTTTTTGTTAATCACGATTTCCATTAATGTTTCTTTGGGTTTGGGCGTTATCGGCAGTCCTGTTTCAGGTTTTTGGTTTAGTTTTAATATAACTTTAGACGGATGGTCTGAATTTGATGGCTAGTTTCCTTTGTTTTGGCTCTGAACTCTCTTTGGTTTTGGTTTGTGGACATTGTTTCTAATGTTACAATAATTTAAACTCCATGCGTTTTCTACTTAAGTTTGAATCATAACACTACATTTGATCCTAATGGTGGAATTTAAAAGTGTCTCTACACATATTAACAGATATATTTGCAGATGAATATGTTCTTCCTCACAGAAGCCAGTTTTAGAATCAGTCCCAGATGTCATGGCACACTCACCCTGTCTAAACTATGTTAATTACCTTAATTATTAATTAATAAATCACATGACACCTTTGAATCTATGTTATGTTTGCATTTTTCTGTGAAAATGGCAGCTTATAATGACAAATGAGGCTCTGAGGGGTCGTCACCCATGGACTGTGGATTTCTATCTTTAGTGTCACCTCCTCAGGATCTCCAGTGGCTGCTCCTCCGATTGAATTGCATCGACTCAGCAGACATTTCATTAGTCATCTCCTTCAGCTCCCCGTCCATTCATACCCCCATCGCCTTCAGTCACTTTGAAATTCAGATTTCTTTTAGAAAACATGCAGCACAGCTGAGAAGAAGCAAAGAAAGAACAAAGACGAGTTTAATCCCTGTTTAGAGATTTGAAGATTTAAAGCAGAATCTGTTGTTGTGACTTTTATGTTGTCATATAAAAAACAACGCCAGAAAACTCAGATTTACATGCAGCACAACTGCAGCTAAAACATCTTGGTACAACCACTTTTTATATTCATTATCCAAGAGAATAAACCCGTCTGGCTGTTTGGACAGGAACAATATTCCTGTGTGACATGTTAGCATTTAGCGCTGTAATCATGTTTGCAGATGACACTAGTGTTTATCTTTATGCTGCTGCACCTAAATACAGCCTCGTGAAGGTGGCCTGGAGTTGTTTGCAAACATGAACACTAAAATATCACGAGTATCAGAAGAAATATCAGGGAAATATCTATTATTCTCATGCAGTTTACGTGTTTAGAATAATATATTTTAATATCATGGATCTGGCTGTAAGATATTTGCTTTCACATGCTGCACTTTAGAATATAACTAAACAATGCCAAGGCTGCATTTTATATGGAAATAACTCTAGCTTAAAAAAAACTAACATACATATAGGCTATAGTGTGTTTTTATACTTTATCCAGCAGGAAGACATGCCAGACACAGGTAAACGGTACAAAGATTACTTTACGAATGAGACCAGAAATTACTATTCTGCTTCTTGAAGAACTCAAAGTGAGCTTTCACTTTTATTTTATGACTTTTTAAAATGTTCCTCTATGATTCTTCCTGTTCCAGTGTGACACCCAGTGGTTTTCCAAAGAAACAAATTCCACCAATATTCAGATTTACCTGGAATCTTTTCAAAACTGTGCTTCTTAATAACTTCAGTGACACATCAGCCTTGCCTTAGACTTTCAGCCACGTGATATCCACCACGTGCATTTAATGTACCATTGCTTTCATTCGTTTTACGAATCATTCATTTATAATTTTATATCAGTGGAATGTTGGCCAGGAAAGCTGGTACATGTGAACCGTTTGTAGCAAAATATTTTGAATTTATCTATCTAAACACTTACTTACACACATTTTTATAATGCTTACCGTACTTATTAAGTTTGCTTACCTTTGTTTCATGTTAGTGTGCTGCTTCAACCCCAGTGGTCTCCTTCAAATAAGTCAGTGTAAGCTTAAGTAATTGTTTATTAAAACTCGTTCCTGCAGCTTCACTAATGTGGCATTAATAGGACTCAAGCAGGTTCAACACTGTGGCCTCCAAATCACTAACACAGACCACCAAGTGTTAATCTGTGACCACAGCAATGAGAAAACTGTCCAAAATGAACAGAAACTAAAGAAACATACCAATAATGATTACTGTTAAAATAAAAGACATATTTAAATAAACTAACCCAGAAATAAAAAAATATATTTAAAAATATAGGTTTTCTTTTTAAAAACTAAATGAAGCATGTTTTTTTTTTTTTTTTATTGCATTATGCATTTAAATGTTAACACAAACATCTTTGATGTGATACATCTAGGGATATATATGAAATTATCCTGATGCATGTTCAATAATCCAGGTAGAAAAATCCTACAAGGTTAAATCAGGTCATCTGGATGACCTGATTTAACCTTGTTGGAAAAATGAAATTATGTTTAAAAATGCAACAAGGTCAAATTTAAATTAAAAAGCTTTTAAATAAAAAGCTATATATATAATTTATTATTTTCTATTGTTAAATTATCTTAAATAAATATTTTAATTATGTTTAAAAGCTTTTTGATGAGCTGAGCGGTCCTTTGTTGTCTGCGTTCACCTGCAGTTCATGTCTCTGTCCGATAGAGGGACTAGTCCGAGGCGCCGCAATGTATGATGGGAAATATGGGATCAGGTAAGCTCCTCTTTCAAATGAATGGCGTCAACTTACAGGAAGCCATGAGACTTTCCCTTCAAAATAAAAGCAATCTGGTAGAGCTACAGTTCATTTAGCATAAAATGTTCTAATGTCTGCAACAGTATTGTTTCCCTTACTATAAAACTTTTAAATTAGGTATCTAAATGTCAGCAGTAGTCACTTTTAAATGTGTCTCTGCCTTTATGTGTCATTTGTGTCGCAGACGTGTGAGTATTGTCTTTGGTTTTGTCTTTTTTGTCTATCCTTCCAGAGAAAAACCTGCTTGTCTCCATCCTGGACCTGCCTTTAAGAGTTTGTTGGTCCTTCCTGTCCTCTCGGGCCCAGTTGGCTGAAACGGGCGCAGGCTGCTTCTCCTGAGCCTGCTCTGTTGGAGGTTTCTTCATGAGGGAGTTTTTCCTTTCCACTGTTGTCTCTGCGCTTGCTTAGAATGTGAGACTGCGACCAAGTGACGACTCAAAACAATCTGTTGACAGAGTAGGAAAAAAAATCTGACTTTTTATGTATGTGAATGTATCCGTGCAGTGCCCTGAGATTACTTCTGATGTGACTTGGCGCTATATAAAAAAAAAACTGAATTGAATTAAAATTATGCTTTTTGTGACCCGGCTCCCCGATTTTCACTATTTTTGAGACTCAGAAACAGATATTGGGGGAAAAAATACACATTGCACTAATTATTAGGCACTGTTTTGACATTTTCACAAAAATAGTTTACAACATAAGAGGAAAATGACTAATAAATAAATAGTTTTTGTAATAAAATTAATCGTCTGGCTAGTACACGTGCTTAAGACTTTTATTTTGAATAATCAAAGCGGAAGTGTTGGTGTCGCTACTGTTAGCTTGATGCTATTAGCCGTTTTGCGAAAGGAGGAGCCGCAGACGTGACAGGTGAATGATTTACAACTTGGAATTTTCATCGTCTCACCTGTTCAACATCCAGTTAATTTAATAAAACTGTGAGCGCAGATGTTCTTCTGTTGCTAACAGGTTCGTTTTGTCTCCAAACAGAAAGTACAGATCAGTTTAACTCGGTTTAAGAAAAGGGCGACATCGGAGCCTGAAGTCAGCAGGTAGGCTAAAAATACCTTGTTTTGTTTTGGGAGAAGCCCCAGTGTGTCTCCATCTCTGTGAGGATTTTAAAGAGCAGATTAATAAACTGTTTTGTTGTGTTTCTTAGCTGCAGTTTCCGGTTTTTATTCCTCACTAACAAGGTTTTGTTGTGTAAGTTTGTCTCTGAGTGACGCAGTTTTGCGTTAAGTTCGTGTCAGTGACGGTGTCTTAAACACCCGAAACAACTTATGGACGCTATTCTCAGAGTTTGACACCAAACATAAAAAGATGATCACAAATTATACCAAAGCTTATCCTGAACTATATCCATTGGTACATTTTAAGTAGATGCATCTATAATATTTATGTTGACATGCTGGTCTGCACTCAATGTAAACAAACCTCCATTTCTCTTAGTCAACAAACATTTACATTAAAATGTACAAATACATCAAAACTGACAGACTTCTTCTCCCCAGATCTTTCTGGGTGTGATTTTGGCCATTAAAATTTTATTCAGTCACTTTTACTGTTTCCATACTTACAGAATAATGTTTTTTGTTTGTTTGTTTGTGACTAGTCCATGACATTACAATGAGTACTTTTAATGCTATTCTCTTCAAATGGCTGCTAAGATTAGCGGAGACGTGAATGAATTTGACAGAATCTGTCAGATTGGGTTATAAAATGCATCTATTGTTGATGTTTTTGAAGTGGCTTGTAAAATATATAAAAAGCATGTTTTCTGACAGCAGAATGCCAGAATTAACTAATCAACAGCTAACATTAGCTAAACAAAAGCTAGAACTAGCAGAACAGTAAGATAATTAATTACGAAATTAAACACTTAAGGTTTACAAATCAAAACCAAAAATTAGCTAAACCACTGTGAAATATCAAATTACCAAAATAGTAGCTAAAATCTAAATTTTGTAAAAACATCTAATAGAAGCCAGATGAGCTAAACAGCAGCTGAAAGCTAAAATAATCTGACCAGTAGCTACAAATTAGAATCAGCAGAACAATAGGTAAAGAGAAAATGGGTAAAACGGTAAATAAGAGCTAAACATGTAGCAAGTATGCTAAAAAGCTTTTCCAAGATTTTGAAGAGTTTATTCAAGGAGGAGAAAATTGTATTAAACAAAAGGTAAATAATTAAATGTATAAAAGTTAACGATGCCAAAAGTCATAACTGTGAAGTCTTGAACAAGCCGAATATTTTGACACTTTAAAGACCAAAGTAGCGTCAAGTTTTCTGAAATAGTTTGTCAACAGAAAATAAGTTTAAAAACGGCAAAACTATCAACAGGAAAACTACGGCAGTAGTACCGGTAGTTTTTCTAAATAAAATACCCTCAAGACCACTCTACTTAAAATTATTTATAATTAATTAATCATAATTCTTATTTAGGAAAAACTTGCGTCCTCCTGATACCAAATGATTCAAGGACTGGTACCGATACTTTTTGACCTTTATAATCACCTCCTCCGGCAGCTGTGGCTAAATGATTAGAGCAGTTGTCCTCCAATGTGAGAGTTGGGGGTTTGAGTCCACCAGCAGTCACATGCCGAAGTGTCCCTGTGCAAGACACTGAGCCCCTAAATGCCTCTGATGTGTGTCCCATCAGTGCATGAATGTGATAAAGCTCTGGTTAGTCTTGTACAGATCTAGTAGATGCTGCGTGAGTGGGTAAATGAGGCACATATTGTGATGTAAAGAGCTTTGAGTATCTTGATCAGATAGAACAGCTCTATATAAGTACAGTCCATTTACCATTTACCTCAGTCGTCCTCCTCCTGCTGTGTATTGGTCAGTGGCAACGCAAGGAGGCGCCTCGGAGCAGCGGCCATGTTGTCCGCAGAGGAGATTCTGTGCAGCACGCAGCAGGTGATCACCGGGCTGGAGGCGCTGAGGGGGGAGAACCGCAGCCTGCTGGAGAACCTGCAGGAGGCGTCGCAGAGCGGCAGCGTGGAGCAGGAGAAGAGCGGCATCGTCCGACAGTCGCTGGAGAGGATCGAGCTGGGCCTGAACGAGGCGCAGGTACCGAGTCCACAGCTGGAGTTCAACAGAAGCTGCTTCCACTTGTGATGCTGGAGATGAACGTGCTCGTCCGAACTCCTTTAATGTTGGCGACACTCAGGCCCGTCCTGTGGACTCTGTTTGGTTCTGATCCATTACAAGTGTTGAAAGTGTTCAGCTTCACGAAGTCAGAAAATCAAACTCACAGAGAAACTTAAATGAAATAACTTTAATTTGTTTTCTAACTTGTTCTTTCTGCAGGTGATGATGGCGCTGTCGGCTCATCTCGGGTCTCTGGAGGCGGAAAAACAAAAGCTCAGAGCTCAGGTGGCTTTCTTCAGCAAAACTCATCCATTCACTCATTCATTCACTCGTTTGTTCATTTATTCAATCATTTGTTGTTGTTTTTTTTCATTCATTTTTTTTTCATTTATTCATTTGTTTGTTTGTTCATTTATTAATTTGTTTGTTCATTTATTAATTTGTTTGTTCATTTATTCATTTGTTTGTTTGTTCATTTATTCATTCACTCGTTTGTTCATTTATTCATTTGTTTGTTCATTTATTCATTCGTTTTTTCATTTATTCATTTGTTTGTTCATTTATTCATTCGTTTTTTTTCATTTATTCATTTGTTTGTTTGTTCATTTATTCATTTGTTTGTTCATTTATTCATTTGTTTGTTTGTTCATTTATTCATTTGTTTGTTTGTTCGTTTATTCATTCACTAATTTGTTCATTTATTCATTTGTTTGTTTGTTCGTTTATTCATTCACTCATTTGTTCATTTATTCATTTGTTTGTTTGTTCGTTTATTCATTCACTCATTTGTTCATTTAGTCATTCATCTGTCTATACATACATACATTGCATACCTCATTGGTCCATCCATCCATTCATCCTCATCCATCTGTCTATCCATCATCCATCCGTCCCTCCATCCAGCCATCATTCGTCCGTCCATCCATCCATTCATCATCCATTCATCCGTCTATCCATCTGTCCATCCATTCACTCACCTGTACATCCATCTTTCTATCCATCCATCCGTCTGTCCATCCATCATCCATCCTTCCATCCATCCTTCATTCATCTATCCGTCCGTCTACCCATCCGTCTGTCCATCCATCCATTGTCCATCCATCCATCCATATGTCCACCATCCATTCACTTGTCCGTCCTTCCGTCCATCCATTCATCTGTCTGTACCTTCATCTCATCCATCATCCTCCCTCCCTGAGTCTTCATGTAAAATTGCTCTAAAGTAAAAGTTTTTGACACATTTTGAATTTCTCGTTCTTTTATTTTAAACATTTTGTTGTTTTTCACTCAGCTGTTGGCTGAAAACAAATCTCTGCACTTTGAGGTTAGAAAATGAGGAAACTGAAAGTCAGATGTGACCCGGTGGTTTCTGATCAGGAGGAGGTTGTTAAAGGTCAGAGGTCGGTCACAATGTGAGCCTCTGTGTGGCTTGAGGGAGTTCAGTACAGATCTGATATTTTATTGTTGCAGGTTTCAGTTTTACCCTCCAGAAATGTTTGATCATTATTGTGTTTTACAGTCCTTGTGAGGTCAGTCTGGTAAACAAATAATTTTGTGTTCCTCTGTTTATTTTCTTGAACTTCCTTCTTCCTTGCCCGTGACCTCGTCTTCCTCCTCGTCTGTTTTCACTCCAGGTGCGTCGCCTCTGTCAGGAGAACCAGTGGCTGAGGGACGAGTTGGCCGGCGCTCAGCAGCGGCTGCAGGACAGCGAGCAGGACGTGGTCACCCTGGAGGAGCAGAACAGACACCTGCAGTTCATGTCCTCCATCCGCAAATACGACCAGGATGAGCCGGCTCTGGTGAGGAGGAGCCAGCATCCTTCAGACGGACCACGTTACGGCTGTCTTTTTTTTTTTTCTTCTAACATTTACACCTTTTGAATTATCAAATACCTGACAAACTGTGTGCTTTGAAATTATCCTCTGCAATCATGCTCCATTTTTATTTTTTAACTTCGGCTGTTCTCATTATTTTCTTTTTGCCAACCCTAATACTAGATTTTAGCTACAAGCCTACTAATTTTAGATTTCAGTTTTAATTTAAGCTTACAGCCACTCTTTTTAGCTTTCAGTGGTTGTTTAGGTAGTTTTAGCTTTTGTTTTGAGCGTTTTAACGATTCATTTTCACCTTCAACATATTTCAGCAGAAGTCATTCAGTGCTCAGCGTTCACAATTCATTTTCTCACAAAAAGCTAAAAAAAAAAATATATATATATATATATTTTTTTACATATATATATATATATTTACATATATTTACATATATATATATATATACTGTATATATATATATATTTACATATAAAATCTTTAATACCCAAAAACATATTTCTTTGTTTCCAACTAAAAACAGAAACACGTCTCTGTTTAAGGTTGTTTCTAACCAAACAACTTTAGACATAATTAATCCTCATAATTTATATTATTCTCCTCTTAACTAAACAAAGATTAAATCAACACAGGAAACCTAAGATTTGCAACATGAAAAACAACGTTTATTGTTTTTATAAACACAATATCTGCCATTTTTAAAGAACCAGAGTGCATAAAACAATTGTTTGTGTTATTGTTTGTGGTTTTAAGATTTTTTTTCTGATGGCTTTTTTTAATCAAAGTTTAATTTTTACATCTAAATTACTTTTATTTACTTTTTTTTTTCTAATTTCAACAGTAAAATATTTATGGCAGGAGAGCTGTACAACATCTGCAGATGTTTCACATCCAGACACAGTTTATGATCAACTTAGAAAGGTTCTGCTTGAGGGCTGGTTGCTCATGTAGCCCGTTGTGGACCTGCTGGCTGATGACGTTTGTTACTGAGAGAACACTAAGAAGTCTTGTTGCTTGTTCTTCTTCTCTCAGGAGGACGGAGACTCTTCCAACAGGGAGTCTTTGGACGACTTGTTTCCTGCAGAGGACGAGGAGCAGTCCCAGAGTAAGGTTCTATTGGTTCTGTTGGTTTGGTCCATTTGAAGTTATTAACGTAGCGTTCTTGAGCTGGAGAACAATTTCAACAGACAAAGCAAAGAAAGAAACAAAGTTCGATGCAACAGCTGCTCATTACAGATGTTAGTCAAAACATGAAATGATAATGCACCAACTGCACGAAGAGACGTTGAAGATCCACGTGTTTATATTTCACCTTAGTTTTTCTTGTGCTGTTTAAAATATTTCTGATGTTGTGCAGCTGATTAAACAGTTTAAACTTTTTAGTTTAGCTAGAATTCTTTTGAGGAATGCATATCGCCCGCATGCATATCGCCCGCTGCCTTACCTAATCGGGTTGAACGCTCTTTAACTAAAGTTGAGCGAGGTCCGCCTACAGAAACGTTTCTCAAGCAAAACTCCAGGTTATAAATATTTATAATCAGGCGCAAGTGTAAAATAAATACACGCTTGTGTAAAATAATGCTTACCGGTAAATGTATTGTTTTAATTTGAAATAAGATAAAAGACAGAACATTTTTCAGTTTTAGTTTTCAAAACTCTCCTCATTTTGCTTCCAAATGCTAAAATGCGTAGATGAACGGGCCGCCCGCAGTGAATGTAATCTCCCTAAAAGATCGGCTGCTAAACTCAAATTACTGTAAAGACACTGAATGTTGAAATTGGAGCATTTTTATTACACATACAAAATACAAGATAAAGAGAAACAGTTTCAGGCACAAACAATCTCTTTTTAAAGTAAAACTTTATAACTGCAGGTCAGTGAAGATTTTTGACTGTGCCTGCTTAAAAAAATTAATAAAATAAAACAACAACAAGTGAAAGTGTCACTTCCTGTAGTAAATAGGTCCTAAAAAACCCGAGTAGACGTCCTTTAAGGAAAATAAACATTTGAAACTTGTTCTGTGTTCCTGCTTCCTGAAACATTTAATTATAAACGTGTCTATTTCAGAGTAACTCTGAGAAACGGGAAGTGGAAGCTGGCAGATTTCAAAACAAAACAAAAATATATAAATTAGTGTAAAGGTTTTTATCTGTTGGGTATTACAGATCGAATGTGACTAAGTTGAACAAAAATCTTTTAGGCGGGCGTGTAATTTTCAGGTAAAACTTCATTTTTCAGTGTCGCAGCCTCACAGCAGCGCAGCGGCCGCCGCTCAGCAGGGCGGGTACGAGATTCCTGCCCGCCTCCGAACGCTCCACAACCTGGTGATCCAGTATGCGTCTCAGGGTCGCTACGAGGTCGCCGTTCCTCTCTGCAAACAGGTGAGCCGCCCCCCAACCCCCAGTCCTCGCACACAAAAACATGATATCTGATAAAACGTCTCAACAGGCTCTGGAAGACCTGGAGAAGTCCTCGGGCCACACCCACCCTGATGTAGCCACCATGCTGAACATCCTGGCTCTGGTGTACAGGTGAGAGTGGTTGCCATGGCAACGAGGAGTAACCACCACCACGCTGTTGTTTTCCTGTTTATTAGCAGAGTTTGATTTTAGCTGTTTGTTCATCAAAACGTTCGGCTCGTTCTGGAGACGGCTGTTTTGACTTTTGATTCTTGTATTTTTATACATTTTTTTTTTTACTTTATTGACAAATATTTTCCTCCATATAATAATTTTAATTGCTTCAAGTTCTTTTAAAAGACAAATTTCTTTTTGCACTCTTGGTTTGTTTTTGTCTTTTTTTTTTACCACTTTAGCTTCAAGCAAGCCTTAGACACTTTTAGCTAGCCGTTAGCAACTTTTAGCCTGCGTTTTGCTTCAATTCCTTGTGCTAGCCTTTTGTGGCATTTTGCTTATGTTGTTTTTTTAACTTTTAGCTAATGTTTTTCTTGTTTTAGCTCACACTTTTCTTCTTTTAGCTCGTGTTTTGCTTCTTTTAGCTCATGTTTTGCTTCTTTTAGCTCGTGTTTTGCCACATTGTTTCGTGGTTTGCTTAGTTTAGCTCATGGTTTGCCTCTTTTAGCGCATGTTGTGCCTCGTTTAGCTCGTGTTGTGCCTCGTTTAGCTCGTGTTGTGCCTCGTTTAGCTCTTGTTTTGCCTCTTTAGCTCATGGTTTGCTTAGTTTAGCTCGTGGTTTGCCTCGTTTAGCTCATGTTGTGTTTCGTTTAGCTCGTGTTGTGCCTCGTTTAGCTCTTGTTTTGCCTCGTTTAGCTCATGGTTTGCTTAGTTTAGCTCGTGGTTTGTCTCGTTTAGCTCGTGTTGTGCTTTGTTTAACTCGTCGTTTGTTTATTTCACCTTTTAATAAATCAGTTTCAGTTATTTCATCCATTCAGCATTAAAAAGTTATTTAAACAGTTAAAAACAAAGTTGATCCTGTTTTAATCTCTACAGAAATGAGTGGGATTGTTTTTTTGTTTTTTATGAGTTTGTTTATGTTTACTCTTCAGCTCTGTCAACTGACGTATGTTTTACGTTTTGAAAACAGGGATCAGAACAAATACAAAGAGGCAGCCAACCTGCTGAACGACGCATTGGCCATCAGGGAGAAAACTCTGGGTCTGGACCATCCGGCTGTGAGTCCAGCTCCAAAAATAAATCAGCTTAAAGTCTTTAGTGAAGCCAGTTAAAACAGAATTAACCTCCAGGGACGTTCATTCATTGATTTTGTTTTCTCCTGTTGGATTTTATTCAATATTCTGTTTTGTCTCGCCCCGAATGAAGCATCATAACTGATATTTGATGTGTTGCTTGTTCTTTCTGCTGACGTGGCCTGAAAACTTGCGCACGTGCGTGTGTCTGTGTGTGCGCGCGCGCAGGTGGCAGCGACGCTCAACAACTTGGCCGTGCTTTACGGTAAAAGAGGAAAATACAAAGAGGCGGAGCCTCTTTGTAAACGAGCTCTGGAGATCAGAGAAAAGGTGACACGTTAAATTATTTAAAAATCTTCTTAAATTACCTGAGCTGTTCCACTAATCCTAATTTAAATTCAATCCTGAACCCATAAAGTTTTACATGGGGGGTTGTTTAAAAGTTATACTTCTATTTTGCTCAGTTCTTACTTTTTTTTTCCATGTAACTGTTGAACTTTCAGTTAATGTTAAAACATAAGCTGTTATCTCTTTTTTGTTTTGTTTTAACCATTTAATCTAAATCAGGGGTGCTCACACTTTTTCAGCATGCGAGCTACTTATAAAACAACCAAGTCAAAAAGAT
>JAVCKU010000071.1:894715-904845 GCA_032273985.1 Hypsolebias coamazonicus
TCTGTCCTCAGCGTCCTGTGCTCCATGTTCAGTGTGTTCCACAGCGTGACACCAACCAGCCTGTGACTACCTGACACCCTTTAAACAGGCAGACTGGTTACACACTGAAGACACCTGAGATGATGATTCCAGGACACACCTGAGTCCAACATGCTCCTGTGGTTTGAGTGGTTTTAATCTTTTCTAGAGAAATCGTTCTTTTTGTCAAGGCCAGTTTTATTTGTTTGTTTTTATATTTTATGTATTTATTTATTACTTTTGTCAGCTTTAAGTTTATTTATTTATTTACCTTTGTGGGTTTTTGTTTCTTAAACTAGCTTGTACTTTTTTGTTAATCTGTGTCTGTAAGATCTAAATGATTAATCTTATTGTTCAAAATGTGCAAATTTAAATAATTTATGGACTGAGGTCCAAACTGTGGAAGCGCTCGCTCACAAACAAATGAAAAACAGACAAATTTAAAAGTTCCTCTTCCTGATTGTCACTCTGCTCGTGTTTCTCAGAGCCGGGAGGTTTTAGGAGCTTGAAAATTTCTCTGCACGAGCCGCTCTCGATGACTCATAACCGGCCGCTCCACATCCGACCACAAAGCAGATTCAGAACTCAATACGAGAAGTTAAAGCCTGGAAAGTTGCCAAGGAGGCAGAAAACCAAACCCCTACAGACAATATCTGCAGAAAACATAAAATGCTTTGGAAATAAACGATGTCGGCGAAGAGGCCTGGGCATAAAGATAACGGATTTGAACTTTTTCTGGGAACAGACCGAATTTTATGCATCAAGAAGTTTAAAACCACCAGCAGAAGTTTGATGAGCAGTTTTAGAAACGAATGAAGGACGAAGTTGGTCTGTGTGAGCTCTGTGCTCGAGCCATACCTGAAGGACGTGCGTTACGGAGGCCTGACGGAGCAGGAATGAACTCTCTGCAGCCGAGCTTCACAGCTTGTGGTGGAAATGACCAACAACCAAGTCCAGCTCTCCGACTTGTGTCGTTTGTTTCTGGTAGAAATTCTTAGGAAAAGACATGACGTGGTCCAGTGACTGTGGCTCACAGCTTACTTCCTGTTAAATGTTCCTCTGGGGTTGTTTTCAAACAGCAGCTGAACCTCTTCGGGTTTGACATTTGAAAACCCGACCGGGCTCGAAGCTCGTATTTCACCCGGGTCTCTCTGAGGGAACCTGAAACTAACTCCAGTATGGCTCCCGTCACGTATCGATACAGTCCGACACCGGCGCTGGCATCAGATTCCATCCAGGACAAATTAATTCCGATTTATGAGACCTGAGCGCTTTGACAAACATCAGATTTGTGTCTGGTTCAGTCTGACGTGTCACGTTTGGGCTGCTCTTGCCTGCGGTGTGAACACAGTTTAAAAACAGCTCCAGAACTCTAAAGTTCATGGAGACTGACCAGAAACAGGTTTGAGACGCTGCAACGAGTCTTTCGGCTTCTCTTTCTTCTCATGAGCTGAATTTTATTCAAATAAAGAGTTATTTTAAAGTCTGTCACACACGACAACGAGCCTCTGCGACCGCGAGAGGAAGCCGTTTTGGCGACTTCCTCCAGAAACCCGTTCGCCGGCTCGTCCCCAGCAGTCGCTGCCCGGCAAGATGCTGACCCTGAAGAGTGTTTTGGTGACAAACGGGTCGACGCAGCAGCAGAACTGGAAGGTTGAGGCGGAAAGAAAACAATAAAAATCAAAATAATCCACATTTGGTTGATTTTCCATTTGAAAACTTTAATTCCTGTTTTTCTGGATGTAAATCACATTTTTTTTGGGATGATTGTTTCCTCTGGTATCAGACGCTGAGCAGCTGGAAAGATTTTTATTGAAACTTTTTAAAATTTTAGATGTTTATGATGCGTAACCATGGCAGCAAGGTTTTTTTTTTTACAACCAGAAGCAGCTGATTAACATCTCAAAAGCTCATATAATATCTCAGCTACAGCCCCAAATCTCTAATGAGTTGAAAAAGAGGCTCCGTGGATGCATTCCCGTCTCCTTGCCAGCTGTGCTCGAGTGCCTGACCACTGAGATCCTGGAACTGGCACGAAACATGGCTCGTGACAGCAAAAGGACCAATATCGTCCTTCGACACCTGCAGCCGGCTGTCCACAGCGACGAGGAGCTCAGCAGGCTGCTGGGAGGAGTGGCCATCACTCTGGGAGGAGTTCTGTCCTGCAGCCTGGGGGATCCCTTTGGGATTAATAAAGTATTTTTGAATTTTTGAACTGAATTGAACTGGGAGTCTCACTGGAATGAAAAATCAAATGACGTGTTTTACAGAAATTACAGTTCAGTCTGAAGGAGGAAAAGACAGAAAGAGAATGTTCTGGTTAAGGCAGCGTGTTGCACTTCGGAGGTTAAAAACTAAATAATCAAATCAAGGCTTGTCCTTCAGAACAGTTTGTTCAAGTTTGCACATTATTGACACAAATTTAAGCCCATTAAAGACTTGTGAGCACATTTAATTGGCCTGCTAATCCAGTTACAGGAAAAGATAATCTGCTTTAATTTCTGCTGAGTAAAGCTCACAGTGTGAGGCTCGTGCTTGGCGGCAGGGAGCCACAGTTCGCTGCGTTTGCCGAGTCACGTTTGGTTTTGGATCCTGGAGCGGTTTGTCTCAAACGAGGCATTAATTAGACACGCCGTTAGGCTCAGCAGCATCAGTCCGACAGGGAAACGCCGCCGCAGCGGGAGAAAACACGAAAAGACAACTTGGTTTGTGTTCGACTTCATGACCAACATTAAAACATTTAAATTAATAAAGTGTTGAAGGTCCTATTCTTCTAAAAACACTACCGTTACAGTGATGAAGCCGGGGAGTAACTCATGTGGATTTAGTGTTACGGGTCTGTTTGTGCCGTGAGGTTAATGTAACAATCAATAAAATAAAAACTAAATTAAACGTTTAGTGTAGACGTGTGCTGATCTGAAATGAAGAGGCGGTGCAGCTTCTACGCATCTCTCATCATCAGTGCTTTAAAGGAGTAATCAGAGCTCGCTCTAAACTAAAACAGACACAAATTATTATAAAAACACAAAACAAAGGCTTTATCTAAAAGTGGTCTCTCTACAAGTTCACCGAGCTTCCACGAGAAAAACTCATCGAGAAAAAGCTGAAAAGATCGTCTGCTACCACAACTCCAGTGTTTATGTCTTCACGGTGATTACAGGAGGACGACGGCCGCACGGCTACAACACGAAGCCTTCTGCACAGTTCAAAGGTCAAAGGTCACCTCCATGTAGGAAAACCTCGACGAGACGCTGACAGACGCCTCTGTAGTGGAAAAAGTTTGCAGATTGTCCAGAAAGTTCCTCCGGCTCCTTCAGATCATCCGATTGGTGTGCAAAACCCCCACCTTCACAAAATCCAGCGCTGCGACGAGGCTTTAATCCGCCCTGGTCCTCCACGGAGAACACACACACACACATACACACACACACACACACACCTTATTGCCTCATGGTCAGGTGGCACCCCACCACAGTTCAGCGACTCACGTTAAGGTCCAGAGAATCGTCCCGCACGGCTCGTTGTTCGGAGTCTTTCTGTTTCCTTGTCCTCGGTGTGCGAGAAAATTCTGCTCCACCCGAGTCCCTTCAGAGTCCAGAGGTCTTTAGTGTCTCGGTTCGTCTCATCTCATCCGGTTCTGACGCATCAGGGGGACGATGCAGGACGGCGGACCGGCCTTCTGCAGGAAGGGGTGCTTGAGCAGCTCGTTGGCTGTGGCCCTCTGACCCGGTTCTCGCACCAACATCCGGTCCAGGAAGCCTTTGAGGACAGGGGAGACCTGAGAGGAACAAGCATGTTGTACGGTCAGTCACGTGGATTCAGACCCTCACTTCAGATCTGCGTGTGGACACTGCTGGAGGAAGCTGCTCCAGTTGATAGTTTTTATTGTTAACTTCACAACAAGTACCTTTAATCTTCAATCAGACTGTTGTTTTAGATCAACAGATCCATAAGAATAAAAAAGCTCCAGTTTTTGTTTCCAAACCTTGTGCAAGTTCTTCAGTTTGGGCGGCAGGTTGTCTCGAATCATCTTCATGGCTTTGAGCGGCGGCTCGTTGAAGTACGGCGGCTCTCCATCCACCATCTCTATGACCATGATACCTAGAGACCAGATGTCCACCTGCGTCCAAACAGAACCCGTCAACAACACGCAGGGACAGACTGCCGCTTCATCACACGGAGCTAAAGCACGGAGCGTTACCTCGGGTCCGTAAGGAAGTCTGGATATGAGCTCCGGCGCCATCCAGTACGGCGTTCCAACCAGAGACTTCCTCCTGGGAACTTCCTTTGACACCTGAGCGCAGAATCCAAAGTCTGACAGCTTCACCTGGACACAGGAAGTGCACTTTTAAAAACAAGTTGTTGTTTTTCTTCTTGTTTTTGTCGCAGCTAAAGTTCTCAGAAACCTTTTTCACTTTTCAGATTTGGCTGTAAATAAAATGAAATCTGTATTTCAGGCACAACTTCCTCTTTTCTTTTTATTTACCGGTAAAACCTTAATGTTTGATTGGTCCACACGTCTGAGTGACGACAGGCAGGCTTCACCTGTTCTCAGAAGGTTCTGCACGGCCGACTGGGCCGAGGCAGAATCTAAGACCTGACTGCTGGTCTCGTTCTGGAACGAGGAACGAAATGAATCAGCTGAGGGGCGTGACGGCTCAGCTCAACCTCGACCTCAACGACCACCTGAACTCTGCAGGAAACAAACATCTTCTAACGGCGCAGCTCTTTGTTCCAGCTCTGACGTCATTAACCCAAGATGAACCTAACGTCTGGGCCGCTCAGAGAGCAGGTGCTACAGGACACACCAAACACGCCCGTCCTGCCGAGAAACATTCAGGCTCGGCTGAGTCCACTTCCCCTAATGCGTCAAACCACAAGCTCACACCCAGCTCAGCTCAGCAGCACTCCACGAGAGCCGGCTGTCAGAAGTTACGATCAGTGACGGGTTCTACTGCAAAAGAAACAAACGGAACGAAACAAACAAAACATCATTCCTGAAGAGAGAAGAAACTACAGCCAGAAGTCTGTCTGCACCAAACACGCCTGAAACAACAACTGTGATGCTCTGAGTTCAAATCACCACAAGTTCAAGTAGAAGAACGCACCTGGTACTCACAGCGTTTGTAGCAGTTAAGAAGTATGTACTTCTAAGATTTGTACCAAGTACTCACTTTGTGCAACACTTCAGGCATGTGCATGGCACTTACAAGGTGTGTACCAGGTGTGTACCTGTTGCCTACTGGGTATGCAGCTGGTGGGTGCAAGGGGACTACAGTAAATTATAAACTGACACCCCTAATTTACAGTGTTTACCTGATACCTACAGGGTGTGTAAGAACTCTTAAGTACACGGCTGTATTGTGTACTGTTACTCAGACTTTTCTATCGCTTTCGTGTTCAGGATTTTTTAACCGGCTTTCAAAACCACAGATGAACGACGCAGCAGAGCTTTTCTTAGAGAGCGCAGCTCTGACTGACACGGTCATGTTCTACCAGACGAGCCTCAACAAACAAATGAGACGCGATTCAAAATCCAGAAAAACAATAAAATAAAATGATGTAGAAGATTACGATTAATCTAAAAGTGTTACAGAATCATTACTGGATCGATCCTGAGAGCTTGCTGAGTAAAAGCAGCTTGTTCAACAACCCAAACGACTCTTTGTGTGTGTGTGTGTGTGTGTGTGTGTGTGTGTGTGTGTGTGTGTGTTCTGAGGGCATGAAGGTTTCTGAGCCGTCTTACAACACAGCAGACGAAGTGTCTTTGCTTTCAGCTGGAGTCCAAGTGTGAGGCTGAAACCTTGAAACCACCTCCTCGGGTGGTTTACATGCTCACCCCAGCAGCAAGTGTGTGACTTGCTCTTTGTTCAGTTGGAGAAACAACTTCAGGTTCAGTTCAGTCAGAGTCGGCCCTCGATGGGTTTCACCATTTTAATATTTTGACATTTTAATATCACCTGAATAGAACGGACTGACACGTCGTCTTAATAATTAGGGCATTTAAACATAATGTTGCTGAGTCAGCGTTTATGTTCATCTATATGTCATATGTAATCTAATTACTTCTACATATTTGTGTTAATTTAGCCTTTAGCCTTTTACTTCTTTTAGCAAGCCTTTCCTTCATTTTACCTGCTCCTAGCTGGTGTTTTGGTACTTTTAGAATTTGGCTAGTGTTTTAGTATTCATAGCCTTTAGCTAGTCGTTTGCTACTTTGAGCAGTGACCTAGACTTTTGCTGCCTTTAGCTAGTGTGTTGCTATTTTTAGCTAGTGCTCTGAGATTTTTTTTACTTTAGGGTGATATTTTGCTACTTTTAGTTCTGACTATAAGTTTTACTTTTAGTTGTTTTAGTTCCGACCTAGCCTTTTGCTACTTTTAGCTTGTGTTTTGTTACTTTTGGCTTTAACAGCTCAGTTTCAGATTCTTCAGCGCTCAGCACTGATGCTGCATTTTAGCAGAAAATGTTATTTTTCTAGTTAAGCCGTTCCTTCTTAGAGTTGATGATGCAGCATTACTGACGTTCAGCCGACATCGTGACTTTCGCCTCCGGTGTTTCTTCTGGCCGTACTGCCTCCATGAACCAACACGTCCGGTGAAAATGGCCGACAACAAAAGTTAGGCTCACAAGATCACCTATAAACTGAATCAACAGCAGGTTTGGTATTTTAGCGCGACCGATGTGCAAAACCAAAACACGGCTTGTTTATATTTATCAAAACAGCTGAAGACACTGAGTCAGAACATCTGTGAACATCTGCGGCACACAGCTGACGACGAGCCTTCTGTCTCATCACTCGTCTGAAGTGGCTGATGCGTTATAACCTCGTAGCTGTCGACGCTCCAGAAGCTGGGCCGGCGTTTTACTTGGTGTTGCTAGGCAACCATGTTGGTTCCATCTCCTGCAGAAAGCAGAAACGCGCCGTCGCCACGCAGGAAGTGATTTCATGTCGAACTTGCCTCAGCGGTTCCAGTTAAAGTAGCTGTTTGGTTTTATTTGAGTCATCGTTTTCATGCCACATAATTTTTTAAGCTCACGGCCGGTAACTGGTTTGGAGCTTTAAACGTTCAGACAGGCAGGACGACACAAATCTTTACTAGTTTTTTTTTTTTTTTTTTTTTACAAGAACCCTTTAGTGTTTGTGAAAATGGAGACTTCAGTAGAGCTTTGCAGATATTCACTGATATTTCTTTGTGTGTGGATTTTTTTAAATTTTATTCTTCATTGGTTTAATGTTTTATCCAGCTTGTGTTCATTTATTTTACCTCTTTATTAAAGCTCAAGTCAAAGTGAGGTGGACAAAGACATGTTTGTGTAATTGTTGTATGATGCTCACCTGTATGTGATTATATTAGACTACTAAGTTTAGTGATTAACATTTAACAGTCCACTATAGTTACTGTTTTTGTTTGATGTGCATTGCATGTATTTATACACTTTTTTGACTGATGGAGAATCGAGCGTACGATTTCATCTCAAAACATTAGAATGTTGTGAAAGTTTTATTATTATTTCTTGGTCAGTCTCTTCAGAAAGTGAACCTCACAGATTCATTACACAGAGTGAACTATCTCAGTCTTTATTTTTTTGTAATTTTGATGATTACAACTTACAGATAATGAAATACCGAAAGAAAACTGACAATCTTCCACAGCCAGATGCTGGGACCTTTGTCAGTGTCGAGTCCTGCTTGAAAATGAAACCATCTCCATAAAACTCATCAGAAGGAAGCAAGAAGTCTCTAAAATGTCCTGCTAGATGCTGTGTTGACTTCAGAAAACCCAGTGGACCAGCACCAGCAGAGGACATGGACCCAAACCATCCCCGACTGTGGAAACTTCCCTCTGGACTTCAACAACATTGATTCTGGACCTCCACCTCTTCCTCCAAACTCTGAGACGTTGATTTATAAATCTTTCATATGAACAGAGGGTGTTGGACCACTGAGAGACAGTCCAGTTCTTTGTGTCCTCAGCAGGTAAGACACTTCTGATGTTGTCTCTGGTTCAGGAGTGGCTGGACTTGAAGGAGACATTTGTAGCTCATGTCCAGGAGATCATCAGCTGAGACGGCAGGAGTTTAAAATACTAAACCTCTTCACAATATTCTCATTTTCTTTTGGTTTTTCATCATCTGGAAGTTATAATCATCAAAACTACAAGAAGATTTTAAATATTTGACTCTGTGTAATGAATCTATGTAATAAACGAGTTTAACTTTCTGACACGACTGACAGAAAATATTGAACTTTTAATTTTTTAGATGCAGCTGCATGCATGCACCATGCTCTATTATTCTACTAGATTACTAACATCTATAATCCCTTTAGTCCTTTAAGGTCTTTGTGGATTATGTCATAATATAATATAATTTGGTATCACTGTTTGAGGGATGTCGGTGCCAGCTGGCTGGACGAGCAGATCACCCCCTCGTAAGAATCCTTGAGAAATATTTTCCTTCTCTCCCGGGACTCAGGCGGGTTCAGCCAGTTCTGATAACACGAAGGGGAGGGGCAGGCCCCTGATGAGTTTTCAGCTAAATAATCTTTTTAATTCCAGGAAGCCAGAACGGATCAGAACCTCAGACAGGACAAGGCATGAATAAGTTCTGTCCTTGTGATGCGTCGACTCTGTGGGTCCGGCTGTTCTGCAGAGGTTTGTAATAAATTTGATGACGTCTACGATCGAGCGTCCGTCAATCGGTTGTTTTCCACGACAGGTTTGCTGACGATCTTTAGAAGACTAAAGTAAAGCCAGGCCGCTGAAGCAGATTCAGAATGTTTGACATTTGTAAATAAAGTTAAATCTTTAGAAAAATATCACAAGTTACAAAAACTGAATTCATAACTGAAGGAACAAGACGATGTCAGGAAGTGATTAGAACATAAAAACCTACAGAAAATAACAACTACCTCCACTTTTATATTAAACTTATTGATGCACGTTTCGATCAGCCCTGAAGCTCTTGTCTAGAAGCTCCTCTGTTCATCAACACACGTCGTTCTCAAACCTAACAGGAAGTGCCTACCCGGCCGTCGTGAGTGAGGAGGATGGAGTCACTCTTTATGTCTCGGTGGATCACGCCCTTGGCGTGCAGGACGGACAGAGCCTTCAGGACAGACAGACACACCGTGGCGATCTGCTCCTCGTTCATCCTGGAGGACAGAAAGAGGAAGACTTCAGGCGATTCCAGTTTCACAACCTTTAGTGACGCATGAGCCACAAATAACTAACTAGCTAATTTAGTTGGTCTTTAAGTGCAGAATTAAAGTGGAGGAGTATTTTAAACATCTTCTGTGGAAACACAGTAACAGGCCATAGATCTGTGTTAGACTGCCCCCTGGTGACGGAGTGAGGGGTTAACGAGTGAACGGTGAACGAGTGAATTCAGTTTTAATGAAACAGGCGAAACGTTTAAATGTCACGTGGAGATGATGTTTGTCTTCAGGACACACGTTTATGGCCACAGAAATTAAAGTGCAACAAAAACAGAACTGTCGTCTGTGCAGGAAACAGAGCTCCGGTCCAGTTTGTTCAACCAGTTCAACCAGAACCACGGAAATCATTCCGTTTGGTTTAAGACAACGTTTACGTGTCCTTAAATTAAAAACGTGTTTACAACTACCGCGTGCGTTTTTGATTCGATCAACAAACAAGAAAAGAAAAGTGACAGAAAACGGGTCAACGGACCTTTGTGCACAGAACCTTTTAATGCGTAGCTAATATTCTTTGACATCTAATCAAATTTTTTGTTGTTGTTTGTGTAAATGTGTTACTTTCACGGACGTTGGTCACCTAATCTGAAGAAAATTACAGATTAATCTCAAGTCTGAGGATTCATCTTCAGTTCAGTTTTATCAACAGTTCTTCTACCAGTAACTTCTAGCGTGGCTGCAGGAAGTAGCTGTGAGTGTTTTTGGATACGAGGGGCTCACTGGTACCAGGACAGATACAGATACTGGTATCGGGCCAGACACCAGCTTCAAATACAGGTAACCCTCGGTTTCCGGCGTCATCGGTATACGGCATTTCGCGTTTACGGCCACCGCCCCAATGACGTCATCACACCTCACGTTGCCTTTTTTATGCAGCATTTTATGTTTTTTCTTT